>JAUCNO010001888.1:5775009-5860492 GCA_032353835.1 Enteromius viviparus
CAGAGACTGCTCGCTTTGAGACAGAAATCTCTGAGGAGGATGTTCATGGTAACTGGAAACTCAAAGGAGATGCCCTGAACCAGTCTGCCGTAAGGGTTTCCTGAAATTCATGTTTTCTCACACACACACACACACACACACACATGATATGTATGTACATTTGTGTCTGTGTATTAGTACAATAAAACACATTAAAAAAATAAGTTTTTGTTTGTCAAATATATGTGTTAAGAGTGTATATATATATATATATATATATATATATATATATATATGTGAATACAGACACATACAGTATATATTTAAAAAAAATATAAATAGATTATATATAAACATAATATGTTTCTTAAATATATACATGCATGGTGTATATTTATATGTACCTAATAAATATACACAATACACACAAATACTGTGTAAACAAAAACTTTTTACTTTTTCAACTAAATAAATGTTTGTTTCATTCAGGACTGTGAAATTAAGGAGGAAGGCACCAAGCACATGCTTATCCTTTATAGTGTTCGCATGGATATGGCTGGTGGTGTGGACTTCAGTGCTGCTAACGCTAAATCAAGTGCTCAGCTCAGAGTAAAAGGTGAGAATCCTCATAAGTGAATGCAAAATAAACATTAAGAGACATTTATATTGTCTTAAATCATTTAGTCTTTCACATAGTTCATAACTTGTCATAGAGCATTTTTTTTAAAAATAAAAATATTAAGCTTACTTGGGTAACTATTTTTTTTTTTTTACACATTGGTTAACAAACCAACCTAAACTCTTGTTTCACTGGAAAAAAAAAGTTGAGTGACGGTAACAGATAACTTTTCGTCAACAGCCAATCAGGGCTCAGGACTATTTTAGAAAGCCCCATACCTTATCAGGAGAGGGTAGGAGTGATTGGCAGAGCTGAAACATGCCTCCTAGTTTATCTAACCACAGGCAGTGGATGGAATCTCAATATGCTAATGATGTAGGATCATGTGTCAATCTAAATACTCCCTCGGACTGCAAATTGTGACCTAGTGATAGAGAACAATGACAAATTGTAGTAAAAGGATAGTCTCTTGTTGTTATTATTAAGGATGTCCATTTCCTCCTCTAAAGCACGCACAATTGGCCTTCTGCGACCTCTGCGGGATGTCACCGTCACTGCTGGAGAGACTGCTACGTTTGACTGTGAGCTCTCATATGAAGATATTCCAGTTGAATGGTTTGTTGGTTCAACAAAGATGGAGCCTAGTGACAGGGTGAGATTCTTTGCTTTAGATTTGCTTAGGTCTGAGTGTTAATTTGCTCATCATAAATTTAATTTTGCTTCTGTCTGGATATTCATTTATTTCACTGTGGTTTGCTATGATGCTGTATTTAATGGATAATTGACAACATACATAGGTTAACAATACAGTATATGCACATAGAATATTTTGTTGTCTTAGGTGACAATTGCAAGTGAAAAGTCTTTATATAAATATTTTCTGCATATAAGGACTTCCAACAGTACTTGCTCAAAGTTTTGAGATAACGCTGGGCCATTTTGCCCTGCAGGCGCCCTTCTGGTTATTTTTAACTGTTTCAAGAGTGTTGCTGAAGTGGTGTACTTCATAATTGTTTAGACATTTCATAAAATACATGTCTATTTAATTGTAACGCTTTATTCAAAGAAAATATGCTTCTTATGTAATTATCACGTATACGCCTAGTAAAAATAGGAAAATAAAGCATTTGATATAACCACTCAGCCTACAAACCTATCCCACACTGTTTTATACAGGTGGTCACCAGAGCAGAAGGAAGACTGCATTCTCTGACTGTAAGAGATGTCAAGATGACAGAGGCTGGGGAAGTAAAACTTACTGCAAAGGACTTTGTGACCCAAGCTAAACTTTCTGTGAACGGTATGATTTTAATATAATTTTTAGTACTATTATAGTTTTTATTAATATTTTGAATTAGTTTTTATCTTAATGTTTTCATTTGTTTTTGTTTTAGTAATTTTGTTGTTTTTAATAGTTTTATTTTATTTTGTGTAGTTTTAGTTATGTTTTTTATATTAAACATTTTTTATATTATTTAACATTTATTTTATTTCAAGTAACAAAATTGTTTTGTTTTTATTTTGTTATTGTTTAAGTGTACTGTAATAACCCTGGAACACCTATATTCCTATCAGATACAATATATAGGCATATATATGGATTGCATAGGGTTTAACATTATCACATAACATATCACAGAGCCACCAGCTGAGTTCACCAAGCCCTTGGAGGACCAGACTGTTGAGGAGGAAGCCACAGCCATTCTGGAATGCGAACTGTCCAGGGAGAATGCTGACGTGAAGTGGTACAGAGAAGGACAGGAAATCCGTAAAACCAAAAAGCACGAAATGGTGGCTGATGGACGCATAAGGAGACTGATCATCAAGGACTGTAGCCTTGATGATTCCAAGACATACACCTGTGATGCAAAGCAGTTCAAGACATCTGCTTTCTTAAATGTTGAACGTAAGTTAAAAAACTTCAATATGGACATGGAATAACACAAATTATTTGTATGAAGCAAATGTATATATTTATATATATATAATTTATTTCTTTTTCAGCTCCATTTGTTGAATTCTCTAAGCCTCTTCATGATGTTGAGGTTAAGGAGAAGGAATCTGCTAAGTTTGAATGTGAAGTGTCCCGTGAAAGTGCCAAGGTATTTTTTTTTTTTTTTTTTTACAGTTACAGAGTTCAGAATTTTTACAGAGATCTAGGTCTGAGACTACTAGCAAAGCTGTGAATGATTTACATGTTAAATCTATGGCAGCAGAATTACAAATTCAATTTTTAGCATTTTGAATTTATGGAAACTAAACTAATATATTTGCATGATTTTCAGATATCGCTCTTTTTACTTTAAAATGAGTATGCACACAAAATCTGGATTGATTCATAACTGTTTGATGCACAGGTTCGCTGGTTCAAAGATGGCGCTGAGATCAGAAAAGGCAAAAAGTATGAGATTATCGCCAAGGGATTACAGCGTATACTCATTATCAGCAAGGCAGTATTTGATGATGAAGCAGAATATGAATGTGATGCAAGGACATCCAAGTCCTCTGGAATGCTGACAGTTGTCGGTAAGTTTTGTTTCAGCCATTGTTCTAAAATCAAACTAAAAAAAAAAGACATTAATGATAATTTATTTTGCCTTGCAGAGGAGGAAGCTAGATTTACAAAGAACCTTTCCAATGCTGAGGGCACAGAAACCGACAGCATTAAGATGATTTGTGAGGTCTCCAAACCCAGTGCAGAGGTTACATGGTACAAGGATGACCAGGAGATCCACGAGGGTGGTAGATATGAACATGTTGCAGATGGGAGAAAGAGAATTCTCGTCATACAGGACCTCCGTATGGATGATGCTGGCGAGTACCAGTGCAAACTGCCTGCTTCTGAAACAAAAGGAGCTCTAAAGATCAGTGGTAAGTTTTAAAAAGTTTTTTTAAACTTGCTGCTACGGTATATTTAAGTCCTTCTATTCCTTATTGGTCAAAAGGCATTGATGTACCTAAAATTGACTTTCTTTATTGCTTTAGAATTGGCAGCTGAGTTTATCGCTAGACCCCAAAATCAAGAGGCTGTTGAGGGTGAAAAGGCTGAGTTTGTTTGCTCAGTGTCTAAGGAAAACTATGAAGTCAAATGGTTCAAAGGCGACAAAGAAATTACAACTGATGATAAGTATGAAATTGTTATTGATGGCAAGAGGAGGGCACTCATTGTCAAGAACTGCGAGCTAAAAGATGAGGGTGCATTCACTGCTCACATTGGTTCTGTAAAGGCTTCAGCAGGCTTGGTGGTGATTGGTAAGTGTTTTTTTTTTTATTATTTGTACAGTTTTCTCTAACAAGTTTTTGTAAATGTCTGCAAATGTTTTATTTTAAATTGTTGTATTAAATTGAACTAAAAATGGGTACCATTATTTGTCTCATTAGAAAAACTGAAGATAATCACTCCCATCAAGGATACCCAAGTAAAGGAAGGACAAGAGATTGTTCTTAACTGCGAAGTGAACTCAGAGGGAGCTAAAGCCAAATGGCTGAAGAATAATGAGACCATGTTTGAGAGCAGCAAATTTGACTTGGTTCAGAGAGACAATGTGTTTTCTTTGAGAATAAAAGCTGCAGAAAAGTCAGATGAAGCCAGTTATACCATTACACTGACTAACCAACGTGGAGAGCAGGCCAAGTGCTCTGCTAACATCAATGTACTAGGTGTGTTGTCATTATACATCTGTCTTTTATACCATGTGTATTGTGTTAGCATGTGCAGTGCTGATATATATTTTTTTGCATCTCAGAGGAAGCCCTTCATATCATTGAGCCACTAGAGGACTGTGAAATCGAGGAAAAGAAGACTATGACTTTCACTTGCAAAGTGAACAGACCTAATGCGACAGTCCAGTGGATGAAGGCCGGTCAAGAGATCACTTTCAGCAAACGCATTCTGTATCGTGTGGACAAGAACAAGCACACACTGACCATTAAGGACTGCAGCCTTGCAGATGAGGGTGAATACAGTGTAGTTGCTGGTGCTGATAAGTCCACAGCAGAACTGATCATCAGTGAGGCACCCACTGACTTCACCGCTCAGCTCAAAGACCAAACCATTACTGAATTTGAGGATGCCGAGTTCACTTGCAAATTATCTAAGGAAAAAGCCCATGGTAAATGGTACAGGAATGGACGAGAAATCAGAGAAGGACCAAGGTGAGTTTTTAACCATGAAACAAAGTATTCTGTAATAATGGAAAAAAAAAAGTTTGCTAATGATCATGACCTCTTTTTAGATATCATATTGAAAAAGATGGTAAAGAATGCAAGCTTGTAATCAAAGAGTGTAGACCAGATGATGAATGTGAATATGCCTGTGGAGTGGAAGACAAAAGGACGAGGGCACGTCTCTTTGTTGAAGGTATTTTTACCCCCAGCCTGTTCCTGTTATTTTTCTACCCTGGTTAAATGATTAGCTAATATCTTCTTTCGTATCTTCCTTTAACAGAAATTCCAGTGGAAATTATCAGGCCACCCACAGATGTATTTGAGCCTCCAGGATCAGACATTGTGTTTGAGGCTGAACTAAATAAGGACAGAGTTGAGGTCAAATGGATGAGGAACAACATGATCATTGTCCAGGGTGACAAATACCAGATGATCAGTGAGGGCAAAGTTCATAGATTGCAGGTCTGTGAGATCAGACCCCGTGATCAGGGAGAATATAGAATTGTTGCCAAGGAGAAGGATGCCAGAGCCAAGCTTGAGCTTGCAGGTATGATACAGTGTTCTCAAACTATTACTGCTGCTTTGGTTTCCATTATAAGAGATAAATGGTATTAATGTCTTACATACCTTTCTTTACAGCTATTCCAAAGATCAAGACTACAGATCAGAACCTTGTAACAGATGCTGGAAAGCCTTTTGTAATGGCGGTACCCTATGATGCTTATCCTCGTGCTGAGGCAGAATGGTTTTACAATGACATCAGCCTACCTGGGCAAAACATCGACACATCCAATGAAAGGACAGAGTACAGGCTAAAGGACCCTAAGAAATCAGACCAGGGTCGTTACAAGATTGTCATCAAAAACAAACATGGAACAGGAGAGGCTTTCATTAATCTTGATGTCATTGGTAAGTAGGAAATCAAACTAGATGATTTATAGACAATTTAACTGTTCTAGATGTCTAATGAAAGTGTTTTTGTAGATGTTCCGGGACCTGTGAAGAACCTGCATGTCGTTGACACTGCTGATGGTGAGGTGAGCCTTGCTTGGGAAGAACCCGAAAGCGATGGTGGAAGCAAGATCTTGGCTTATGTGGTTGAAAGAAGAGATGTCAAACGCAAGACCTGGACAATGGCCACAGACCGTGCCGAAATTCCAGAGTACTGTGTTGGCGGATTGCAGAGAGACAACATGTATTTCTTTCGAGTATGTGCTCGCAATAGAGTTGGAAATGGAGAACCTGTTACTACTGATGAGGCTGTTCAAGCCAAAAACAAATTTGGTGAGCTATGCTTCAATTATTTGCTCCATTTTATGGTAGGAGTTGAAAATGTAATAACTAATATTTTCTTAAAAAAAATTGATAAATATTCTTCTGCTTCTAACAGATGTGCCTGATGCGCCTCAGAAGTTTATGGTTGGAGTTGTCAATAGGTTTGGTGCCACGGTTTCCTGGGAACCACCACTTTTTGATGGAGGATCTGAAATCACATCTTATATCATTGAACTGCGTGACAGAACCTCTGTGAAGTGGGAGCCTGTTATGGTGGTGAAAGCTGAGGATCGCACAGCCACACTCAATGATGTTGTTGAAAACAAGGAGTATATCTTTAGGGTCAGAGCTGAGAACAAAGCCGGAATTGGCCAGCCAAGCTCTGCCACTGATCCAGTGAAGATCATGGATCCCATTGGTTAGTAGGGTTTATATTTTGCTCGCTGTGTCTTGAGTTGTTGCAAAAGGTGGGAAATATTACATTTTTTCTCCTATTACAGAGAGGCCAAGTCCACCTCTAAACTTCAACTACACAAATCAGACCAAAGATTCAGTTCAGCTGTCATGGGAAACACCTATCAGCAATGGAGGCAGTATGATTACAGGCTACATCATTGAGAAGTGTGAGGATGGTTCTGACAAGTGGCTGAGATGTAACGCTAGGCTTTGCCCTGACCTTTACTACAGGGTATGTCTCATTGTTTAATTGTGTTTTAAATTTAACAAAATGTATAGTTATATGAATATATAAGTTTATTTATGTATCCTACTTCCTACATTAAGGTTTCTGGACTGAAGTTTGGTCAGAAGTATCACTACAGAGTATGTGCAGAAAATGCTGCTGGCGTTTCTGATCCAGCTGATGCAATCGGGCCACTTTTGGCTGATGATCCTCATGGTAAGCTATTTAAAATGTTCCTTAAAGACAGGTAAAAATATACATGCACATACGTTTTTAAATATGCAAATGATCTTTTCCACCTTTAGTGGGTCCCACCATTGACCTCAGTGGGTTCAAGAATGGTCTGGAGGTCATTGTTCCCAATGCTCTTGTCATTCGAGTTCCTATTACGGGATATCCTGTGCCCAAACCCAAGTGGACATTTGGTGACAAAGAGCTCACGGCAGGTGATCGTGTTTCCATGGTTACAAAGCCTACATACACCGAACTGGTTGTTGCTCCAAGTGTGCGTCCAGACAAAGGAACGTACACATTACAGTTGGAGAATGATGTAACATCTGTCTCTGGAGAGATCGAAGTCAATGTTATTGGTATGCAAATGTTTTCAACTATATTCTCGTACTATAATGTTGTTTTTGCACAGTAGTTAATGTACAATCCAATTTTTGCATCTTTTAGCATGTCCAAGTGCACCCAAAGACTTCAAAGTTGCAGAGGTGACCAGACAGCATGTGCATCTAATGTGGGAAGCACCAGATTATGATGGAGGCAGCCCTGTAAGTGGGTACAATATTGAGAAAAGAGAGGTTTCCCGCAAGACCTGGGTTAAGGTGAGCTGTTTTTAAACAGTAACTTGTTTACGGAATATGTACATTTTACATACTGAAATATTTATGTCTATAACATCTGCTCCTTAGGTGATGTCAGGCGTACAGGACCTCGAGTACACTGTCACAGACGTCATTGAGGGCAAGGAGTACCTGTTCAGTGTTATTGCTTGCAACAAATGTGGACCAGGAGAGCCAGCATACATTGATGAACCTGTGAATGTGTCCTCCCCAGCCAGTAAGTCTTAAAAAGTGTTAAATTCTTTTAGTTTGAAGGTTATAAATTAAAGAACAGTTTAACAGTGAACCTCAACCTCTTTGAAAATCAGCTGTGCCTGACCCTCCTGAGAACCTAAAATGGAGAGACAAATCAGCAAAAAGCATCTTCCTGCTCTGGGAACCTCCCAAATATGATGGCGGTGCTGCTGTGAAGGGCTACATTGTTGACAAATGCCAGCGTGGCACTGACAAATGGGAAGCCTGTGGAGATCCCATACCTGAACTTAAGTGAGTGATGACTCTTCATGACCATTCCTTTAATGGAACCCAACATGTTTAATAATTATTCAGATATATGTTTAATTGGTATCCTTATACATATCCCAGGTTCCAGGTGACTGGTCTTACTGAAGGTCAGTGGTATGCCTACCGTGTAAGAGCAGTGAACAGACTTGGGGCCAGCCGACCATGCAAGGCTACAGATGAGATCCTGGCTGTAGATCCTAAAGGTTAGTGATCGTGGTCCACCAGTTAAATAATATTTAGAATTCACTAGGCTATATATTAACGTTTTATTATACTACAGAGCCACCAGAAATCCAGCTGGATGTAAAGCTTCTAGCAGGCTTAACGGCTAGGGCTGGCACTAAGATTGACCTACCTGCTGATGTGCTCGGCAAGCCCGATCCGAGAGTAAAATGGACAAAGGCTGACCTTGTCCTGAAACCAGATGATAAGATTACCATCGACACAAAACCTGGCCATTCCACACTCTCCATCGCTAAAACAACCAGATCTGATACAGCCACCTACATCATTGAGGCAGTCAACACTAGTGGCCGTGCCACTGCAACTGTTGATGTCAACATTCTTGGTACGTTTTTTTTCTGTCAGATCAGCATAATCAAATTAAAGAAATCAGTGGTGATTATAATCAGCGGTAATATAATGTTAATGCTATTATGTTGAAAAACAGACAAACCTGGCCCCCCAGCTGCTTTTGATATCACTGAAATCACCAATGAATCCTGCTGTCTGGCCTGGAATGCCCCCAGAGATGATGGTGGCTCACTAGTAACCAACTACATTGTGGAGATGAGACCCATAGATAAAGAAGATTGGCAGAAACTGTCTGCTACAATCAAACAAACTACTTTTAAAGCCTCCAAACTTATTCCCTTGAAGGAGTATGTCTTTAGAGTATCTGCTGAGAACCAGTATGGCATTGGGACACCTGCAGAGCATGTGCCTATTGTTGCAAAGTATTCATTTGGTAAGCATACAGCTCACTATATAATTAATATATAATACATTTATGCATGTGTGTATGAATGTGTTTATTTCTTTATTTACAAAATTCATTAACTTTCTCTGTCACTCAGATACTCCTGGGGCACCAACCAGGGTTCAGCCGTCTGATATCACAAAAGATGCTGTAACTCTGACTTGGTATGAGCCTGATGAAGACGGTGGAAGCCCCATTACTGGTTACTGGGTTGAGAAGTTTGATCCGGAGACTGACAAATGGATCAGGTGTAACAAACTGCCAGTAAAAGACACATCATACAGGTAAGGATACTCCTTTTCATTGTGTCTGAACTTAAATGGTGATGGAAGTGCATCTCAAATTGATGTCACCTTGTCAGGGTGAAAGGCTTGCCAACAAAAAAGAAGTGCAAATTCCGTGTTTTGGCTGAGAATCTTGCAGGACCAGGAAAGCCAAGTGCTGAAACTGACCCAGTTTTGATTAAAGACCCAATTGGTATGTTATGATATTACTTTTCAATGTTAAAGCAATTAAATAATTCAAATTTGAAGTCATACATCTCAATTGTTGTTATTTTAGATCCTCCTTGGGCTCCAGGGAAACCATTCATTAAAGACATTGGCAAGACTTCAGCGGACCTGCAGTGGACCAGGCCTGAGCATGATGGCGGGGCTAAGATTGAGTCCTACATAATTGAGCTTCAAAAGACCGGAACTGAGGAATGGGTTCGTGTAGCTGAGGATGTGCCAACAACAGAGCATTTATTGAAGGGTCTTATGGAAAAGCAGGAGTATTCTTTTAGAGTCAAGGCCATCAATGTTGCTGGAGAGAGTGAACCCAGTGACCCAAGTGACCCTGTTGTCTGCAAAGAGAGACTCTGTGAGTGTTTATGGAAGTAATTTGTTTAATAATTATATTCACTATCAAGATAATAGAATGAAGAATGTATCTAGATTTCAGTATCTACTGTAGGTTTCAAAACAAAAGATATTTAATTGTATAAATACAAGTTGAAGTGTGTATTAATTTTTTTTATAATGGTTTAACCAGAATATTTTCATAATATCAAACACCAGTTTAATAACTCTGATTCTTATATTTAACCTGCAATGAACTGTAAAGAATAATATTAATTTTCTTATTCTTATTTTGACAGATCCTCCAAATATCCCACGCTGGCTTGAGGTGGTTAACGTTACTAAAATCAACTGTGACCTGAAGTGGACTGAACCAGATAGTGATGGTGGCTCTCCAATTACCAACTATGTTGTTGAGAAGAGAGATGTCAGACGCAGGGCCTGGCAGGCTGTGGATACCACAGTGAAAGATACCAAGTACCAAGTCACTCCACTGAATGAAGGCTCTCTTTATGTTTTCCGTGTTGCTGCTGAGAATGCAGTTGGTGTAAGCGAGTTCTGTGAACTAGAAGATTCTGTTTTGGCCAAGGACACTTTCAGTAAGTTGAATAATATCTTTATCGGTATCTATTTTATATATTTGTGTGTGTGTGTGATATTGAGAGAGAGAGAGAGAGCTTTCATTAAAATGAGTTGTTTTGGTCCTTTCTAGCAACCCCTGGACCACCGTACGCTTTGACTGTTGTTGAGGTGTCCAAGAGACATGTTGACCTGAAATGGGAGCCACCCAGCAATGATGGTGGAAGACCCATAGCCAAGTATGAACAATTTTGTGTAAAACACTTGTTGTGTAAACTTCAAATAAAATGATGTGTATGCTTATGGTGTTCAAGTTAAAAAAGTCTTATGAATCTTCTTTTCATAGATATGTTATTGAAAAGAAAGAGAAGGTAGGCACACGCTGGGTAAAGTCTGGAAAAACACCTGGCCCTGAATGCAAGTACAAGGTGACTGACGTTGATGAAGGCTCTGAGGTACAGTTCCAGGTCCGTGCTGAGAATGAAGCTGGAGTTGGCGAACCAAGTGAACCTACTGTTATCATGACAATTGAGGATCCCATAAGTATGTTAACTTAATGCATATTTGCTTAGCATGCAATTTACAATACTAACACATATAGTGATATAAGATTATGTACACACCATAATCTGGATTGATTCATGTGGATTTTAGGTTCACCTTCTCCTCCGCTTGAAGTCAAGATTGTTGATGCCAGCAGAGAGCACATCAACATTACATGGAAAGCTCCAGAAAAGAATGGTGGAAGTCCAGTCACAGGCTACCATGTTGAGCTTTCAGAAGCTGGAACTGAGAAGTGGATGAGGATTAATGCTCGTCCTGTCAAAGAGCTCAGGTTTAAGGCTGAGGAAGGCATCATTCCTGAGAAAAAATATGTTCTTAGAGTTCGTGCTATCAATGCTGTTGGAGTCAGTGATCCCTCTGAAATTTCAGATGGTGTCTTTGCCAAAGACCCTGACTGTAAGTACTATTCAGTTATTCATTGTGGTTGAATGTATATAAGTGTGTGTGTGTGTGTATACATAATAAACATATACACATAATACATAAACAATAACAGTATATGTATTGTTTTATTTCTCTAGTACTGGTATTTAATACATCTTTTAATTTTTAAGGTGCACCAACCATGGATCTCCAGACCCAAGATATTGTAATTGTTGAAGGTGAGAAGATGGATATAAAAATCCCTTACAGAGCAATACCAAAACCAACAATGGTCTGGAAAAAGGGTGACACTGAATTAAAGGCTGAAGACAGACTGACATTGACATGTGAACTCAATCGTGTTCACCTGGAGCTTCTTAAGTGTAAACACGAAGATGCTGGTGTGTACACTGTTACTCTTGAGAACAGTCTGGGTTCAATAACTGGCACAATCAATGCAAAAGTGATCGGTAAGAAACTGTATAGTTATACTGATTCCATTTGTCACGCTTACAAAATCTACTGCTTAAAAATACTTTAATGCCTGATATTTTCCATTAAAAGGCCTGCCTGGACAATGTAAGGACATCTCTTCCAGTGAGGTCACCAAGAACTCTTGCAAGATCTCATGGGAGCCTCCAGAAAATGATGGGGGTAGCCCAATCTTGCACTACGTTCTAGAGCGCAGGGAAGCTCAGAAAAAGACATTTTTGCCTGTGATGTCTGGTGACAATGTTTTAAGTTCTGTGGTCAAAGATCTTATGCTCAATGGTGAATATTACTTTAGAGTCAAGGCTGTTAACAAGATCGGTAGTGGTGAGTTTCTTCAACTCCGTAATCCGGTCATAACAGAAGAACAAAAACGTGAGTAATTTTTGTTGTTGTTGTTTTTTTTTTTATATATATTTTTTAATTATTATTATTTCATTATTTTATTTTTTATTAATAATTACAGAACACCCAGACCCACCAATTGAGGTTGAAGGACACAATCCCACCTCAAATTCAATCACTGTAACTTGGATGGCACCACCATATGATGGTGGTTGCCCAATCACAGGGTACATTCTTGAGAAGATTGAAAAAGATGGTGACAGGTTTGAAAGATGTGTTCCAAATCTGGTACCTGGTTTCTCATACACTGTCACTGGCTTGACGGAAGGAAAGGAATACCAGTTCCGTGTCCGTGCAGAAAACATTGCCGGACCAAGCGACCCATCTCGCAGCACACCATTGATTAAGGCTGCTGATCCTGTTGGTATGTTAAAAAACTAAATCTATTACAATTTCATTACACATCTCTTATGTGTCAAGTAAAACATTACATATAATTGTTTTACGGTGGTGGTGTTTTTTTTTTTAAATTTAGACCCACCAAAGGTATCACTCCATGCCCGTATTGCATCTGGCCTCAGTATCAAAAAGGGCGAAGAGATTAGATTGGATGCTTACATATCTGGATCTCCCTACCCAACTATTACTTGGCTCAGAAATGATGAGAATGTGAAGCAGCCACCAGCTAAGAAGAAACCAGAAATTGTGAAAAAGAAAAAGAAATCTGTTCAACCTGAACCTGAAGAAGAATTTCATCCACCACTTTTAGATCGCTTGTCATTTGATCAGACCAAAAGGGATGAAACAGCTCTGATGGTGCGTGATGCTGTCAGAACAGACCATGGAATGTTCACTATTAGACTTGAAAATCCCCATGGTGTTGCAACAGCATCATGTGAAGTCAATGTTCTTGGTGAGTTACTTTTAGATTAAAATATTTTAACCCAGTTAATGCACTAGCCCTTTCCCTATACCTGTATCTTACACAGTCCACACAGTTGACAGCCGACTATTCACGAATATGAACTCCATAAATGCTGTTATGACCTAAAATTCAAGATACTGGGGCAAAAACACTCCTGTTTAAGTTTTTGTTTTTACTTTTTCATTTAATGCATTTAGAGATTGGTATTTCACAGTCAAATGTGTTTGTGATTTAATTATTCAACACATAATGTAATTTAGCAGATTATGATTTTAAATCGAATGACAGTCCAAGAAAAAATGTATTAATATTTCTGCTTCTTGTAAATTACAGATAAGCCTGGCCCCCCTGTTAACTTTGCATTTGAAGAGATCAGGAACACATCTGTTGTTTGCATGTGGGATGCACCTCTTGATGATGGTGGCAGTGAGATCATTAACTACATACTGGAAAAGAAAGACAACACTACTGATGAGATTGGTTGGGTAACTGTGACTTCGACACACAAGGGATACAATTACCCTGTAACCAAGCTTATTGAAGGAAAAGAGTACATCTTCAGAGTCACAGCTGAAAACAAGTTTGGCTGTGGACATCCATGCTACTCTGAACCACTTATTGCAAAGAATCAATTTGGTAAAATTATATTTTAGATACACTTTAATTGGTAGTTGTCTTATATTATGGTTTATTTTAAATTATTGAAAACGTTGCTTTACAGAACCACCCGATGCTCCCAATATGCCAAGAATTGGAGAGGTCACCTCCAGCACAGTTGCTCTCAGCTGGCATGAGCCAAAGGACAATGGTAGCCCTATCTTGGGCTATTGGATTGAGAGACGTGAAGTCAACAGCAAATATTGGACCAGAGTGAACAGCAATCTTCTTAATTCACTGTCAGTTAAGGCTGAGGGTCTTATGGAAGGGCTCGTTTACGTGTTCAGGGTCTGTGCCGAAAATCTTGCTGGCCCTGGAGAATTCAGTCCACCGACTGACCCTCAGACTGCAATGGATGCAATTTGTAAGTGTGAAAAATAAAGACTAAACATTAAAATATGGGTTTAAATATATTTTTTTTAATCAGTATAAACTGTATGGTATAACTTTCATTTTACGTTATCAGCTTATTGAGGCAAAGAGGTTGTAGTTAATAGTGGGAAATGGTCCCCAAACTGAATTTATACTAAGTAAATCCAAATGATTTTATAATTTGATTAAATGTGACAATTGTTTTGCAGTACCTCCTGGCCCTCCTGTACCAAAAATTGTTGATGTCACAAATACAACAATCGATATCAGTTGGGTACCTCCATTGTACAATGGTGGTGGAGAAATTCTTGGATATCATGTTGAGCGCTGTCTAGTTGGAGAGAAGGACTGGGTTCGCTGTACTGAGTTTAGATGCAAAGATCGCAAATACACAGTGACTGGACTGACTGAGGGAGCTGACTATTACCTTCGTGTATATGCTGTAAATGAAGCAGGTCATGGAGCACCAGGCATGACTGAACCTGTTCAGGCCAAAGAGCCTGAAGGTATGTTAAAAAAAACTTGTGGCACGTTCTCCTTTCTACAAACATTGAATGGAACAGAGAATCTCAAACTCTTTTAAAAAATGAGGCCCAATTTAGATATGCCAGAATTACTTTGCCCATTTTAGTGAAATTATGATAAAATTTTAAATCTGTACTTGAATTTACAGAGGCCCCAGGGGTTGAGTTTGATGTCTCTGTAAGGAACGGAGTCCTCATTAGAGCTGGAGAAACATTGCGTCTCCCTGCTGTTGTTACTGGACGCCCTGTACCAGAAGTTAAGTGGGCAAAAGATAATGCAGAGCCAGACAAGGAACACACAGTTATTGAGACAGAAGGAAAAAACAGCAGTTTAACCATCAAAAATGCTTTGAGAACTGACCATGGGATATACCAGATCACAGGTACCAACCCCAGTGGAACCAAGTCTGTCTCCGTTAAGGTGGATGTGATGGGTAAGTCAAATTATTTTATATGACATATTTTTTTGCTAATAAAACCTGAAATGTGACCACTCATTGGGATGTTTTCTTGCTCTTTTTTATATATATATACAAAAGATGTCCCGGGACCAGTGGTTGATCTTAAGACAGTTAATGTGACCAAGAAAATGATTTCACTCACCTGGTCAGATCCTCTGGATAATGGTGGAAGTGACATCATGGGCTATGTTGTTGAACGAAAAGATGCGAAAATGCACATTTACAGACAACCCTTAGAGGTTGCTGCTTGCAAATGTGACATTGTTGGTCTTCTTGATGGAGAAGAATATATGTTCCGTGTAGTTGCAAGGAACAAGTATGGCCTTGGTGCTCCTGTTGATTTTGGACCTGTTTTAGCAGTGGATCCTAAAGGTAAATAAAACAAAATTCATGAGAACAATACATTTTATCTCGTACTTGAAACTACATTTAAATTGTTTAATTTGTAATCTGCACTACTTGTTTTCATACAAAAGCAATAAACAATGCTGACTTTATTTAAATTTTAGGAGTTCCATCTGCCCCAGAGAAACTGCATTATAAGGAAAGGACCAAGAGCACTATTACTTTGACTTGGGAACCTCCTCGTAGCGATGGTGGTTCTCCAATCAGAGGCTACTATATTGAAAAGATGAGACAAGACAGCAACGAATATGATGTTGCCAATCGCCAACTCTGTAAAGACCTCATCATCACTCTGGAAAATCTGTCTGAGAATATGATGTATGACTTCAGAGTCAAAGCTGTCAATGATGTTGGTGATGGAGAACCATCCAAACCAATCAGTGCGAATATTCAGGATGATGAACGTATGTATCACTCCACGTAACACATTTCGTTTTGGTTTTTAATTAAATTGATGCCTTATTATTTCCATTTTTTTTTCTCTATTTTAGTTATACCAACTGTAAAGTGGTTGAAGTTCTTTAAGAGTGATGCCATTATTGTCAAGAAGGGAGCAGCTATTGAAATTCCTGCTGAGATTGTTGGCCTACCATTGCCTACATTTGAGTGGACAAAGAATGGAGTAGTTATCGACCAGCCTACTGAGACAATGACATTGGAATCAGAGGAGCTTAACAGGCAAACTATCAATACCAAAATTGGTATCCCTGAAACTGTAAGAAAAGACACCGGCATTTACAAGTTAACTGCCACAAATACCCGTGGAGTAGGCCAACGCACAATCCGAGTGGATATCTTGGGTAAGACTTTAAATGTTTAAGTAAAATCAAATACAATTTAGATTTTTCAACAAATGGGAAGTGGTATTGGGTGTAACAAGTTAAAGAGTGCTTTTTCTTGTAATTATGTTCGACACAACCCTCTTATTTTCAGCAATACTGCTACTAGATTACATTTGATACATTGCGGGGATGTCCTAACTGTGGTGTTATTTTCCTAGATCGCCCATTGCCACCAAGAAACATTGTTGTGTCTGACATCAAAGCTGAGTCCTGCTACCTTACCTGGGATGCTCCAGAGGACAATGGTGGAAGTGACCTCACTAACTATATCATTGAGAAGAGAGATGCCAGCAAAAAGAAGTCTGACTGGGAACAGTTGACATGCTGCATCATAGACAGACGTTATGGGGTTAATATATATTATTAACACACATTACTATACATATTACTTCTTTTTATATTGAGACTGTGGTATGTGCTTTTAAATGCTCTAAATGCGTTTTAACACCCTTCTGCAGGTGTACAAGTTGGAGGCCTATGGTACATACCAGTTCCAGATTAAAGCTGAAAACAAGTATGGGGTCAGTGATGGATGTGAATCAGAAAAGGTTGTACTCAAAGATCCATTTGGTCTTCCTGGGCCACCCCAGAGGCCAAGGATTATCAGTCACACTCGCTCATCCATGCTGGTCGCTTGGGATCCTCCAAAAGACAATGGTGGCTCAACTATTCAAGGCTATTGGCTTGAAAAGAGAGAGAGAGGAGCTGTATACTGGAGTCGTGTTAACAGGGCTCCAGTAACAAAACCAGCAGTCAGGGGCCTGGAATACAATGTGCTCCACCTTATTGAGGGTTCCGAGTACAAGTTCCGTGTGATGGCTCAGAATGCAGCTGGTGTTGGACCTCCAAGTGAAGCAACAGAGTGTGTGTTTGCGCTTGATCCAAGAAGTAAGTCATTTTTTTTCTTTTAATAGATTTATGAATTCCAGGTTTTAATTAATAAAACTTTGCATTCTTGAATGTTAATTATAGAACCACCAAGTCAACCACCAGCACCTGAAGTACAAGACAAAACCTCAAGTACCGTGAGCCTTTCTTGGACCCCACCAGAAAAAGATGGAGGAAGTCCAATAAAGGGTTACATTGTTGAAGCTCAGGATGAAGGTTCACATGAATGGAGAAGGATTAATACACCAGATAAGCCGATCCTAACCAATTCATACACTGTGTCAGGGCTTAAAGAGAATAAGAAATGCAGGTTCAGGATTGTTGCTGTCAATGCTGCTGGTGAATCTGAGCCAAGTCCCAGAACTGCCGATACCATTGTTCAAGATATTCTGGGTAAATCTTATTTTGTGTTGATGTGTTGCAGTAATATAGAATAATACTTAATACATAGATGTAGAAAGGTATCTATGACTAAAGATATGTGTTGCTCAACATGTTCACAGAGGAACCTATCATTACCTTGGAGGTCACAGCTAATGAGCTTCTCAATTGTCGTGCTGGAACAACCATCAAGATTCCAGCCACCATCTCTGGCAAACCTATTCCGAATGTTACATGGGACTTTGATGGAACTGCCCCAACAGAGAAAAAGAATGAGCGTCATACTTTGCCAGAGGATTCAGAAGTACGATTATTTATTTTTTCCCCACAACACTCCGTTTGGACTTACCAAAACTAACATTATTCAAATAACACATTTTACATTTAAATTTTGCAGATATCATCCAGCGATAAGACATCAGTAGTGACAATACCTGAATGTAAAATAATCCACTCTGGGCGATACATCATCACTGCCAACAACCAGGCTGGCACCAAAATCGTTAAAGTGCGCGTGAATGTACATGGTAAGCAACAGTATATTTAAAATACAAAACATCACAACCTAAAGCACATACGTTTAGATGTATGTATTATATCATTTAAAATCATATCTCATTAAATCATTTCTCTTTTTTTCTAGATTTGCCTGGAGCTCCCAAAGATATCAAAATCAGTGACATCACACGTGGAACATGTAGACTAAGCTGGAAGCCACCAGACTGTGATGGAGGTGACAGAATCAAGAGCTACTTTGTTGAGAAAAAGACTGTTGAAGGAAAGGCTTGGACAAAGGTCAACCCGGCTTGCGCAACACAGTCCTTAGTTGTGCCAGACCTCATTGAAGGACAAGAATACTTGTTCCGTATAAGAGCTGAGAATTGTTTTGGTTTGGGACCTCATATTGAAACCATTCAGCCGACTAAAACCAGAGATCCTATTCGTAAGTAAATTTTGCAAACAAGTCTGACATTTAAAATGTTTAAATGCAGTTTATCCTGATTATTCAAAACACAAATTTTTTACAGATCCTCCTGATCCTCCCATAAGAGTCAAAATCGTTGACCTGTCTAAGGGCATTGTGACCCTGAAATGGAAGCCACCAAAGAATGATGGTGGTGCACCTGTAACTCACTACAACATTGAGCGTCTATGGTGGGATAGCAGTGGAAACCAGCAAGAATCATGGAGACAGTGTAACCGCCGTGATATTGACACCACTTCCTTCAAAGTAGAGGACCTTCATCAGGGTGCTGAATATGAATTCCGTGTTAAGGCTGTGAATGAGGCTGGTGCCAGTAGACCATCCTCTACAGCAGGACCCATCATTATTAAGGACCAAAACAGTGCGTACAAAGCAACACACAATAAAATAATTTGACAAATTAGGGTTCAACGGTGTGCAAATTAATTTTTGTTCCTTTCACTTGTAGGGGCACCTTCCATTGAGCTTCCAGAATTCATGGAGGTTGAACAGGGTGCAGATACTCAAATTGTTGCTAAGATTAAAGGCTGTCCATTTCCAACACTCACATGGCAGAAGGCTCCTCCTCACAAAAGTGAAAACAAGGTTGATGTTGAGTACGATGAGCACATCAATAAACTTGTTTCTGATGATAGCTGCACACTGCTGATTCAGCAGGGCAAACGCTCAGACACTGGCCTCTACACTCTTACTGCCAGCAACAGCCTTGGCACCATTTCCAAGGAAATGAGGCTTAATGTTCTAGGTAAATTTCAATAATTATTTTTTTTTCATATGAAGAGTTGTAGGTGTTGTTAGAAGTAACATAATTCCTCTTTTAAACAGGGCGTCCTGGGGCTCCATCTGCACCCATCAAATTTGAGGAAATTCATGCTGAACAGATAACGCTGTCATGGTTGCCTCCTAAGGATGATGGTGGCTCCAAAATTACAAACTACACTATTGAGAGACGTGTTGCCAACAGGAAGACTTGGATACCTGTCACTAGTGAGCCCAAAGAGAGAATATTCACGGTCGAAAATCTTATGCCAGGCCATGAGTACATTTTCAGGATTAGGGCTCAAAACAAATATGGTGTTGGTGATCCTCTTGATAGTGAACCTGAAGTAGCCAGAGATGTGTTCAGTAAGTATTCATTTACATATTTAAAGTTTAACTTATTAGAAACGTTGTAATGTATGTTAAGATTACATTTATATCACTGTAAAACACTGATGTTATTTGATGTCTATTTTTAGTGCCACCTGGACGATGTGAAAAGCCAACACTTTCTAGCATCACAATAGACTCCATGACTGTAAACTGGGAAGAACCAGACACAGATGGAGGCACTCCAGTTACAGGCTACTGGCTTGAGCGTAAAGAAACTACATCTAAACGATGGAGCAGAGTAACCCGTGATCCAGTCAGGCCCATGCCACTTGGTATATCACACAGAGTCACAGGGCTCATTGAGGGATCTCAGTATTTGTTCCGTGTGACAGCAATAAATGCCGCAGGGTGTGGACCTCCAAGTGAACCATCTGAGCCAACATTTGCTAGAGATCCAATAGGTAGGAAAACAATACAGTGTGATATTTATATCATATCATATTTTATTAATAGAGACTCAAACTATGACAAATCTACTTTTCGTAGCTCCTCCTTCTCCGCCAACCCCAAAAGTCACGGACTGGACTAAGACTACAGCAGACTTGGAATGGATACCACCATTAAAGGATGGAGGATCAAAGATAATGGGTTACCATGTTGAATACAAAGAGGAGGGCACAGAAGCATGGGTCAAGGTTTGTTAAATATTTATATATACCTAAATGTATTTAAAATATTTCAACATTCTTTAAAATAAATCTTCCTTCTGTTCCAGGCTAAAGACAAGGAAGTTAGAGGAACTAAATTTGTGGTCACTGGACTAAAAGAGAATGCATTTTATAAGTTTAGAGTTTTGGCATTAAACGCTGCAGGTCTGAGTGAACCAGGTGAAGTTGCTGATGCTCTTGAAATGAAGGACCGGATAAGTGAGTCTCAGTGATTCAACATTCTCCAAATTAAGTGTTATTTTAATGCTTGTGTGGAGAAAAAATCATATTGCATATAAATGCATGTTTTTTGTTAATTAAATTTTTTTTTGTCATTTCAGTTTTGCCAGTCCTTGAGCTGGACATTTCAGTAAAGGAGAAGATGGTTATTCATGCTGGAGGTGTTATTCGTATCATCGCATATGTGTCAGGTCAACCTCCACCTGTAATAACATGGAGCAGAGATGGGTTTCCAGTCCCATCAGAAGCTGTTATTGAAACCACATCAATCAGCTGTTCCATGGTAATTAAAGACTGCACTAGGGCACAGAGAGGTGTTTATACAATAACAGCCAAAAATGATGGAGGAGAAGTGCAGAAGAATGTTACTGTTGATGTTGTTGGTAAGTGAGAATTGTCAGGCACAAATAATATACACATCACTGTGAAATAGCTACATTAGGGAAAGTACAGTTTCTTATCTCTTTTTGTTGCTTCAGATATCCCCGGTCCAGTGGGGGCACCATTTACAGCAGAAAACCTTACAAGTGATTCATGCAAACTAAACTGGTTTTTCCCTGATGATGATGGTGGATCTGCCATTTCCAACTACATAATTGAGAAACGTGAAGCTGATCGCAAGGCTTGGACAGCTTGCTCCTATACAGCTGGCAGACAAAATGCTATAGTAAATAATCTTGTGCTTAAAAAGGAATATTTTTTCAGAGTTGCAGCTGAAAATGCAATTGGAGTAGGTCCTTTCTGCCAAACACCATGTGAAATTGTGATTAGGGATCGTATTAGTAAGTATTCTTCTTTCTTTTTCTTTTCTTTCTGCTTTAAAAATACAGTAGCTTGAAACTGTATTAAATGCAACTGTAAAATAAAATTCTACATTGAGCTAATCATCATTTGACCTTTTTGACTAGATGTTCCAGACCGGCCAGAAGATCTTGTATTGACTGCTGTCACAAAAGACTATATCAGTGTGACATGGAAGCCACCTAAGTATGATGGCGGGTCTGAAGTGATATCCTACATTATTGAGGCTCGCATGATTGGCAAAGACAAGTTTGTCAGACTGACAAAGGACACATTGATGGATAGGAAATACACTTACGATGGTCTACGTGAAGGCGACACATATGAGTTCCGTGTCAGTGCAGTGAATGAAGTTGGTACAGGCAAACCATCCTTCTCCACTAAGGCAATTACATGTAAAGATGAACTTGGTGAGTGTTTTTTTTTTTTTTTAGCTCTCCAACTGTTCTTCATTTGGTACACAACATTACACTCATCATTAACACTTATATAACAGTTAATGATGTGCTTTTTCCCCTTTTCCCATTTTAGAGCCCCCTACAATTGAGCTGGACTTCCGTGATAAGGTTGTCGTTCGTGTTGGTGAAAGCTGTGCACTCCAAGGACGGTATACTGGAAAACCAGCACCATCTGTCACCTGGTCAAAAGATGACAAGGAACTAAAAGCAGATGACCACATCAAGTTCAAAAACACTACTAATACAATGTGCCTGGGTCTTATTAAAGCTCAGCGTGGACACAGTGGCAAATACTGTGTGACAGTTGAAAACTGTACTGGTGCTCGTAAAGGCATCTGTAATGTCACAGTTGCAGGTAAGTCTCATGAAACAAGTTTACCAAATATAAATTAATATTTGAATAGAAATATGAATATACTGTAGAATAAAAAATATTTTGGACCAATCTTATATATATATATATATATATATTGTGCGCTTTTAGATCGTCCATCGCCTCCAGAGGGCCCAGTTGAATTTGAGAAAGTTCACAGAGATCATATGGTTATTTCCTGGAAGCCCCCTCTTGACGATGGTGGATGTGAAATTTCTAACTACATCATTGAGAAGAGAGATGTAAACAGGGATATGTGGACAACTGTAACATCTGCCACCACAAAAACCCACTGCAAAGTGCCTAAACTTGTAGAGGGTCGTGAATACATCATGAGAATTAGTGCTGAGAACATGTATGGCATAAGCGACCCACTGGAATCAGAAGAGATGAAAGCTAAAGATCTGTTCAGTATGTAAAAACATACAAAATATATTGTCCATTAAAGCTGTAAAAATTTTATGTTTTGTGCCTGATATCATTCATCTTATTACAGGGGTACCTGAGGCTCCTGAGGCACCCACCTTAAAAGACGTCTACCATGATTCAGCATTGGTAATTTGGAACCGTCCTCGTGATGGCGGGAAGCCCATCACAAACTATATATTGGAGAGGAAGGAGCCCTCAGCTAAGAGATGGTCTCGTGCAACCAGAGATCCAATCTACCCTGCTACACAGTTTAGGGTACAAGACCTCGTTGAAGGTTGTGAATATGAATTCCGTGTAATGGCAGAGAATGAAATTGGCATTGGAGATCCTAGCCTTCCCAGTAAACCTATTCTTGCTAAGGATCCTATTGGTAAGCATTAATGATTTAATGGTTTCTTTATTCTAATGAATATCAAGAAATAGTCCATTTGATAATTCTTTATTCACTTACTCTTTAATAGTTACGCCAAGCCCACCTGTTTTGCCTGAAGCTGTTGACAAGACTAAAGATTCTGTAAGTCTGTCATGGCGTGTTCCTCGCCATGATGGTAAAGGAAAAATATTTGGTTACTTGATTGAGTACCAGAAACCCGGTGCAATCGAATGGATCCAGGCAAATGAAACTCCTGAATCATGCCCAGACACCAAGTTTGTTGTGACAAATCTACCAGATGGTGGAGAGTTTCTATTCAGAATTATGGCTGTGAATGCAGCTGGAAAATCAGAGCCTGCTTTTGTCAAGGACCCAGTAAAGGTTCATGATAGACTTGGTAATTTCCTCCTTTTTCTTTTCATATTCAGAAAACAGTAGTGTTAAAAGGCAGCTGTTGTTTTATAATTCAACTTATTTAACTGATTGTATGTTACTGACTTATTGGAAGATAAAATAATAATAAAATCCTATTCTTTTAATCTCAATTCTCATGCAGAGGAGCCAGAGTTGCTGTTAGATGCAAATATGGCACGTGACCACCTTGCCATGGTTGGGACAGACATTACACTCAGTGCCAAATTTAAGGGCATGCCAATTCCTACGGTCTCTTGGAAAAAGAATGATGGTGAAGTTCCTGCTCATTGTCTTATTGAGGTCACAGCAAGTGGAAGCAAACTTCACATTAAGAAGTGTACCCGTGCTGACTGTGGCAATTATACCATCACTGTTCAAAATGCAGCTGGAACAAAGTCTGCTACATGCACTGTTCTTGCTCTTGGTATGAATGTTTTAGAACAACACTTAAGAGTAAACAATGATCAATGAAGTTTAATGATCAACTTGTTATCTAGAAAGATAAATGTATAAATATATTTTTTTCATTTAGATAAACCTGGACCACCAAAGAATTTGAAAATCTCTGAAGTCACAAGTGAATCAGCTTACCTGACATGGCAAAAGCCAGAAGATGATGGTGGTGCCGTGATCTCCCACTATATTGTGCAAAAGAAAGATGTAGCAGCTGAGAACTGGGTTCCAGTTTGTGCTGCATCTAAAAAGCTTACCCTTATGGCTCAATATCTGATGGAGGGAATTCAGTATCTGTTCAGAGTTGCAGCTGAGAATCAGTTTGGCAGGAGTGCATTTGTTGAGACCACCAAACCTATCAAGGCATTTGATCCACTTTGTAAGTATTAAATGTAATGTTTCTTTTAAAAGCTTAACTATTATATACCAGTTTGTTAAATTAATTTGTATATTTTTACCTAAAGATCCTCCTGGTCCACCCAAAAATCTGCATCATGTGGATGCAGACAAAACTGAAGTATGGCTTCAGTGGGAGTACCCTGATCGAACAGGTGGAAGTGAGATCACCGGATTCATTGTTGAGCACCAAGAAGAAGGTTCTACTGACTGGGTGACCTTCAAGACTGTCAGCAATCCTCAATGCCATGTTACTGGACTTGTGGAGGGCAAAACATACAGATTCCGTGTAAAATCACAAAATGCAATTGGTATAAGCCGACCAGACACCAGTGTGCCAATTACTTGCCAGGAAAAAACCTGTAAGCTTACACAATAATATTATATTATATATAAAATTTACTGACAACATATTACATTTTATTATGCTCAATGGTAATAAAAAACTTTCTTTTTCAGTGGCTCCAACAATTGAAGTTGATGTGAAGCTTATTGAGGGTATTGTTGTGAAAGCTGGAAGTACAATCGTCCTCCCAGCGGTCATGCAAGGAATTCCAACTCCAACAGCCAAGTGGCAAAGTGAAGGAAATGAGCTTAAAACTGAGGGCAAATTTAAGATTGTTACTGAAGGAAATTCAACTGTCTTGACTATTACTGAATGTGTCAGAACTGACA
Organism: Enteromius viviparus; assembly: GCA_032353835.1. Classification (NCBI taxonomy): domain Eukaryota; kingdom Metazoa; phylum Chordata; class Actinopteri; order Cypriniformes; family Cyprinidae; genus Enteromius; species Enteromius viviparus. The sequence continues at coordinate 5,800,093 of JAUCNO010001888.1, forward strand.
GCGGAGAATATTGTCTAACTGTGGCAAACCCTGCTGGAAGCAAATCTGTTGCTCTACATGTTACAGTTCTTGATGTTCCATCTGCTCCACTTGGTCCCATAAATATCCTTGAGGTGACCCCTGATCATATGATAATCCAGTGGAGAGCACCAAAAGATGATGGTGGCACACCTTTGATGAACTATGTGGTAGAGAAGAAGGATGTCAAGAAGCCTTGGGAGCCATGGTCAGTTGTGAGTTCTGGAAGCGCTAGCATGAAGGCCAAAGTCCCACGTTTGGAGAAGGGACGTGAATATATTGTACGTGTACGTGCTGAGAATAAAATTGGCATTGGTGCTGGTCTTGAAAGTCCTCCCACTATTGCCAAGCATATGTTTGATCCACCAAGTCCTCCTGGCCGACCAACATGTTCTGACATAACCGAAAATGCAGTAACAGTCTCATGGACTGAACCAGAAACTGATGGTGGAAGCCCTGTGAGTGGCTACATTGTTGAGCGCAGGGAGATGACTGGTAAATGGATTCGTGTCAATAAAACACCAGTCTTGGATGTAAGATACAGGGTCTGTGGTTTGTTTGAGGGCAATACCTATGAATTCAGAATCTTTGCAGAAAATGTTGCTGGTGTAAGTGAGCCTTCATATCCATCAGACCCAATTAAAGCTAAACGCCCAATTACTCCTCCTGGGCCTCCAAGTAACATTAAGCTCAAGGACTGGAGCAAGTCATATGCAGATTTGGTATGGACCAAACCTTCCAGAGATGGTGGCAGCCCCATCCTAGGCTATGTTGTTGAATGCCAGAAATCAGGTTCTGCACAGTGGGATAAAATAAACAAGGATCTAATTAAGTTTTGTGCATTTAGAGTGCCTGGACTTAGTGAAGGTACAGAGTACAGATTTCGCATTAAAGCCTCAAACAAGGTTGGAGATGGTGAGCCAAGAGAACTCACAGAAACTGTGCTTGCCAAAGACATTCTGGTTCCCCCTGATGTAACTGTTGATGTTGCTTGTCGTGACCTACTAACAGTTAGAGCAGGGCAAATCATCAACCTTGTAACCCGTGTTAAGGGCAGACCTGACCCTGAAATCACTTGGACTAAAGATGCAAGAGTTTTAGGGAGAGATAAACGCACTGAGATGAACAATAACTTCCCTCTTGTTGAGCTGGTAATTCAGGAAGCTGTTAGAGCTGATTATGGAAAATATGCAATTCAAGCAAAGAATAGCAGTGGTCAAGCACAAGCTACAATTATTGTCAATGTACTTGATATTCCAGGACCCTGTCAGAATTTGAAGGTTGCTTATGTGACTAAAGACTCGTGTATGGTTTCTTGGGAAAATCCAGAGGATAACGGTGGCACTGAAATTACAAATTATATAATTGAGTGCAGACAACCAAGTCAAAGAGGATGGACTGTTGTTTCTTCTGACTGCACCAAACGACTTCTCAAAGCTCCACTTGTCCAGAATTGTGAATATTTCTTCCGTGTGAGTGCAGAGAATAAAATTGGAGCTGGTCCACCAACAGAAACAAAAGCACCAGTCCTTGCTGTTGATCCAGTTGAGAAACCTGGTGAGCCAGAGAACTTCCAAATCGCTGAAATTGGCAAGACATTCGTCTTTCTCAAGTGGAAGAAACCAGATTATGATGGTGGTAGTCGCAATCTTGCTTACCATATTGAAAAGAAGCCTAAAGAAGCAGATGAATGGGAAAGATTACACAAAGGTGCTATAAAGGAAACATATTTCATGGCTGACAGATGCATTGAGAACCAAATTTATCAATTTAGAGTTCAAACAAAGAATGAGGGAGGAGAGAGTAACTGGGTGACAACAGCTGAAGTTCTTGTAAAAGAGGAACTTGTACAGCCAGAGCTCAAAGTCAAACTGGTGGGTGTTCTTGTTGTTAAAGCTGGAGATGCTGTTCCAATTGAGGCAGAGCTTATAGGTAAACCTCAGCCTGATGTAAAATGGTCTAAAGAGGGAGACACTGCAGATATCATGAAAAACCCAAGAGTACAAGTTGAAACTGGCACCAATTTCACAAAATTCATGTTTACAAATTCAAGACGTGGAGATACTGGAAAATACATTATTACTGCAACAAATGCTGCTGGAACCTGCTCCGCTGAGGCCAAGGTGAATGTTCTTGACAGACCAGGTCCTATTAGAGACCTGAAAGTGTCAGACATTTCTGTAGACAGATGCAAGCTTACATGGGAGATACCAGCAGATGATGGGGGTTGTGAGATCTATAACTACATCATAGAAAAATGTGATACAAAGAGAGGTGTATGGTCAATTCATTCAGCAGCTATTATTACCAATTCCGCTAAAGTCACCCGTCTTATTGAAGGAAATGAATACATCTTCAGAGTGAGAGCTGAGAACAAGATGGGTGCTGGCCCTGCTGTCGAAACTGAGTCCATTGTTGCAAGGACGCAGTTCAGCAGACCAGGTGCACCTGATGCTCCAGAAGTTACCAAAATTACAAAAGATGAAATGGTTGTTATGTGGTGCTCTCCTGATAACGATGGCGGAAAACCTATAACTGGTTATATTCTTGAGAAAAAAGAAGAGCATGCCATTCGGTGGGCCCCTGTTGTTAAGTCCCCAATTTCAGGGACACAGATGACTGTTACAGGTTTACTGCCTAATCATGAATACCAGTTCCGTGTCAAGGCTGAAAATGAAATTGGAGTTGGAGATGCAAGCAAGCCATCCAGACCGTTAACAGCAAGAGATCCAGTTGGTATGTTAAATTACACCAAATTAATTGGTAAAATGTTTGTTGATGTATTTAAGATAATAAAAAATCAATTATTTATAGCAAAATGCATTTATTTTTCCAATTTGCAGAGCCTCCTGGTCCTGTTAGTAACTTAAAGGTGGCTGACAGCTCAAAGACATCAATTGCTCTTGCATGGACAAAGCCTTCATATGATGGAGGTGCTTCTCTTATTGGATATGTTGTTGAGCTAAGAGTCAAGGGAACAGGCAAAAAGGGAGATGAAGGCTGGAAAAGGTGCAATGTTGCTGCCCAGTTGATTGGAACAGAATTCACTGTCTCAAGCCTGGATGAGAAGCTCGAATATGAGTTTCGTGTTTCTGCCCAAAACCAGGTTGGCTTGAGTCAGCCAACAAATCTTGGGGAAGTTGTGACACCAAGAGAAGTTTTGGGTGAGTTTTCATAGACTACCCTTAAACTTTAAGCAGCTCTTAAACTATATCAGCAATCTTCCTTTCTAAATCTATGTGTTTTTATATTTTTTTCACAATTTTCAGAGGCCCCTGAGATTGATTTGGATGCAGAACTGAAGAAAGGTGTGACTATTAGAGCCGGATGCCCAATTAGATTAGTTGCAACAATCAGAGGCAGACCCGCTCCCAAAGTCTTATGGAGAAGGATGGGCAAAGATAATGTTGCTAAGAAGGGCCATGTTGATCTCATTGATACAATGACATTCCTTGTTATCTCTGAAACCACTCGTGATGATTCAGGCAAATATTCATTGACTGTATCCAGTCCAGCTGGAGAGAAGGCAGTTTTTGTGAATGTCAAAGTACTTGGTAAGTAAAAAAAAAAAATAATAATAATTTTTTGTTTTAGTCACATGAGTTTTACTGCTCATCTGCTATATTTTTAAAGATGGTGAGTGAATGGGAAAAAAATCAAAGGACTGAAACAGATAAAAATATATTAAACAGTATTAAAATACTCAAAAAATAATAAATAATATTTTTACTTTTAAAACAGATACACCTGGGCCTGTTGTTGGTCTCGAAGTTGCTGACATCACAATGACATCTTGCAACCTCACATGGTCTCCCCCTGAAATCGATGGTGGCAGTAACATCACTCATTACATTGTTGAAAAACGACCAATAGATCGCAAGACTTGGGCAACAGTGAAAGCTAATGTTGATAACACCACATTTAAAGTTACCAATCTCGTCCCAGGAACAGAGTATTACTTCAGGGTCATGGCTGTAAATGAGTATGGCTCTGGGGTCCCAAGGGTTACAGCAAAATCTTATCTGGCCTCTGATCCTATTAGTAAGTCTATTCTTCGTCTTACTAATACAACAATTTTTCAGCAATTTTAAGCCTTTTAAAATTCTTATTAAAAGACAATTTACTACAACAACTGTGTATTTTCCCTTAAGGCAAGCCTGACCCACCACAAAAGGTTGATGTTCTGGAGATTACAAAGAACAGTGCAACTGTGGGATGGGTGAAACCAATGCGTGATGGTGGAGCTAAAATTGATGGCTACATTATTGACTACCTTGAGCTTCCAATGCCTAAACCTCCGAAGACACCAGTGGCTGCTGAAGGTGAAGGTGAGGCTGAGCCTGGTGTGGAGCCAGTGGCTCCACCCCCGCCTGAACCTGTGGTGGAGGAAGAGAAGGTGGAGAAAAAGGAGGAATGGACGCCGTACACAGTCGTAAAGGATTTGAGCATCTCTATTGCTGGATTAAAGGAGGGAAGAAAATATCGCTTCAGAGTGGCAGCAAGAAATGCCATGGGATCCAGTCTTCCCACAGAAACCAAAGAAGCTTATGAAATCAAGGAGCAGATGTGTAAGTTATTAAATCATATATTACTCAAATATATTTTAAACTACACTTCCACTAAAAACCTGTTAAATCTTGTGATCTCTTCCCAGTGGAGCCCAAAATCATCATGCCTGAGCTTGTCACTGCAAAGGCAGGAGCAAAACTGAGGGTTGAGGCTCTTGCATCTGGAAAGCCAGTACCAACATGCCAGTGGAAACGGGGAGAAAATAATGTGGTCCCATCAAGCCGTCTTGCTGTGCACAAATCTCAGAACATGTGTGTGCTCATCATTAAGGATGTTTCAAGACAAGACAGTGGTGAATATAGCCTTGTTGCTGAGAACAGCACTGGAAAAGTTGAACAGACATTGAAAATCATCATCAGAGGTTAGAACTTGTCATTTTCACTAGGACCACCTTCAACAATAATGTGCTACTGTATGTGAACGTGCAGTTAATATTTAAAAAAAACATTCTTATGTCTTAGATATTCCTGGACCACCTGAGCCACCATTTGAAATCAGTGATATAGATTCTGATGCCTGCACACTCTCATGGAACAAACCTACAGAAGATGGTGGTAGCAATATCACTAATTATGTGATTGAGAAGTGTGATGTAAGCAGAGGTGACTGGGTTACTGCTCTTTCCAGCTGTGGCAAAGCTGGCTGCAGAATCGGAAAGCTTATTCCTGGAAAGGAATATGTTTTCCGTGTTCGTGCTGAGAACAGATTTGGTATTTCAGACCCACTTGCATCTGAAAGGATGGTTGCTAAGTTCCCCTTCAGTGAGTTGAAATACAAGCTTCTGCATCATCTGTCAACATGCAATGGCTGATAAAAAAATGGTGTGGCCTGTTTGTTAGTATTTAATAATTTTATATTTTTTTAGATGTTCCTGGTGAACCCTTGAACTGCCGCATCAACAAGGTTAACAAGGACTGCATGTTTGTGGCATGGGATAAGCCTGAGTCTGATGGTGGTAGTCCAGTTACTGGATACTACATTGAACGCAAAGAGAGGAACAGTCTCCTTTGGGTCAAGGCTAATGATTCTGTTGTTCGGACAACTGAATATCCTTGTGCTGGCCTAATTGAGGGTCTGGAATACACTTTCAGAGTGTCTGCTATAAACCGAGCTGGACAGGGCAAGCCAAGCAAGAAAACTGAGTTTATTACAGCAAGAACACCTGTTGGTAGGTGCATTTATAATAAAATTAATTCTTAGGTATAAATGTCTGTATATTAGATGATTATGTTAAATGTTTCTGAATTTGTTAAACTGTTTTTTAAATGTAGATGCTCCTGGAAAACCAGAAGTGCTTGATGTGACTAAGAACTCCGTTACATTGGTTTGGACCAAACCAAAGAATGATGGTGGTAGCAAGATAATTGGATACTATGTGGAAGCGATGAGACTTCCAGGAGACACTTGGGTGCGTTGCAACACAAGTAGTCAAAATGTGCCTCGTGAGGAGTACACAGCAACTGGGTTAGATGAGGCTGCTAAATACCAGTTTAGGGTAATTGCCAAGACTGCAGTTAACATTAGCAGGCCATCTGAAATCACTGACCCCATTCTGGTGTCTGCAGAAAGCGGTAAGCATTTTTATGTTTTGTTTACGTCTTTAAAATGTTTTCTAAATGGCTGTTGATTGCTATATGTCTTAATGATTTTCTCTCATGTTTGCTTATCTATAGTACCTCCAAGAATAGAGCTTTCTATACAAATGAAAAAGATGTTGCCAGTAAAGGCTGGATCAGATGTTTGCCTTGAAGCTGAGATATTTGGCAAACCAATGCCCAAGGTTACATGGAGCAAGAATGGGGAAGCGCTGAAAGCTGACAAAGAATTCAAGATGTCTCAAAGGAGACACCTCTTTTCTCTGAGCCTTGATGCAGTTACTAAACTCCATGCTGGAAATTATGGAATTCTTGCAGTAAATGCAAGTGGTTCTGCAACTGCAGAAATACAACTCAAAATTTTAGGTGAGTAAAATTATAATTTATAAAATGTAATTACTATGACAAAATATTTGTGTCTCCTTTGGGCAAAATAATAATCATATATTTCCCTTGTGCAGATATACCTGGTCCACCAGCCTCTATCAAATTTGATGAGGTACTTTCAGAGCAGATCAAGTTGAGCTGGGAAGCACCACTTGCAGATGGTGGTTCTCCAATCACAAATTATGTTGTTGATAAACGTGAGACAAGTAGAGCTAACTGGGCCCAAGTTTCTGCTAAAATTAGTGGTGATACAAAAGAATGTTTAGTGGAGAGACTGATTGAGGGGCACGAATATCAGTTCCGGATCCGTGCTGAGAACCGCTATGGTACTGGTGATGGCATCATATCGGAACCTGTTTTTGCAAGGAATCCTTTCAGTAAGACCTTACTATTGGTCTATGCATTTTATTTTGTGTGTGTGTGTATATATATATACACAATTCCTGTGCTGTAACGTAATGCTTGTCATTAACAGCTGTTCCTGGAGCATGTGACCCACCGGTCCTTACAAACATCACAAAGGAGCGTATGACTGTAAGCTGGAAGGAACCATCTGATGATGGAAAATCTCCTATTCTTGGATACATAGTTGAGAAACGTGAGACTAAGGAAATTAACTGGACCAAACTGAACAGAAAACCCTTGCTGGAGAGAACACTTGAGGTCGGAGGTCTCTCTGAGGGAGCTCAGTATGAGTTTAGAGTCATTGCTGTTAATAAAGCTGGCCTCGGCAAACCTAGTGAACCATCAAATGCCACCTCTGCTCTTGATCCTGTGTGTGAGTATCAGAAGTTATTTACAACATCTTGTATAAATAGGAATATGCACAAGCATTTATTAACATTTACTTGCTTATTTACAGATCCTCCAGGCCCACCAGTTTCTCCCAAAGTTATAGACACCACCAACAGCACCATTAGACTAACTTGGTCTAAGCCTACAAATGATGGTGGTAGTGATATTTTGGGATACCTTGTCGAATGCAAGAGAACTAATACAACAGACTGGATAAGATGCAATGTACCCAAGAACCTTCAGGATACAAATTATGTTGTGACTGGACTCTTGGAGAACTCAGAGTACCAAATTCGTGTTACTGCTGTAAATAAAGTTGGATTCAGCCAGCCTTGTGAAGTTCCTGAAAAACATGTTGCCAAGGATGTTTTTGGTACACATAATTTAGTAACTTTAAAATCATTAATTGAATGTTTTGTTAATTCTCCTTTATATATAAAAATATTGTGTAACTAATGCCTGAAATTTATATAAATAAATATACATAATTAAATGTATTTTTCTGTTATTCTAGCTGCTCCTGAGGCTGAGCTAGATGCAGAGCTGAAGGACACTGTGGTGCTGACTGCTGGCAGTAAAATGAAACTTTATGCCACAATTAAGGGTCGACCAATCCCCAGGGTGACCTGGGCCAAGATGAATACTAACATTAAGGACAGACATGGGATATTAATCAAGACAACAGCCACTGATACATTGGTTTACGTTGATAAAGTCAATAGATATGATGCTGGAAAATACATCCTTAATCTTGACAGTGTAAGCGGAATGAAGATGTACACAGTTATTGTCAAGGTCCTTGGTGAGTCTGGAGGTCTTTTATATTTAAATGTAGTTTATAGTTTAATATTTATATACTATAGTTTATAGTAATAATATGTTGTATTTAGTACAGTAATTATGTCTTTTAACACTGAACAGATACTCCTGGACCTCCACTGAATCTGATGATAAAAGAGGCATCGAAGGACAGTGCCTCCATCCTATGGGACGAACCTCAAATTAATGGTGGAAGTGAGATTACAGGTTACATCGTTGACAAAAGAGATGCAGAAAGGAAGGCATGGTCACACGTTTCGACCGATTGCACTAAAACATCTTTCAAGATTGATGGTTTAGAGGCTGGTAGATCTTATTGTTTCAGGGTTCTGGCTCAAAATCAGTATGGCATAGGTGAGCCATGTGAAACTGTGGATTCTGTGAGAGCTTCCGGTGAGTGAAGATCATTTTTGATTATTATTTTCAATTGCATAAATAGTTTCAATGTATGTTTTATAATAGCAATGCTAATATGTATTATTAAACAAACTTAATACATTCCAGAACAACCTGGACCAGTTATGGACTTCAAGACATTGCTGGTTACCAAGGACTCTTGTACGCTTTCCTGGAAAAAGCCCATCAGTGATGGAGGAAGCCGCATCATTGCATATGTGCTAGAGGTCCTTAATGGCGAAGACAAATGGAAGGAGCTTCTTAGATCAAAGAACATGCAATATAGTGCAAAGGACCTTGTCGAAGGAAGGGAATACAAATACAGAGTTAAAGCAACAAATGATTCTGGTGATGGTCCTTTGAAAGAACTTTCTGTGATTGCAAAAGATGTCAATGGTGAGATTTCCATTTGTATAAAAAAAGCCCTTAAGCTCTATCTGGTATTAAATCTGGTCCTTTTCAATTTTTTTTCTATATTATTACAGTTCCTCCAAGCTGTGACTTGCGAGAGTTGCCTAACCTGAATTATATTGCAAAAGAAGCAAGCACCATTCGTCTCAAGATTCCTGTTAGTGGAAAGCCTGTCCCTGTTGTCACATGGAAGAAGGGAGAGGATGAAAATCTCACAGACACAGGAAGAGTGTGTGTAGAATCAACGGCAGTAAACACAACTCTTCTGATACGTGACTGCCAAAGGACAGATGCATCAAAATATACCATCACTCTTCGCAATACTGCTGGAACAAAAGAGTCTACAATTTTTGTCAGAGTTGTTGGCAAACCAGGAATTCCAACTGCACCAATAAAGTTCAAGGAAGTGACTGCTGATGGTGCAACCTTAAAATGGGGTGTTCCTAAAGATGACGGGGGATCAGAAATTACCAACTACATTCTTGAGAAACGTGATTCCATTACTAACATGTGGGTTACTGTGTCTTCATCTGTGGAAACAAACACTTTCAGAGTGACTGGTCTCCATGAAGGAACTGAGTACATCTTTAGGGTTAGTGCAGAAAACAAATATGGAATTGGTGAGGGCCTCAAATCAGAGCCTATGGTTGCCAAACATCCATTCAGTAAGTTGAATTTTAATAATTTATTATAATACGGTTGAGATATTATAGGTAAAAATCAAGGTGTGAAAATCTAACCTTCTTTTTTAAATTTTCAGATGTTCCAGATTCCCCTCCACCCCCTCAAGTCATGAGTATGGGCCATGATTCAGCAACTCTTACATGGTTTGATCCAAGGAAAACTGGAGGCTCACCAATCATAGGTACATAAATAATAAATATATAAAATATATAATACATATATAGACAATAACCTTTTTATTAAGGTAATGTTTTTTTTTCATTCAAATATAGTAAAAACTGAAATACAACTGCAAATTGATATCAAAAGTATTTTTTTTCTTATTTATTTTTTGCATATAGGTTACCATGTTGAATTCAAGGAAAGAAACAGCATGCTATGGAAAAGAGCAAACCCAACTGCTTTGAAGATGAGAGATTACAGAGTAACAGGCTTAACAGAGGGTCTAGAATATGAGTTCAGAGTTATGGCTATTAATCTGGCTGGTGTTGGTAGACCAAGTCCTGCCACTGACCCAATGGTTGCCTTGGATGCAATTGGTAAGTAAAGCTTATTTCAAATGCTTGAGTGTTATATAATCCACCTATTATACAACCCACTTTGAGTAAGGTACATTTTTTAATAATTTAACATATTTCATTCCAGATTCACCTGGCAAACCTGATGTGATTAGCATTACTAGAAGCACTGTAACACTTCAGTGGAGTGAACCTCAGTATGATGGTGGACACAGGCTTACAGGCTACATTGTTGAGAGACGCGATCTTCCAGCCAAGGTCTGGGTGAAGGCTAATACAGTAAATGTTGTGGACTGTGCATATACGGTAGCAGACTTGCAAGAAGGTTGCAAGTATGAATTTAGAATCAGAGCAAAGAATGCAGCTGGAGCAATTAGTCCCCCCTCTGAACAAACTGATACGCTTGTGTGCACGGATGAATATGGTAAGACTGAATTACGCTTTCTGCTTCATACATCTTGAGTATATTACATTCCATCTATCCTAGTAAACAGTTGTGCTTACAAGCTTTTTAAATTTTTTTGCAGCTGCACCCACTATTATAATTGATCCAACAGTAAAGGAGGGCCTAACTGTCAGAGCTGGAGATACTATTGTAATTACTGCAACAAGCATTCTGGGCAAACCTCAGCCAACCTCTGTGTGGTCAAAGGGTGGAAAGTATTTCAAGCCATCAGATGTGTGCCAAATAGAAACTACACCTTCTTCTTCTACTCTTTATATCAAGTATGCAAGTAGAAAGGATTCTGGAGAGTACACAATTACAGCAAGTAACCCATTTGGTGTGAAAGAAGAAAATGTGAAAGTAACAATTTTAGATGTTCCTGGTCCACCAGGGCCAGTTGAAGCAAGTGGCATTTCATCTGAAAAGGTCACTTTGACATGGACACCACCTCATGAGGATGGGGGATCTACAATTAAACACTATACTTTGGAGAAAAGAGAAACAAGCCGTCTTCTTTGGACCATCCTTGCTGAAAATGTTATCGACTGCCACTTTGTTGCCAATAAACTTATTCAGGGAAATGAGTACATCTTCCGAGTTTCTGCTGTCAACAGTTTTGGAGCTGGTGATGTTTCCCATTCTGAACCAGTGAAAATGGTGGATAGCTATGGTATGTTTTAAAAAACTCACTCCATAGTATTTCAATACTGTTCCTTTGTGTTGCTACACAGCTAGACACTGTAGATTATGTGTGAAAAATAGGATTCTCAACAGACATATTACTTATTTCAGGTCCCCCTGGTCCACCAGCTAAACCAGAAGTTGAACATGTTGGAGGAAATTCTGTCACCATTGCCTGGAAAAGACCAGCTGATGATGGTGGAAGTGATATAATAGGCTACATGGTGGAGAGGAAAGAAAAGAAGGGCATGAGATGGACACGGTCATCAAAGAAAATAATTACTGACCTCCACTTTGAAGTGAAAGGGCTAAAAGAGGGAATTGAATATGAATTCAGAGTAACTGCTGAGAATAGGGCTGGTTTTGGTGAGCCAAGTGAACCTTCAATGCCAGTAAGGACAAAGCTTGTTGCAGGTAAGTAAAGTGAATATTTAATATGTTATATAATAGCAAAGAGGGTGTTAACATATATAATATAACTTTCCAGATGTACCTGGTCCTCCAGTCAACCCAAGAGTCACAGATACAACAAAAACCACAGCTGAATTGCACTGGGGCAAACCACTTACTGATGGTGGCATGGAAGTCACAGGATACCTTGTTGAGCACAAAAAGGAAGGAGAAGAATGGATGAAAGATACAGCTACGCCCTTGAGGATCACTGAGTTTGTTGTGCCTGGTTTGCAAGCTGGAGCAAAGTATCATTTCAGAATTTCTGCAATGAATACAATGGGTGTTAGTGAACCAGCACAAACAGAGGATCTTGTTGAAATTGTGGAACGTGAAGAAATCCCTGACTTAGAACTAGATGTAGAATTAAGAAGAACATTAGTTGTTAGGGCAGGTGCCTCTATTCGTATATTTGTTCCTATTAAAGGACGCCCAACCCCTACAGTGACTTGGACAAAAGAGGACTCACCATTGAAAACTCGCGCGATCATTGACAATACAGAGTCCTATACTCTGTTAGTCATTCCCGACTGTAATAGACGTGATGCTGGGAAATATGATTTAACATTAGAGAATGCTGCTGGAAAGAAGACTGCTTCTGTGGTTGTAAGGGTTTTGGACTCCCCCGGTCCTCCTCTTAATCTGAAACCAAAAGCAATTGACAAAGAAAGCATTTCATTGGAATGGGAAATGCCTCTTATCGATGGAGGTGCTAAAATTACTAATTACATAATTGAGAAGAGAGAGTCTACTCGCAAGGCATATGCTGCTGTGATCACGCAATGTGCGAAGTGCTCCGTTAGAGTTCCTGATCTAGGAGAAGGTTTGGAGTATTATTTCAGAGTTTCTGCTGAAAATGAGTATGGCATTGGTGAAGCAGTTGAAACCCCAGACCCAATCAGAGCATCTCAAGCACCAACTCCACCAGAAAATGTCACTTTTACTGATGTCACGAAGAACTCAGTTGTTCTAGCATGGACTAAACCAAAGCATGATGGTGGAAGTAGGGTTACTGGGTATGTAATTGAAGCACAAAAGAAAGGAACAGACCAGTGGGCCCATGTGACAACTGTGAAAACTTTGGACTTTACTGTAAAAAATCTTAATGAAAGTGAAGAGTACTTATTCCGTGTAATGGCAGTGAATAGTTCTGGGCGAAGTGGTCCTCGTGTAAGCAAGCCTGTGGTTATCAAAGAACAAAATTCAGAACCAGAATTTGATCTCCGTGGGGTGTGTCAGAAGACAGTTATTGCCAAGGCTGGCGATAATATAAAGGTTGAGGTGCCTGTTTCTGGACGTCCTAAGCCTACAGTTTCTTGGCAGAAAGACAATCAAGCTCTCAAATTAACACAAAGGACAATGATTGAAAATACTTCTACCTCAACTATCTTGATAATAAATGAATGTTTAAGGGGTGACAGTGGAATATACTCAATGACAGGAAAGAACATTGTGGGCTCAGTTACAGATAACATCACAGTAAAAGTGCATGATGTGCCTGGACCACCAAAGGGACCAATTAAACTGGACAAAATATCTCGTACTCTAATTGAGTTCTCATGGGAATCTCCTGAAAATGATGGAGGTGTACCAATCAATAACTATATAGTAGAAATAAGGGAAACTACTAGCCAGACATGGGTAGAACTCTCTTCATTGATTATTCGTACAACATTTAAAGCAACTCGTTTAACAACAGGAACTGAATATCAATTCCGTGTCAAGGCTAAAAACAGATATGGTACTGGGCCTCCATTAACATCAGAGGCAGTGGTTGCTGCATATCCATTTAAGGTACCTGGGCCACCTGGAACTCCCAAAGTTGTCGCTTTCACTAAGGACACAATGACAATTGGTTGGAATGAGCCTGTTTCTGATGGTGGAAGCGAAGTCATTGGTTACCATGTTGAAAGGAAAGAGAGGAGCAGTATTGTTTGGCACAGAACTAGCAAGGCACTTGTGATTGGAAATCTGTTCAAATCCTCAGGACTAGAGGATGGTGTGGCATATGAATTCCGTGTGATTGCTGAAAACATAGCTGGAATTGGAAAACCAAGCAAAGCTTCTGAACCAATGCTTGCTCTTGACCCAGTGGATCCACCTGGTCAAGCTGTCCCAATCCATGTGTCCAAAAATGCCATCACTATTCAGTGGACAAAGCCAGAGTATGATGGTGGATTCAAGATTACTGGCTATACTGTGGAAAAAAGAGATCTTCCAGCTGGACGCTGGATGAGAGCTAACTTTACAAATATCATTGAAACCACTTTCACTATAAGTGGTCTAACACAAAATGAATCTTATGAATTCCGTGTATTTGCAAGAAATTCAGCTGGTGCTGTAAGTAACCCATCAGACCCATCTGATCCAATTATTTGCAAAGATGACATTGAAGAACCAAGGATTATGGTCGATGCTAAATTTAAAGATATTGTCCTTGTCAAAGCCGGAGAGATATTCAAACTTGAAGCTGATGTTGCAGGCCAGCCATTGCCATCTATGGTTTGGACGAAAGATGGAAAAGATGTTGAAAACACATCCAAACTACAGATCAAAATGACAGAACTTGCAACAGTCTTAATCAACAAGGATTCTGTCAGAAGGGATGGTGGTGAATTTATTTTGACAGCAACAAATGTTGGTGGCTTTGCTAAACATGTTTTTAATGTAAAGGTTCTTGATAGACCAGGACCACCTAAGGGACCTCTAGCCGTTTCGGATATAACAGCTGAAAAATGTGTGCTAACATGGAATCCACCTGCAGATGATGGAGGTGCAAACATTGAACATTATGTCATTGAAAAACGTGAGTCAAGCAGACTTGCGTGGACAAATGTGGCATCAGAACTGCAGGTTAATCAGTACCAAGTGACAAAGTTGCTCAAAGGAAATGAATACATTTTCAGAGTAATGGCTGTTAACAAGTATGGTGTTGGAGAACCTCTCGAGTCTGAAGCAATAATTGCAGAAAATCCATATGTACGACCAGATCCTCCACAAACACCTGAGATAACAGCAGTCACTAAGGATTCAGCAGTCCTCTGTTGGGGTGCACCTGCTAATAATGGTGGAAGTGAAATCACCAACTATCGTATTGAGAGGAGAGACAGGATTAGTCTGCGTTGGATAAAATGCAACAAGAGGAATGTTACTGAACTGCATTTCAAGGTTACTGCTCTTGTTCCAGGTCATGAATATGAGTTTAGAGTTTTTGCTGAAAATGCAGCAGGTACAAGTGAACCAAGTCCTTCATCACCATTTGTTAAGGCCACAGATACCCTTTTCAAACCAGGCCCCCCTGGCAACCCAAGAATCCTAGACACAACAAGTTCTTCAATCACACTTGCATGGAACAAACCAGTGTATGATGGCGGTTCTGAAATTACTGGATATATTCTTGAGACTTGTCCCCCTGGAACGGAAGAATGGACAATTGTGTCCCCTAAAGATGGTGTGAAGGGGACATCATTTACAATTACAAATCTTAAAGAAAATCAGGAGTATAACATTAATGTGTCGGCTGTAAACGGTGAGGGTATTGGAGAAGCAACCTCTGTACCAGGTTCACCTAAAGCAGAGGAACGAGTCGTACCACCAGAGGCTGACCTTGATGCTGAACTTCGTAAGATTGTGAACATCAGAGCATGCAATACACTAAGACTTTTTGTGCCAATTAGAGGTAGACCAACACCAGAGGCCAAATGGTCAAGAGAGAACGATGAACCTTTAGATAGAGCTACAATTGAAACAACTTCATCTTTTACATCACTGGTTATTGCCAATGTGAACAGATTTGACAGTGGCAAATACAATTTGACTGTAGAAAACAGTTCTGGAACAAAGACGGTTGCTGTAATAGTTAGAGTTCTAGATACACCTGCAGCTCCACAAAACCTAAAAATAAGCCAGGTCACTAAAGAATCTGTTTCACTTGTTTGGGATCCTCCAATTAATGATGGTGGCACAAAAATAAAAAATTACGTTGTTGAGAAACGTGAGGCAACAAGAAAGGCATATGCTACAGTAAATGCCCTTTGTTACAAAACTACTTACACAGTCGACCAGCTCCAAGAAGGATGCAACTACTATTTTAGAGTTCTGGCAGAAAATGAATATGGCATTGGTCTACCTATGGAGACTGGTGAATCTGTTAAGGTGTCTGAGAAGCCACTTCCTCCTGGCAAGATTATACTTCAGGATGTCACAAAGACAAGTGTAACATTATCATGGGAAAAGCCTGAACATGATGGAGGAAGCAGAGTGGTTGCATATGTTGTAGAGATGCAGAGCAAAGGGAGTGAAAAATGGACACAAGCTGTAATTGTCAAAGTACCTGAAGCATCTATTACTGGGCTTGTACCTGGTGAAGAGTATATGTTCCGTGTTTCTGCAAGGAATGAAAAGGGAACCAGTGATCCTCGTCAAATCGGTGTGCCTGTGATTGCCAAGGACCTTGTAATTGCTCCATCTGCTAAGATGTTGTTCTCAACATTCAGTGTCCTGGCAGGAGAAGATTTGTCCATTGATATTCCATATAATGCTCGACCCAAAGCTGCCATTTCATGGTTAAAGGAAGCAGTTCCACTTAAACGAACAACCAGAGTTAACTTTTCCTCTACTGATACACAGCTGAATTTAGTTATCAAAGAGGCCTGTAGAGATGACGTTGGCCAGTATGGTATTAAACTATCCAATACAGCTGGGGAAACAAAAGTAGACATTAGCGTTGTTGTTCTTGACAAACCTGGTCCACCAACAGGCCCTGTTAAAGTTGATGAAGTAACATCTGACAGTGTTACCATTTCTTGGAAGCCACCAGAGTATGATGGAGGCTGCACCATTAATAACTACATAGTAGAAAAGAGGGACACATCCACAACTAATTGGCAGATTGTAGCAGGAAATCTAGCAAGAACTCAAATTAAGGCAGGAAGACTGAAGACAGGCTCTGAATATCAATTCAGAATTACAGCAGAGAACAGATATGGCAAAAGCCCTCTGCTTGTGTCTGAATGTGTGGTTGCACAGTACCCATACAAACTACCAGGCCCTCCTGGAACACCTTTCTTGCAGTCTTCCACAAAAGATAGTATGGTGATAGTGTGGAATGAACCTGTCATCGATGGTGGAAGCACAATCTTAGGATATCATCTTGAGAGAAAAGAGAGAAATAGCATTCTTTGGATCAAATTAAACAAAAGCATAATCCAAGACACAACTTTCAAGACAACAGGTCTTGAAGAAGGCATGGAATATGAGTTCAGAGTTTATGCTGAAAACATTGTTGGCACTGGGAAGGCTAGTAAGATCTCAGAGGGCTATATTGCCAGAGATCCTTGTGATCCTCCTGGAACACCAGAAGTAGTTAGAATCACAAAAAATTCTATCTCAATTGCATGGACCAAGCCAGAGTATGATGGTGGAAGCAAAGTCACTGGATATATCGTAGAAAAGAAGGAATTACCTGCAGGACGCTGGATGAAAGCAAACTTCACCAATATAATAGAAACGGAGTATATAGCAACAGGTCTTACAGAAGATGAGAAATATGAGTTCCGTGTTATTGCAAGAAATGCTGCTGGAGTTTTCAGTGATCCTTCATATAGTACTGGACCCATCATTGCAAAGGATGAGATTGAACCACCACGTATCAGCATAGATCCAGAGTACACTCAAACTATTGTTGTTAATGCGGGGGACAACTTCAAGATTGATGCAGACATTCATGGTAAACCAACACCATCAATCTGTTGGATGAAAAATGAGCAGGGACTTGGAAACACCATATCTCGTGAAATTAAAAGCACAGATAGCTATACCTGTTTGACTGTAAAGGAGGCCAAACTTGCTGATGGTGGCCAATATACTCTACTGCTGCGAAATCCAGGAGGAGAGAAGAATGTACAAGTCAATATTTGTGTCCTAGATAAGCCTGGGCCCCCAGAGGGACCCATCTCTATTACTGGTGTAACCAGTGAACAATGCTGTCTTTCTTGGAAACCACCTAAACAAGATGGTGGCAGCAAGATCACTCATTATGTTGTTGAAAAAAGAGAAACTAGCAGACTACTTTGGACAGTTGTTGAACCCAAAGCCCAAGCTCTAAACCTTAAAATAATTAAGCTTCTAGAAGGAAATGAATATATATTTAGAGTTTTACCAGTAAACAGATTTGGTGTTGGTGAGCCTCTCCAATCAAGTGCAGTTGTTATCAAGAATCCGTTTACACCTCCAGATGCACCAAAAGGAGTGGAAGTCTCTAATGTCAAGAAAGATTCAATGGTCATAACCTGGGAGGCCCCAACAAATGATGGAGGTACTCCTATCACTGGTTACATCATTGAGAAACATGACAAGGAAGGCATAAGATGGACCAGATGCAACATGAAAACAGTTACTTATCTCACATTTAAAGTTACTGGACTCCTGGAGAACCACCTGTACGAATTTAGAGTTTCTGCCGAGAATGCTGCTGGAGTAAGTGAGGCAAGTTCTGCAACTGTATTCTATAAAGCCCTAGATCCTGTATTCAAACCAGGTCCGCCACATAATCCAAAAGTGTTAGACATGACCAAATCATCTGTTTTCCTTGCATGGGGAAAGCCTATTTATGATGGTGGCTGTGAAATCCAGGGATATATTGTTGAAGCATGTGAAGTAAAAGCAGCCATAGAGGAGACTCCAGAAGAAGGAGGAAAGGCAGCTGCAGATGAATGGACAATGTGCACGCCACCAACAGGTGTTAAACTGACACGCTTCAATGTGGAAACACTGAAGGAAAAGCAGGAATATAAATTCAGGGTCTGTGCAGTTAACAAGGTTGGTGTTGGAGAGCATGCTGATGTTGCAGGGCCCATACTGCCAGAGGACAAAACCGAGGAACCAGATCTTGATATCGATGCTGAGTTTAGAAAGCTTGTACGTATTAAAGCTGGAGGTTCTCTTAGAATGTTCATCCCTTTCAAAGGAAGACCAATACCACAAATAAAATGGGAAAAAGATGGTGGGCAGATTAAGGAAACAGCACAGACTGAGAACACCAGTAGTCTCACTTCTCTTGTGATTGATAAAGTCAACAGGGCAGACAGTGGTAAATATACTGTTACTGCAGAAAACTCTGTTGGTGCAAAATCTGAAACAATTCTTGTGAAAGTCCTTGACACACCAAGTGCTCCTATAAACTTCAAAGTTGAAGAAATTACAAAAGAATCTATTACGCTTTCATGGGAGCCTCCAATTTTAGATGGTGGAGCAAAAATCAAAAATTACATTGTTGAAAAGCGTGAGAGTACAAGAAAAACATTCTCTGCTGTTGTTACAAACTGCCACAAACTCTTTTGGAAAGTTGAACTACTTCAAGAAGGCTGCAGTTACTATTTCAGAGTTCTTGCAGAAAATGAACATGGTATAGGGCTACCTGCTGATATCACAGATCCTTTGAAGGTTTCAGAGGTGCCACAGTGTCCTGGAAAATTAAGTGTTGTAGATGTCACTAAGTCAAGTGTGTCACTTTCTTGGGAAAAACCAATTCATGATGGTGGGAGTAGAATTATTCAATACCTTGTTGAAATGCAGGTCAAGGGTAATGATAAATGGTCTGGATGTGCCAATGTAAAAACACTGGAAGCTGTGATCCGTAATTTGAACCCTGGAGAAGAGTACATTTTCAGAGTAATTGCCATTAATGAAAAGGGAAAGAGTGACCCAAGAACACTTGCTGTCCCTGTCCAAGCAAAGGACCTCGTCTTTGGGCCTGATGCAAGACCTGCATTTAGCAACTACAGTGTTCTTGTTGGAAAAGACCTTCAAGTTGAAATCCCAGTTTCTGGTCGTCCAAAGCCAAAGGTCACATGGACAAAGGATGGTGCAGCCCTCAAATTCACAACAAGGGTTAACATTTCTAATACTGCATACAGCACTATTCTTAACATCAAAGAAGCAGCAAGAGAAGATGGTGGATTGTATGGAATAAATGTGTCCAATGTTGTAGGACAAAAGGATGCAACCATTGAAATCATCACTCTTGATAAACCTGGCCCACCGACTGGCCCTGTACGATTTGATGAGATAACTGTTTCAAGTGTTACATTGTCATGGGATCCTCCAAAGTATACTGGTGGTTGCTCAATTTCAAATTATATTGTGCAAAAGAGAGATACAACTTCTACGACATGGGAGAACGTTGCAATTTCATTAGCAAGAACAACAATTAAAGTCATACGACTGAAGACTGGTGCTGAATACCAATTCAGAATCATTGCTCAGAACAGATATGGCAAAAGCTATGCACTGGACTCTTCAACTGTAGTTGCTCAATATCCATATAGAGAACCAGGACCACCAGGAACTCCATTTGTGTCATGCCTATCAAAGGACCATATGGTTGTTGAGTGGAATGAGCCAGTTTCAGATGGAGGCAGCACCATTATTGGATATCATCTTGAAAGGAAGGAGAGAAACAGCATTCTTTGGACAAAGATAAACAAGTCACTGATTCAAGAAACAAGATTCAAAACAGGTCCTTTAGAGGAAAGTGTTGAATATGAATTCAGAGTATATGCTGAAAATATTGTTGGTATTGGCAGATGCAGCAAAATCTCAGAGGGCTATGTTGCTCGTGATCAATGTGATCCTCCTGGAACCCCGGAAGCTATCCATGTGGCTAAAAATTCAATAACTATCCAATGGTCAAAGCCAGAGTATGATGGTGGAAGTGTTATTACTGGTTATACTGTTGAAAAACGTGATCTTCCTGAAGGACGATGGATGAAAGCAAGTTTCACAAATGTTATTGAAACTAATTTTACTGCCACTGGGCTGACGGAAGGTGCCAAATACGACTTCAGGGTAATTGCAAAGAATGCAGTTGGCACTATCAGTAAACCATCATACAACAGTGGACCTATTGCTGCATTAGATGAGGTAGAGCCACCAAAGTTCTCTATTGACCCAGAATACACTCAGACTCTAATTGTGAATGCAGGGCATACATTCAAACTTGATGCTGATGTTCATGGCAAGCCACTTCCTTCCATCCAGTGGTTTAAGAATGACAAGCAGCTTGAAAACACAATTAGATGTGACATCAAGAACACCGACAACAGAGCTTTGATTATCGTAAAAGATGCAGTCAGACAAGATGGTGGAATCTACACTCTTCAGCTCAGTAATGTTGCTGGATCTCAGACTGTTCAATTCAATGTAAAAGTACTTGATAAACCAGGTCCACCAGAAGGGCCTCTTTATGTCACAGGCGTGTCCAGTGATAAATGCACACTGATATGGCATGCTCCACTAGATGATGGAGGAAACACTATCACTCATTACATTATTGAAAGACGTGAGACAAGTCGGCTTGCTTGGACTGTTGTTAGTAATGATTGCAAAACTACAACATACAAGGTGTCAAAGCTTCTGGAAGGTAATGAATATATATTCCGTGTCACCGCTGCAAACTGTTATGGTGTTGGTGAGCCAATTGAAGCCCCATCCGTAACAATGAAAGACCCATTTAGTCACCCTGGATCACCACATATTATTGAGGTAACAAATATTGCAAAGGACTCTATGACTATTTGTTGGAGTGCACCAGATACAGATGGTGGAAGTGAAATTCTTGGGTACATCATTGAGAAGAGAGACAGGTCTGGAATAAGATGGACAAGGTGCAACAGACAAAAAGTAACTGATGTATGCTTCAGGGTGCATGGCCTAATTGAGGATCATGAGTATGAATTCAGAGTGTCAGCTGAAAATGCAGCTGGAATTGGAGAACCAAGCTTGCCAACTTCATACTACAAGGCTTGTGATCCAAAATACAAACCTGGTCCACCCATGCATGCACATGTTATTGATACTACCAAGACTTCAATAACAGTGGCATGGGGGAAACCCCTTAATGACGGAGGATGTGCAATTCAAGGATATATTGTAGAGATCTGTAAAGCTGAAGACGAAGAATGGACTATGTGCACTCCCCCTACTGGCTTACGTGTAAACAAATTTGAAATCACTAAGCTAACAGAACAACAAGAATACAAGATTCAAATATGTGCCATCAATAAATTAGGTGTCGGAGAACCTGCAGTTATTCCAGGAACTGCCAAGCCTGAAGACAAGCTGGAGACCCCCGAAATTCAGCTTGATTCAGAGCTAAGGAAAGGAATTGTTGTTCGTGCAGGAGGATCAGTAAGAATCAATGTACCATTCAAAGGTAGACCAGTACCAGATATAATATGGACTAAAGACGAAGGTGAACTTTCAGAAAAGACAGTGCTTGAAAAGAGTCTTAACTTCACACAGCTTTCAATTGACTCCTGTGATAGAAGGGATTCTGGAAAATACACTGTGACTCTACAGAACAGCAGTGGCTCTGTATCTGAATTTGTGGCAGTTAAAGTGCTAGATACACCTGGAGCACCACTAAAACTTGTAGTTACGGATATCAAGAAGGACTCTGTTACACTTGTTTGGGAGCCACCCCTTATTGATGGAGGTGCAAAGATCAAGAATTATATTGTTGACAAGCGTGAATCCACAAGAAAAGCCTATGCGAATATAACAACCAAGTGCAGCAAAACAACATATAAGGTGGAAAATCTTGCAGAGGGTGCCATGTATTATTTCAGAGTTATGGCTGAAAATGAATATGGTGTTGGTTTGCCGGTCGAAACAAAAACTGCTTCAAAGGCATCTGAAGTACCTCAGCCAGTTGGAAAGGTGATGCTGACTGATGTGACAAAAGTAAGTGCATCTCTGGCCTGGGAAAAGCCAGAGCATGATGGAGGTAGTAGGATTGCAGGATACTTGATTGAAATGCAGCCGAAAGGAACTGACAAATGGGGTGTAGCAACAAATGTAAAAACATGTGAAGGAACAGTCACTGGACTGACTGGCGGTCAGGAATATCTGTTCCGTGTTTTGGCATATAATGAGAAAGGTAAAAGTGAGCCAAAGCCCCTTGCTGCTCCAGTTATTGCAAATGACCTCACAATTGAACCAAGCATAAAGTTGCAATTCAGTACATACAGTGTCAAATCTGGAAAGGATTTCAAACTTGAAATACCTGTTTTTGGACGTCCAAAACCAAAGATTGCTTGGTCAAAGGATGGACAGTCACTTAAAGTAACATCCAGAGTTTCTACTTCCTTTACACCAACATCCACAATCCTGCAGATTACCGAAGCCTGTAAAGATGACCTTGGAAAGTATACAGTTACCGCAACGAACAGTGTTTGTGCAGTTACAGAAGAAATCGGTATCATAATCCTGGATAAACCTGGTCAACCCACAGGACCAATAAAAGTGAATGAGGTGAGCAACAATTCTGTTTCCATCTCTTGGGAACCTCCAGAGTATACAGGAGGCTGCCAAGTAAAGCATTATATTGTTGAAAAGCGAGACACCACTGAATCTACTTGGCAAGTTGTTGCTGGATCAGTTGCCAGGACATCCCTCAAAATTACCAAGCTGAAAACAGGTGCTGAGTACCAGTTTAGAATAATTGCTGAGAACAGATATGGAAAGGGTGCTGCTTTGGATTCAAAGTCCATTGTTGTGCAGTATCCTTACAAGCCGCCTGGGCCACCTGGTACTCCATATGTGAAAGCTGCAACCAAGGATCAAATGATAATTGAGTGGAATGAACCAGTCAGTGATGGTGGTAGTTCAGTGATTGGATACCATCTTGAGAGTAAAGAAAGAACAAGTATTCTATGGACAAAGCTAAACAAAACACTTATTACTGACACTGTTTTCAAAATATGCAATCTTGAAGAAGGCATTGGATATGAATTCAGGGTATATGCTGAAAACATTGTTGGTATTGGCAGAGCAAGCAAGGTTTCAGAGAGCTTTGTCGCCCGTGACCCATGTGATCCACCTGGAACACCTGAGGCTGTTGCAATATCAAAGGACTACATTAAGATTCAATGGACAAAGCCTCAATACGATGGTGGCAGCAAAGTTACTGGATATATTGTTGAGAGAAGAGATTTGCCTGAAGGCAGATGGATGAGGGCAAATTTTACAAATGTAATTGAGACTGAATTTACAATCACAGGCTTAACGGTAAACAATCAATATGAATTTAGAGTAATTGCAAGAAATGCAGTAGGTGTCTTCAGTGAGCCTTCAGACAGCACTGGACCAATTACTGCTACAGATGAAATTGAACCTCCTAGTGTTTCAATGGATCCTAAATACAAGGATGTCATTGTTGTCAATGCTGGAGACAACATAGTTTTGGATGCAGATATACATGGTAAACCCACACCAGATATTCAGTGGCTAAAAGAAGGAAAGAAAATGGATAAGACATTGCGTATTGAAGAAAGAAGTACACAGAAATATGCTTCTATTACAATAAAAGATTGTACAAGATTGGATGGTGGACTCTATGACCTTGTATTACGTAACAGTGGTGGAACAA
Organism: Enteromius viviparus; assembly: GCA_032353835.1. Taxonomy (NCBI): domain Eukaryota; kingdom Metazoa; phylum Chordata; class Actinopteri; order Cypriniformes; family Cyprinidae; genus Enteromius; species Enteromius viviparus. Next base: position 5,824,291 of record JAUCNO010001888.1, read on the forward strand.
AAACAATTCCAATAACAGTAAAAGTTCTTGACAGACCAGGTCCACCAACCGGACCACTACGAGTGACTGGCGTCATGTCTGACAGATGTCATCTGTCCTGGTCTGAGCCCTTGCAAAATGGTGGAGCTAATATTTCTCATTATATCCTAGAGAAAAGGGAAACTAGCAGACTATCATGGACTGTTGTTGATTCTAACATTTCTAGTGTAAATTATAAAGTGACCAAGCTCCTGCCGGGTGATGAGTATATCTTTAGAGTTATGGCTGTCAACAAATATGGAATTGGTGAACCACTAGAATCTGAGGCAATTATTGCACGCAATCCATACAAGCCACCAAGTGCGCCATCACCACCAGAAGCAAGTGAGATAACAAAGGATTCAATATGTCTATCATGGCATGCCCCTGAGAGCGATGGTGGAGCAGAAATTAAGTGTTATCACTTAGAGAAGCGTGACAAAGACGGTGTGAGGTGGACAAAATGTAACCGTCAGAAGCTGACCGATATGCATTTCAAAGTAACTGGTCTGTCAGAGGGACATTTCTATGAGTTCCGTGTGTCTGCTGAAAATGAAGCTGGCGTGGGAGAATTTAGTGACCTATCTTTGTTTTATAGAGCTATAAATGCCACAACTCCCCCAGGTCCCCCTCATCATCCTAAAGTGACAGATTACACAAACTCATCTGTCTCTCTGTCTTGGGGAAAACCTGCTACTGATGGTGGTGCATATATCAAAGGTTATATTGTTGAGATGAAAGAAGTTTCTTCAGAGGAATGGATCATATGCACACCTCCAGCTGGTATTCAAGCAACACGCCTGACAGTTGAAAAGCTAAAGGAAAATGCTGAATATAATTTCCGTGTTTGTGCAATTAATTCTGAAGGAGTTGGTGAGCCTGCTGATGTTCATGGATCAGTGACTGCATCTGAAAAGATTGAAACACCTGAGATAGAACTTGATGCTGACCTCAGAAAAGTTGTCTCTGTTCGTGCAGGAGGATCTCTTCGTCTTTTCATTACAATTAGAGGTCGACCTGAGCCATCCATCAAATGGGAAAAGGAGGATGGGGCTCTAACTGACCGTGCTCAGATTGAATCCACCAGTTCATATACCATGCTTGTAATTGACAATGTCAACAGATTTGACAGTGGAAAATATAACTTGACTCTTGAGAACAAGAGCGGCACAAAGTCTGCATTTGTGAATGTCAGGGTGCTTGATACACCAAGTTCTCCACAAAAGTTTGAAGTGAAAGATGTAAAGAAAGATTCCGTAACTGTCTGCTGGGACCCACCGCTTACAGATGGTGGGGCTAAAATAACCAATTATGTGGTCGAGAAGCGAGAATCTACAAGAAAAGCTTATACAACTGTCACAAGCAACTGCACACAGACTTCCTTTAAAGTTGATGAACTTCAGGAAGGAGGCATTTTCTACTTCCGTGTATGTGCTGTTAATGAGTATGGCTTTGGTGTGATGGCAGAAACAAAGAATCCTATTAAGGTTGCACAGGTACCTATGACTCCAGGAAAAGTAACTCTTGTGGATGTCACAAAAAATAGTGTCGCGCTTACTTGGGTTAAGCCTGTCCATGACGGAGGAAGCAAAATCATCTGCTACAATGTAGAGATGCAACCCAAGAGTAGTGACAAATGGGGTGTATGCTGCACAACTAAGGTTCCAGAGGCTATTGTGGGCAACCTTACGCCTGGTGAAACATATTCTTTCAGGGTTATTGCATTGAATGAAAAGGGCAAGAGTGAGCCCCAAGAACTTGGTGTACCTGTGGTGGCTAAAGATATAGAGATTGAACCCTCTGTTCATCTGCTGTTCAATACTTACAGTGTTAAGGCTGGAGATGATCTTACTGTGGAAGTTCCTGTGAGAGGCAGGCCTAAGCCAGTTGTCTCTTGGAAGAAGGATGGCCTTCCTTTAAGACAAACCTCCTCTCTTTCAATTGTCAACACGATGGTATCAAGCAAAATCATCATCAAAGAAGCTTCTATTGAACACGTTGGTAAATATGAAATCACTCTTGCCAATACAGCAGGCACCAAGTCCACAGACATTGGCATTGTTGTTCTTGATAAACCTGGACCACCAGCTTCAGTAAAGGTTGATGCTGTGACTTCTGACAGTATTACACTGTCATGGGCCCCTCCAGAATATGATGGTGGATGCTCCATCAACAATTACATTGTTGAGAAGAGAGATACTAACACAACAGAGTGGCAGATTGTTTCAACAAATGTTGCCAGAACCTCAGTCAAAGTACCTCGATTGACACAAGGTTCTGAGTACCAGTTCCGCATTTATGCAGTGAATCGCTATGGAAAGGGTAAGCAAATAGACTCTCCAGGAATTACTGCAGAATACACATTTAAACAGCCTGGCCCACCTTCTACACCCCGTGTTGCTCATGCCACCAAGGCCTTCATGCTTGTCACTTGGAATGAACCTGTTAATGATGGTGGTAGCACAGTCCTTGGATATCATTTAGAACGCAAGGAGAGAAGCAGTATTCTTTGGACGAAGGTGAACAGGACAATAATCAAGGATACTGAATTTAAAGTAACTGGCATTGAGGAAGGTATGATATATGAATTCCGTACCTATGCTGAAAATATTGCTGGAATTGGCAAAGCAAGCAAAGCCAGTGAGCCCATAGCTGCACGGGATCCCTGTGATCCTCCTGGTCAGCCTGCGGTAACTAGCATTACCAAATCCTCTGTATCTCTTTCTTGGACCAAACCAGAGTATGATGGTGGAGCCAAAATAACTGGCTACATAATTGAACGTAGAGATCTCCCAGAGGGTCGCTGGATAAGATGCAATTTTACTAATGTTGTAGAGACTTATTTTGATGTTACTGGCCTAACATTGGATGAGAAGTATGATTTCCGTGTCATTGCAAAGAATGCTGCTGGACTGTTCAGTGAGCCATCTGACAACACTGGTCCTGTTACAGTTAAAGATAATGTAGATCCACCACGCATTATGATGGATGTCAAGTTCAAGGATGTTGTGGTAGTTAAAGCTGGGGAAAGCCTGAAGATTAATGCTGACATTGCAGGGCGCCCCCTTCCAGTTGCATCTTGGTCAAAGGATGGTCATGAAATTGAACAGAAAGCAAGAATTCAGATAACTGGAACAGATACTAGTACTATAATTGTAATTAAAGACTGCAAAAGGAGTGATTCTGGACAATATGCTTTGACTTTAAAGAATGTTGCAGGAAGCATCACAACACCAGTAAACTGTGTTATTCTAGATAAACCAGGACCTTCAGCAGGACCACTATTAGTTACAAGCCTCACAGCAGAGGAGTGCACATTGTCATGGGGACCACCACAAGAAATTGGTGGCTCTGAAATAACACATTATGTTGTTCAGAAACGAGAGACCAGTCGATTAGCATGGACATTAGTACATGGAGAAGTCAAAAGAACAATATTCAAGGTCACTAAGCTCCTTAAAGGAAATGAGTACATATTCAGAGTATTAGCTGTCAACAAGTTTGGACTTGGTGAAGCCCTTGAAAGTGAAATGGTCAAGGTCACTGAATCATACACTATCCCAGGGGCTCCAACAAATGTTGAAATTACAAGTGTGACCAGTGAGGAAATGAGCCTAACTTGGGCAAAGCCTGCATCTGATGGAGGCAGTGAGATACTTGGATATATAATTGAAAGGCGAGAGAAATCTGGTCTTCACTGGGTCCGTGTCAACAGGGAACTTGTGAAAGACCTAACAGCTGTGATATCAAAAATAAGAAGAGGATGCGAGTATGATTTTAGAGTTTATGCTGAAAATGCAGCAGGATTGAGTCCAGCCAGTGAACCATCTCCTTCAGCTAGGGCAGAGGATGAACTTTTGGTACCATCCCCACCATCTAAACCTAAGATTCTGGATCATACCAAAAATTCTATTACTATTGCCTGGAAAAAGCCATTATCTGATGGTGGTGCACAGATCCTTGGATACAGTGTAGAATATAAAAAATCTGATGCTGAGGAATGGATTGTGGCTATTCAGATGACAAAAAGCAACGAATTCACAGTTTCTGGTCTTACAACTGATGTAGAGTATGTATTTGTTGTAAAAGCAATCAACAAAGTTGGTGTCAGCGAACAGTCACCTGTCTCTGAGCTACAGTTAGCAATGGAGAGAAAGGAGGAACCTGTATTTGACATTGACATTGAGATGCGAAAAACTTTAATTGTCAAGCATGGTAATTCATTTACATTGACAGCTTCATTTAAAGGAAAGCCAGTGCCTTCAGTTATATGGAATAAAGAGGAGGTCGATCTCAAAGCAAGGGCAAGCATAGAAACAACAGAAAAATGCACTTCTATTACTATTGAGAAAGCAACAAGAAATGATTCTGGACAATACATTGTTACTTTGGACAATGGTGTTGGAACAGCATCACTGCCAATGATAGTCAAAGTCCTTGATACCCCAGGACCACCAACTAATGTGAAAATTACAGAAGTCACAAAAGATTCTGCTACAGTTACATGGGAACCTCCAGAGAATGACGGAGGAGATGCTGTTAAGGCTTATCATGTTGAGAAACGTGAAGCAAGCAAAAAGGCCTGGGTATGTGTAACAAGCAACTGTCACAGTCTGACATACAAGGTTGAAGACTTGCAAGAAGGTGCAATCTACTACTTTAGAGTCACTGGAGAAAATGAGTTTGGAACAGGTGTACCTTCTGAAACTAAAGATGGAACCAAGATAACAGGTACAATAAATTCCATGTTTATGTGTCTAAACGTTTAAAAACATTATTAGTTTTGTGTTTACAATATCTTTACTTTGCACCAACAGAAAAACCAAGTCCACCTGCTAGGCTTGGCGTTACTGCAGTAACAAAGAATAGTGTCACCATTGCATGGTCAAGACCAGAGTATGATGGTGGAAGCCGAATTACCAGCTATCTCATTGATGCCATTGAAAAGGGACAACAGAAGTGGGTTAAATGTGCCACTGTTAAAGCCAACACCCACATTATCAAGAACCTAAGGGAAAATGCAGAATACTTTTTCAGAGTTCGGGCTGAGAATCATGCTGGACTTAGTGAACCAAAAGAAATGATAATTCCTGTGGTTGTGAAAGATCAACTGGGTGAGTCTTAATTCATTTAATTTATTACATGTTTATCATATTTTAATAATCTATTAATGTTGTACATCCATTTCCTTTATTTATTATTTACAGATGCTCCTGAGTTTGATATGAAGAATTTCCCACACAACACTGTTTATGTGAGAGCAGGATCTAATCTTAAATTTGAGCTTCCTCTTTTTGGTAAACCAATGCCAAAAGTCACAATGTCAAGAGGCAGTGCTCCAGTTAAGTGTGGCAAGAGATTTAGCTTTGAAGTAACACCTGAAAGTCTTAATATCAACCTTAAGGAAAGTATTGCAAGTGATGCTGGAAGATATGATATTGTTGCCTCAAACACAAGTGGAACCACCAAGATGTTTGTGAACATACTGGTCCTGGATAGACCGGGTCCTCCAGTTGGTCCTGTTGAAGTTAGTGATGTGAGAGAGACAAGCTTGTGTCTCAAATGGCTCCCACCTGTTTATGATGGTGGCAGTCCTGTTACAAACTATGTTGTTCTTAAACGTGAAACAAGTACTCCAGCATGGACAGAAGTGTCATCTAATATTGCAAGAAGCAGTGTTAAAGTCACCAAACTTACTAAGGGAGAAGGATACCAGTTCAGGGTTAAAGCTGAGAATCGCTTTGGCATCAGTGATCACATTGATTCTCAGTCAGTTACAGTGAAGCTTCCATACAGTAAGTACCTAGATAATGTACATTTGCAGTTGTTTTAGTTATATCTGAATATCTATTAAACCCCTGCTGGTTTATTGTATTTTTTAGCTATACCTGGACCACCATCAACACCATGGCTGGGTTATGTGTCAAGGGAGAGCCTTACTGTTTGCTGGAATGAGCCAGTAACAGATGGAGGAAATGCAGTGGTTGGATACCATGTCCAAATGAAAGAAAGAAGCAGCATTCTTTGGCAGACAGTGAACAAAACGGCAATACCTGCAACTCAAATTAGAGTGACAAATATATGCCCTGGAATGATTTATGAATTCAAGGTAGCTGCAGAAAATGCAGCTGGCATTGGAAAGTTTAGCAAGACATCAGAAGAAGTGCTAGCAATTGATGCTTGTGGTAAGCTTAATTAAAATTTACTAAGTTAATACATTGTCAAGTTTCTCTGAATTTCATTGGCAATTAACAAATAATTGTTTTGTTTTAGATCCACCGGCAAATGTTCGAATTTCTGAAATCACCAAAAATTCAATTAGCCTTGTATGGCAGAAGCCTCCATTTGATGGTGGAAGCAAAATCACTGGCTACATGGTTGAGCGAAGAGATGCTCCAAATGGGAGATGGACAAAGGCAAACTTTACCAACGTCATTGAAACGAACTTTACTGTGTCAGGCTTGACTCAGGATCAGGCGTATGAATTCAGAATTTTCGCCAAGAATGCAGTTGGCTCAATCAGCAATCCATCTTTAATTGCAGGACCAGCAACTTGTGTCGACATTTCAGGTAAGTTTAATACTGATACTTTGATGGTTACCTTGTGTTATGCCCAGAAATACTATTCCCACTTCCCACTTCATTACACACCTTTCTGTTTTTCATTAGGTGCGCCAGTAATTGACCTGCCCCCAGAGTATTTAGATGTTGTCCAATACAAAGCTGGTACATCATTCAAAATCAAAGTGGGAACATTTGCTAAACCTTTGCCAACTATTGAATGGCTTAAAGATGAAAAGGAGTTAGTGTCAAGTGCACAGCTGTCAATTGAGAACACAACTGACTCGTCTGCCATCCTATTAAAGGATGTATCTCGTCTTAATACTGGAACGTATGAACTCAAAATCAAGAATGTGTTTGGCACAGCGTCTGCTTCTATCAGAATTCAGATTTTAGGTATGTAATCTTTTGTGTCAAAAAAATAAATAAATGTAATTGTTTCACCTTTTTATGTTCTTATTGTAAATTTTAAATAATTTTCATTCTGTAAATAGACAAGCCTGGACCTCCAGCTGGACACATTGAATTCAAATCAGTCTCTGCTGACAAGATAACAATTGCATGGGAACCAGTGGCTGATGAAGGAGGCGCCAAAGTTACTCATTACATTGTAGAAAAACGAGAGACAAGTAGAGTAGTGTGGTCCCCAATTTCTGAAGCAATGGAAGCACGTACTGTCACTGTCCAAAAGTTGGCCAGAGGAAATGAATATGTATTCCGTGTCAGAGGCGTTAATAAATTTGGAGCTGGAGATCCTTTGGAGTCTGAGCCTGTAATTGCCAAAAATGCATTCGGTAAGGAGAGTCATTAAATTACATAATTTATCGTTTTGGTAAGCCAGATAATATAACATAAGAAGTACACTATTTATGTGAATTGTTTTTTTTTTAAAGTTACTCCTGGACAACCTTCTACACCTGAAGCAACAGATATCACCAAAACATCAATGCAGATTGTTTGGGATAAACCTGGTCTGGATGGTGGTAGCCTGGTTACAGGATATTATCTGGAGAGACGTGACAAGAGGAGTCTGCGCTGGGTAAAAATATACAAGGATCCCATTAGTGACACCAAAGCAAAGGTCCATCATCTCACCGAAGGAAATGAATATCAGTATCGTGTGTGTGCAATCAATAAAGCAGGGGAAGGTCCATACTCAGATGTTTCTGAATTTTACAAAGCTGCTGATCCAGTTGGTACGTATTACTGTATCATTTTACTGAAATTTTCATTTTACTATAATAATATTTAATCAAGTTCCTTGACAAAGTTCTAACCAATTTTAAAAATTCTCCTAAGACCCACCATGTGAACCAACTAAGCTCAAGGTAGTGGACTCAACTAAAACATCAATCACACTTGGGTGGTCAAAGCCAGAGTATGATGGAGGCAGTGAAATCACCAGCTATGTTGTAGAAAAAAGAGTTGGTGAGGAAGGGGAATGGACCGTGATTAGCCGAAAAGGAGAAGTGAGAACCACAGAGTATGTTGCCTCAGATCTTAAACCAGATATTGACTACTACTTCCGTGTATTTGCTGTTAATTGTGCTGGACGTGGAGACCCAATAGAAATGGAAGAGCCAGTACAAGCCAAAGACATTCTTGGTATGTACTCATGTTTAAATGCTTGTAATATCTTTTTGCATTTTACTGCTTGGAACAACAGTGTTAATAATTTGAATTGTTATTTTGCAGAGGAAGCCCAGGTTGATACAGATGTTGCAATGAGAACTCACTACATAGTGAAAGCTGGTAAAGATGTTGAAATCATGGTGCCCCTGAAAGGCAGACCTGTTCCAAGTGTCTCTTGGAAGAAGGAAGATCAAAACATTGACAATGATCCTAAATATGACATTCACAACACAGACACATCATCGTGTCTTATAATTACACAAGTAACTCGCAACGACACTGGTAAATACACCATTAATATATCAAATGGTGTGGGAGAACCAAAGTCCTTAACTGTGTCTGTTAAAGTACAGGACACTCCAGCTGCTTGTAGGAATCTGATTTTGAAAGATGTCACTCGAGGAAAAGTTACACTTTGCTGGGAGCCTCCTCTACTGGATGGTGGTGCTGAAATTACCAACTATGTTATTGAGAAAAGAGACTCTTCTAAGCGTACATATGCCTGTGTAACAAATAAGTGCAAGGAAACCACATGTGTAATTGAAGAACTCTCTGAGAAAGCATCCTTCTTCTTCCGTGTATTAGCAGAAAATGAAAATGGAGTTGGAGATCCATGTGAAACAGCAGAGCCAGTTAAAGCCACAGAGACACCAGGACCAGTCAAAGAACTTTCTATGAAAGACTCCACAAAGACTTCAGTTGAACTACAATGGAGCAAACCAGATTATGATGGTGGTAGCATTATTACAGACTACATAATTGAAAAGAAACTCCAAGGTCAAGATGAATGGGCCCCTGCTGGCACAAACAAGCACTGTGAACATAAAGTTACACAGCTTAAGGAACTCACAGAAATGTTTTTCAGAGTCTGCTCCAAGAATGAAAAAGGTACAAGTGACTTTGTTGAAATTGGTCCCATTAAAGTAAAGGACTACATTATCCCACCAGAAGCAAACCTTGAAGAGTATCCTGATGGACAAATCAGTGTACGTTTGGGACACAATGTCCACATAGAATTGCCATACAAGGGTAAACCAAGACCAACCATTCTTTGGTTAAAGGACAATTTACCACTGAAAGAGAGTGAAAAAATCCGCTTCAAGAAGACCGAAAACAAAGCCACTCTTATGATAAAAAATGTAGAGAAGGAGAATGAAGGCAAATACACACTTACGCTTGACAACACATTCTTCAGAAAATCTTTTCATATACAGGTTATTACCCTTGGACCACCCTCTAAACCTGTTGGACCCATTCGCTTGGATGAGGTCAGAGCAGAAAGTATTGCTATATCTTGGGATGAGCCAAATGATAACGGTGGAGGAGAAATTACTTGTTACACTGTTGAGAAACGTGACACCTCTCAGACAGACTGGAAGATGGCTTGTTCAAGTGTGATTGGAACTTCATTTAAGGTGCCCAATCTGATCAAGGGAATTCAATATCAGTTCAGAGTCCGTGCAGAGAATAGATATGGTGCAAGTGAACCTTTAGTTTCACAAAATGTCATTGCCAAGCATGAGTTCAGACCGCCTGGCCCACCAGGCATGCCAGTGGTTTACAATGTTACAAATGATGGCATGACTATTCAGTGGGATGCACCTATTTTTGATGGAGGTTGTCCAGTCCTTGGGTTCCATGTTGAAAAGAAGGAGAAGAACAGCATAATGTGGCAAAAGGTGAACATAGTCTTGGTCAAAGAAATGGATTACAGGATTCTTGGTCTTATTGAAGGCTTGGAATATCAGTTCAGAGTTTACGCCCAGAATGATGCTGGATATAGTCGCATGAGTGATGAAAGCAAACCTGTTATGGCTGTTTCTCCAGTTGGTAAGTTCAACTTTAAAGCTTTTTCTTCACATAGATATGTCATGTTATAAATATGACAGTTGACAGTGTCTAAAAAGTAAGATGTATTTTAATTCCAGATCCTCCTGGTACCCCTGACTACGTTGACGTAACAAGTGAATCAGTTAAACTGAAATGGGAAGCACCCAAACGTGATGGTGGAAGCAAAATTGTTGCATATAATGTAGAAAAACGACAGGGCAAAGGACGGTGGTTAAAATCCAACTTTTCAAATGTGACTGACACAGAATTTACAGTAACTGGTCTTGCTTGTGGTGAACGCTATGAATTTAGAATCATAGCAAGAAATGCTATTGGCACAGTGAGCCCACCCTCTCAGTCTTCTGGATATGTCGTAATCAGAGACGAGAGCTGTAAGTACATCTCATTATATTATTGTTCAGGGGTCAACATTTGTAGATGCAATTTTATACTGGTCTGCATATGTTGAATTCATAATCTTATCTCTTTCAGTTTCTCCAAACATTGAGTTTGGACAGGAATACTTTGAGGGAGTCTCTATTAAAGCTGGAGAAAACATTAGACTAAAAGTGACAATCAGAGGAAGACCAACACCAAAAGTTACTTGGTACAGAGATGATATGGAGTTAACCAAGAAAATGGTTGATATCACAACAATTTCTGGATCAAGTACCCTCTTTATCAGAGATGCTGACCGTAATCATCGCGGTGTTTATACTGTGGAAGCCATAAATCCTTCTGGATCTAAAAAGGAATCAGTGAAAGTTGAAGTCTTTGGTATGAATAATTTTTACCTTATTCCTCTTATATATTTAATACACCCTTTAATCACTGCATTTTCTTAAGATCCACACGTTTAACATATGCTTCTTATATTTCTATCTTATAGATACGCCCGGTGAACCCGTTGGACCAATTACATTTTCAGATATCTCTGAGGGCAGGGTAACACTTTCATGGAATCCACCTGAGAATGATGGTTGTTCTGAGGTCACTCATTACATTGTTGAGAAGCGTGAAACCTCTAAAATTTCATGGACACTAGTTACTGATGAGTGCTTGGCAAGCACATACACTGCCACCAAACTGATCAAGACAAATGAGTATCAGTTCCGTGTTTCTGCAGTCAATAGGTTTGGTGTTAGCAGATCACTGGATTCATCCCCGGTGATTGCACAGATGCAATACAGTAAGTTAATAAAAAGCTCATACTAAAATATTTTTTTCTTGTAAAACACTGTAAAATCTTTTTAATTCTTCTTTTTTTTAATCCCTGCAGCTGTTCCAGATTATCCTGGAACTCCAGATGCAACAGATGTTGATGGAGAGAGTATCACTATCAACTGGGCTCCCCCAACACATGATGGTGGAAATCCAATAAAATATTACATTGTGGAAAGACGTGAAAAGAAGACTGGTCGCTGGCTGAAAGTCCTAACAAGGAAACCCATTGTTGAGGCTGCACACAGAGTAACTCATCTTACAGAGAATGTGGAGTATGAGTTTCGTGTGTATGCTGTAAATGATGCTGGAATTGGAGCACCAAGCAACATTTCAATGCCAATTAAATGTGCAGAGCCAACTGAAGAACCTGATGCCCCATCTATTGTCAATGTGAACGACACTACCAATACATCTGTCAGCCTGGAATGGACTAGACCTGCCTATGATGGTGGTATGGAAATCCATGGCTACATTATTGAGATGTGCAAGGGATCTGAAACCGAATGGCACAGAGTCAATGAGGATCTTTGTGGGATCACAAAATACAATGTCACTGGTTTGGAAACTGGTGCAGAGTATAAGTTCCGTGTTTGTGCAGTAAATTCAGTTGGAAAGGGCAAAGCCAAAGACATACCTGAGTCTGTACAAGCAGTAGACAGACTCTTGGCACCAGAAATTGACATAGATGCATCCTTTAAACAGACACATATTGTGAAAAGTGGTGGAAGTGTATGTATCCGTATTTCTTTTAGGGGAAAGCCAACACCTACAGCTTCCTGGACAAAAGTAGATGGAGAACTTGGTGTTATGACAGACATCACCACCACTGAGACATTCACAGCCTTGACACTGGAAAACTGTACTAGAAATGATACTGGAAAATACACTCTCACTCTTGAAAACAGTAGTGGAAATAAATCTATCACTGTTGCAGTCAAAGTGTTGGACACACCTGGTGTACCAGGGGGTTTCTCCATCAAAGAAGTCACAAGAGGAGCTCTCACAATTGTTTGGGAACCTCCCATCAATGATGGCGGTGCACGTGTTCATCATTTTGTTGTTGAGAAGCGTGAGGCAAGCCGTCGTACGTGGACAGAGGCAGCACCCAAGACCACTCAAACAAGCTTGAGAGTTTCTGATCTCCTGGAAGGTGTACCTTATTTCTTTAGAGTCATGGCTGAGAATCAGTATGGTCTTGGTGAAGCGTATGAAATGCCTGATCCAGTTATTGCCACAGCTGAGCCTGCTCCACCAAAGAGAGTTGATATCATTGATACAACTGACACATCAGCAACCCTCGCTTGGCTCAAGCCAGAGCATGATGGAGGAAGCCGTATAACAGGCTACTGTGTGGAAGCCAAGGCAAAAGATGGAGATAAATGGGTTGTTTGTGGTACAACAAAAAGCCTAAGTCTTGTAATTGAAAGACTTACAGAGAACAGTGAGTATGAGTTCCGTGTCAAGGCAAAGAATGATTCTGGGTTCAGTTTGCCAAGAGAAGCTTTCTCCTCAGTCATCATTAAAGAGCCACGAATTGAACCTACTGCCGATCTCAGTGGTATCACAAACCAACTCATTACTAGCAGGATTGGTGAATCTTTTGAGATTGATGTTCCAATCAGTGGAAGACCAGCTCCGAAGATATCCTGGAAGCTTGAGGAAATGAGGCTGAAAGAAACTGACAGGGTTTCAATTAAGACTACTAAAAACAGGACCACTCTCACTGTTAAAGACTGTATGAGAGGTGATGGAGGCAGATATTTCCTCACCCTTGAGAATGTCACTGGGTCAAAGACTTTTACTGTCACTGTCAATGTTATTGGCAGACCAAGTCCCCCAGAGGGCCAAATTGAGATTTCCTCAATTACATCAGAGTCATGTGTACTGTCATGGAATGCACCAGAGGATGACGGTGGAACAGACATCACAAACTACATTGTTGAGAAGCGTGAATCTGGCTCCACTGCTTGGCAGCTAATTAATTCAAGTGTAAAACATACTTCTTTGCATGTTGCACATCTAACTAAATACATGCAGTATACATTCCGTATCTGTGCTGAAAACCGTTTTGGTGTGAGCAAACCAACAGAATCTGAGACGATTGTTGCTGAACATCCATTTGGTATGTAAATTAGCATTTTTGAGATACTAGATACATTATAAAATATCAAATGTTTAATTACATTTTTTCATTTTCACAGTTCCCCCAAGCTCTCCAACAAGGCCAGAAGTGTTCGCTGTAACTGCCAACAGCATGAGCATTCGCTGGGAGGAACCATACAATGATGGTGGCAGCAAAGTCTCTGGATACTGGATTGAAAAGAAGGAGCGTAACACAATCCTCTGGGTGAGAGAAAACAAGATTCCCTGCTTTGAATGCTACTACAGGGTGGAAGGCCTTGTCGAGGGTCTTGAGTACCAGTTCAGATTATATGCAATGAATAGCGCTGGCCTCAGCAAAGCAAGTGAAGCATCAAAGAAAGCTGTGGCACAAAATCCAGTTGGTAAGTACAACACAATCAAAAGTAATTAATTCCAGTCTAGATCAGCAAAAACAATAATTACATATATTTTTTGATGATACAAATTTATAGATCCTCCAGGAAAACCAGAAGTTACAAATGTATCAAGGTCAACAGTCTCAGTCAAATGGTCTGTGCCCCTAAATGATGGTGGAAGCCCAATCACAGGCTACATTGTTGAGCGCAAGCCATATACTGTTACTGGAGAAGGTCGCTGGCTTAAATGTAACTACACTAATGTTACTGAAACTAATTTCACTATTACTGCACTGGGAGAAGGAGAAGAATATGAATTCCGTGTAATTGCCAAAAATGCAAATGGAGTGTTGAGCCTGCCATCAGTTTCAACAGGACCAGTGACTTGCAAAGCAGAATACAGTATGTATCACACATGGTTCTTTCAGTAAACATGTAACACTAACACTAAAACCTAGATACTCATGACACTTAATTTATTTTGCAGTTCCTCCTAAAGCAGAGCTGGACAGCAAACTCCTTGTGGACACAGTTGTAATTAGAGCTGGATCTGATCTGGTGCTGGATGCTGCTGTTGGTGGTAAACCTGAGCCAAAAGTCAGCTGGTCCAAGGGTACAAGAGAGCTAGAGCTTTGTGAAAAATATGCTCTTCAGTATTCAAGTACACGTGCTCTGGCAATCATCAAGTTCTGTGACAGAGATGACACCGGAAAGTATGTTCTGACTGTTAAAAATGCAAGTGGAACAAAAACCGCTGAGGTCAATGTTAAAGTGCTAGGTAAGTATTCTAAACATACAACAATAACACTAATGATTGGTACCTTTAAGTCCCAAATAAATGGTATCTCAAATCCCAAATATGTTGGCAGTTCATTTATACGATAATCTTTCTTTTCCAAGATACACCTGGTCCCTGTCAGGAGATTACAGTCAGCAATGTATCCGAGGAAAAATGCACAGTGTCTTGGAAAGAACCACTGGAGGATGGTGGTGACCCAATCACATATTACACTGTTGAAAGAAGGGATACCAACAGACTTAACTGGGTTATCATGGAGGCTGAATGCAAAGCCCTAACATGTGAAATTAAAAGACTTTTTAAGAACAACGAATATATCTTCCGTGTGAGAGGTGTGAACAAGTATGGATCTGGTGTGACAGTTCAGTCTACCCCCATCTTTGCCCGAAACTCATTCAGTAAGTGTTAATAATATTAAAAACATTGGCTTCAATAATTTTGTAGCATTGTATGTCAAAATATTCCACATTTATTTCCAAATACAGCTGTTCCATCACCTCCTGGAGCTCCAGAAATCCTTGCAGTTGGAAAAGACTTTGCAACAATCGAGTGGCTGAAGCCTGAGAGCGATGGTGGCAGTGAAGTCACAAACTACTTGATTGAGTTCCGTGAAAGAAAGAGTGTGCGATGGATTAAGGTTAACAGAGATTCTATTCTCAAGGACACATCCTTCAAAGTCACTGGCCTCCATGAAGGCAACATTTACCAGTTCCGCATTACAGCCATGAATGCAGCTGGTGATAGTGAACCTAGTGAAATGTCAATGTATGCAGTATGTAGAGTACCAACAGGTATGTTTTTTTTTCTGAAACAATCTAATTACATTTAAATGTGTATATTACTATTGTAACAATTGTTTACCTTATTATGCTGATTCCCCTATTTAGGCACTCCAGATCCACCTTCAATTCCACGGGTTACAGACACACACAAAGATAGTATTAGCCTTGCTTGGACACGACCAGTTGAAGATGGAGGTGCAGATGTGATTGGTTACATTCTTGAGATGCAAGAAGCAGGGGCAGAAGAATGGAAAAAGGTGCATGAAAAGAATCTTAGGATGACAGAACACACAGTCACAGGTCTTTCTGCTGGCAAAAAATACTGTTTCAGAGTTGCAGCAATCAATGTAAATGGAACAGGAGACTTCAGTGATCCTTGTGCAGAGACTGAGCCTGTGGAAAGAATTGGTATGTTCACACAAATTTTACATTTTTGTATGTTGTTAATGTTTGATAAAAGAAACATGTCCAATATCTTTGTAAAAAATATTGCTAATTCTAAACTCCCTTGTTGTTGTTTTTCTATTCTTTATCCCAGAAATTCCTGACCTTGAGCTGCCTGATGAGCTGACAAAGACAATTTGTCTAAGAGCAGGAAGTTCTCTTCGCCTCCATATTACTGTCACTGGTAGACCAATACCAAATGTAACATGGACCAAACCTGGTGTAGACCTCCAAAATCGTGGCTTTATTGAAGTAACCAATACGGCTACAACTCTCATTATTGACAAGGTGCACCGCTATGATGCTGGTAGATATACAATTGAAGCTTCAAATTCAGCTGGAAAGAAGGATGCAAGCATTCTTGTGAAAATCTATGGTATATTTATTTTATTTTTATTTTTTTCATATTACATCATGGAAATGATTTACAGTGCATATATTAACATACCGTGAAATTATGTCTAACCAGCATGTTTGTGAAATTTTTCCTAGATACACCTGGTCCAACTGGTCCAATTAAGATGAAAGAGCTTACAAAAGATTCTGCTCATATTACTTGGGACACTCCTGAGGTTGATGGTGGAGCACCTGTCAATAATTACATAATTGAAAGACGAGAGGCATCAATGAGAGCATACAAAACTGTCACATCCAAGTGTAGCAAGACATCATACAAGATAACTGGTCTGACAGAAGGAATGCTGTATTATTTCAGAGTCTTACCAGAGAATATCTATGGTGTTGGTGAACCCTGTGAGACAGGTGATGTTGTCTTGGT
This sequence comes from Enteromius viviparus, assembly GCA_032353835.1. Classification (NCBI taxonomy): domain Eukaryota; kingdom Metazoa; phylum Chordata; class Actinopteri; order Cypriniformes; family Cyprinidae; genus Enteromius; species Enteromius viviparus. Next base: position 5,840,857 of record JAUCNO010001888.1, read on the forward strand.
GTGTGAAGTTCCACTGCCACCAGCCAAGCTTGAAGTTGTAGATGTAACCAAATCCAGTGTATCACTTGCCTGGGAGAAACCTTTACATGATGGAGGCAGCAGAATCACTGGCTACATTGTTGAAGCTTGCAAAGCTGGTACTGACAAGTGGATGAAGGTGGCAACTTTGAAACTTACAGACTTTGAGTACACTATCACGTCACTTAATGAGAGTGAGCAGTACCTCTTCAGGGTACGTGCCGTCAACAGCAGAGGAGCTGGTGAGCCAAAAGAAATTGTAACAGCTGTGACAGTTCAAGAACAAAGAGGTATGTATTAGGATAATATCAAAAATAACAAGAGGCTATCATTTGTTTGTCATGTCTCACTGTTCATTCCTTTTTTTTCCTTTTTCAGTTTTACCAAAGGTTGATCTATCAACTATTCCACACAAGGCAATAAGCGTTTTGGCAGGCAAACCCCTTGAACTTGACTTACCAATTATAGGACGACCACCACCAGTTTGTTCTTGGTTCTTTAATGACAATAGGTTAAAGATTGTGGAGCGTGTAAAGATAAAGTCAACTGGAAAATTCTCTAAATTAACTATCCTTGACACTACCATTGATGACAGTGGTGTGTATACACTTGAGGTGAAAAATATAACTGGAGTAACGACTGAAAACATAAAAGTCATCATTCTTTGTAAGTACCGGCCCCCTGCATGAAAATAGATATCTTAAAACGAGTTTCAGTATTAACCCTAAACCTCTTCTCTCTCTGTAGCCAAACCTGATGAGCCTCAAGGACCCATCCGATTTGATGAAATTGAGGCAACATCAGTCACTATAAGCTGGGATTTACCTGCGAGAGATGGTGGTGCACCAATTAGCAATTATGTGGTTGAACAACGTGATGCTCATCGCCCAGGATGGATGCCTGTGTCAGAATCAGTTTCTAGACCAACATTCAAATTTGACAGATTGACAGAGGGCGATGAATATGTGTTCCGTGTTGCAGCAACCAATCGCTACGGCACTGGAGATTACTTACAGTCAGAAATTGTAATGTGCAAGAGCTCCAAATGTAAGAAAACCATGTTTTAAAAAATACCATATATACTGTATGATGTTTATTATGATATATTATAGACCTACTTGATCAAAATTTCCTATTGTTGTTATAGCCATTCCTGGGCCACCTGGAAGACCTATTGTATTTGATGTATCACGTGATGGCATGACTGTTGCATGGGAGCCACCAGATGAGGATGGAGGCTTAGAGGTGTCTGGCTACATTATTGAACGCAAGGAGGTCAGGTCAGATAGATGGATCCGTGCTAATAAAAATCCAGTGACAATGACAAGATACAGATCCACTGGCTTAATTGAAGGCCTGGAATATGAACACAGAGTGACAGCCATCAATGCTCGTGGTGTTGGCAAACCTAGCCTTCTTTCTAAACCAGCAGTAGCAACTGATCCTGTTGGTAAGCAAAATGTCACTATTAATGCATTTGTGTGCGTACAAACTGACACAATTGAACTGATTCAATTATTATCACTTATTAAACAATTACATAATCCTTACAGATCCACCTGGGTCACCTCAAAACCCACGAGTCACAGATACCACAAAATCTTCAGTCTCTTTGGCATGGAGTCCTCCAGATGAGGAGGGTGGTGCTAAGGTTACAGGCTATCTAATTGAAATGCAGAAGATTGGTTCAGTAACCTGGATGAAGTGTAATGCTACACCTTCACTGATCTGTGAATATACTTTGACACAAATGCCACAAGGAGAAGAATTCAAATTCCGCATTTTGGCTTGCAATGCTGGTGGACCAGGTGAACCAGCTGAAGTACCAGGAGTTGTGACTATAACAGAGATGCTTGGTAAGATCTTATAACCCTGTCATTAAAGTGCCCCTATTATGCCTTTTTAAATATGATCATGAATTTAGTGTGTCATGTAGCTGTATGTGAACATAAACTATCTGCAAAGTTGTGATGCTGACAGTGTACGATAAATGAAGTTTTAGTCTAGCAAAAAAAAAAAACCTCGGAGTCTGCTCACATATGCCTCAGGGATTCAAATATTTTTTTTCTGTTACGGCCACACATCACGAATAACATTTGCATAATGTCCGCCCACGTTCTACATCGCGAACAACTTGACCATCCACAAGCAGTACAATTTCCACGTGTATTACATAATGTTAAGAAGACACTGTATTCTGTGCAGTCATTCAGTTATGGCAATGGGTGTTTCGTTTTCTGAACACACTATTGCGCTAGACAAATCATAAAGGATTGCTCCATCTGACCAATCACAGCAGTGAGGGCTCAGAGAAAGGAGGGGTTTAGACAGACTTGTAGACTGCTTCACACGTGTCATTTACGAATAATTTAGAAATGGGATTAAAATGTGATTATTTTTGGAGAAAACTAAGGTGTTTTTTGACCTTGCATACATATAAACCTTTTAAGAGACTCATAAACCAATATTAGCAACCATTAAAAAGGCATAATAGGGGCACTGTAGTTATGTGTGTGAAATGGTGTATGTCCAGAATGATATAATCATTTGAAATGTGCTTCTTTCAGATCCTCCAAGTTATGATCTTGAAGCAAAATACAAAGATGTCCTTGTAGTCAGATCCGGAGGAGTAATCAGACTTTCAGTGCCCATCAAAGGAAAACCTACTCCTACCTGCAAATGGACCAAGGATGGATCAGAGGTTACCAACCGTGCAATGATTGTCTGCAATGAAGACATATCAGAGCTTGTAATCAAACTAGCTGAAATGTCTGATTCTGGCGTTTACTATCTACATCTGGAAAACAAGTGTGGCAAAAAGATGCTTCCTATTAAGGTCAAGGTTATTGGCCGCCCATCTGCACCTGAAGGCCCTCTAAGATTCCATGATATACAAGCACATTCTGTAAAAGTTAGCTGGAAACCACCAACAGAAGATGGTGGTTCTGAAATTGCTGGCTACATTGTGGAGAGACGTGAAGAAACAAAGGCAGCTTGGTACACGGTTGATTCACGAGTGGTTGACACATCCCTTGTGGTTAAGGGACTACAAGAAAATGCAGCATATCACTTCAAGGTGACAGCAGAGAACCAGTTTGGAATAAGCAACTCCCTGAAATCAGAGACAACTGTTGTACCAAAGACTCCTATTTGTAAGTGCTCGTTAATGATTTTATTTCTATGCAATGCAGATTAGTTATAAAACATTAAAATATTTGATCTTGTTTATGTTATTTATAATATTTAGGTGTCCCAGAGGCTTCAGGCACTCCACCAGAAATTATGGATGTTACTAAGAATTCTGCTGCTTTGGCTTGGACTAAACCCAAAGATGATGGTGGATCTCGCATTACTGGTTACTTCATTGAGTACAAAGAAGTGTCATCTGATAAGTGGATTCGTCATGAGACAAAGATTACCTCAACAATGTACACTCTTAGTCAGCTCACTACTGATTCCGAGTATCAGTTCCGTGTTACTGCTGTCAATGACATTGGAGAGAGTGAACCAGGACCTGCATCAGATCCAGTAATATGCAAAGATCCATTTGGTATGACCTCATTCTTAATTTGCCTGGTTATACATGACATGTACTCTGTTCATTAATTAATTGAAAATTGTCTTGATTTAATTGAAAAAAAAAAAAACATTTTTATTGAACTTTTGATTTTATTTAGATAAACCAAGCCAGCCTGGAGAAATTGATACAATGACTGTTACCAAAGACTATATTACAATTAAGTGGGAGGCTCCAGCATGTGATGGTGGCAAACCAGTCCTTGGCTACTGGATTGAATACCGAAAGTCTGGAGAGAGTGCTTGGAAGAAATGCAATAAGGAGCGCACAAAGGACAAACAGTACACTCAGGGTGGTCTACAAGAAGCAATTGAATATGAGTTCAGGGTATTTGCAGAAAATGAAACCGGAATTAGCAGACCACGAAGAACAGCAACTGGCATCAAAACTAAACTGGGTGGTAAGTATGGTTTAAAATAACAATTTTATAACAAGTATTGTTTGTATTATGATTAATTATCAAATATTTATCCCAATGCATTTTAAGAGAAAATATTTGACTAAAAATAAATTTCTTTTTTTATTTTAGTTGGAAATGCACCAGCTCTCAGGAAAGAGATGGATGAAGTCAGTGCCAAACTAGGACAAACTGCAACTCTCAAATGTCAAATTATTGGAAGACCTGTTCCAGAAATTAAATGGTACAAGGGTGGAAAGGAAATCCAAGAAGGCCGTAAATATGCAGCGACCTCTGATGGCCGCAATCATACACTGACCATTTCAACTGACCAACAGGAAGATGAGGGCCTGTACACGTGCAAGGCTGTGAATGAAGCTGGAGAGTGTGAGACCAGTGGATCTCTGGTCCTTGAAGCAGCACCACAGTTCCCAGTGCCACTAAAAGACAAATTCTTTGCAACATGTGGTAGCACAGTGCGCATACATGTTGTTTACATTGGTCGACCCCAGCCTAAGATCATGTGGCTTTATGGAGCCAAGGCTTTGGAGCCCTCTGAGAATGTAATAATTGAAAATACAGAGCACTATACTCATTTGATTCTCAAAAACGTACAGCGCAGAGAAAATGGAGGAAAATACAGAATCAGGATCAACAACCATTTCGGGGCTGCTGATACGGTCACTCATGTTGAAATCTTAGGTATATACTTAATAATCCTTAATTCTTTTTTTTTAATTCTGGGAATTAATGAAAATAAGACCAACTAACATATTCTTTGGTTTTCAGATAAACCGGCTATGCCTGAAGGTCCTCTTGTTCTTGATGCACTATTGAAGAATTCTGTGATTATTAGCTGGAAAGCACCCAAAGATGATGGAGGATCTATGATCACAAATTATATTGTAGAAAAGCGTGAAGACAAGGAAGGAGCAGAATGGGATCTTGTATCTTCATCTATCACTGGAACTTCATGTAGAATTCCTAACCTTGTTGAAAATGAGGGATACTACTTCCGTGTTTCAGCACAAAATCGTTACGGCAATAGTGAATCACTGGAGACTCCTTCTGCTATCCTAATTAAGAGTCAGCTAGGTAAGTAATGAAGAAGCTTGGTGAAAGAAAAAAGTAAAATTTTGTTATTTTTTTTTATTGTTACTCAGATTACAATTTCTGTTTTACAGAGAGGCCAGGACCACCATTAAAACCAGTTGTTTCTGCAATTACCAAAAACTCCTGTGTTGTGTCTTGGAAGCCACCTCTCAGTGATGGAGGCTCTAAAATTAAGAACTATTGTCTTGAAAAGCAAGACAAAAAGAAGGGTCAATGGGTTACAGTTACGACAGATGAAATCCACCAGACTGTTTATTCTGTCAAGGGCCTGACAGAAGGTGTGGAGTATGAATTCCGGGTGAAATGTGAAAACCTTGGAGGAGAAAGTGATTACAGTGAAGTATCTGACCCTGCAGTTCCAAAGACTGATGTTGATGTGCGTGCTCCTGCCTTCAAAGAAGACCTCAGAAACATGAGTGTAAAATTCGGTAGCAATGCAACATTTGTCTGCAAGATAACAGGACAGCCCAAGCCTGTAATAAAATGGTTCAAGCGTGGAAAGGAAATTCAAGCTGATGGCGCCAAAATTAAGATCCAAGAATTTAAGGGAGGCTACCACCAACTTGTTATTGCTGATTGTGATGCTGAAGACTCAACTGTATATCAGATCAGAGCAACAAACCAGGGTGGATCCATTTCTGCTACTGTTTCTCTAGATGTTGAAAGTAAGCTTCAAATATTCTTATAGAATTTTATGTATAGCCAGGTAATGCATGTGTAGGAAAAAGTAATGCATTATTGTTTTTATTATTTTTTTCAGTCCCTGCTAAGATTCACCTGCCTAAGAATCTGCAAGGAAAGGAAGCTATCCCTGCCCTTCGTGGTGAAGTTGTCAACATCAAAATTCCATTCAGTGGAAAACCAGATCCAGTTATCACTTGGCAGAAGGGACAAGACCTTCTGGATAATAATGGACACTATCAAGTCATTGTCACACGCTCCTTCACATCTCTTGTATTCCAGAATGGAGTAGAAATGAATGACGCTGGTTTCTATATTGTATGTGCCAAAAATAGGTTTGGAATTGACCAGCAAACAGTAGAGCTTGATGTTGCGGATGTGCCTGATCCACCACGTGGCATCAAAGCCAGTGATGTTTCAAGGGATTCTGTAACACTCCACTGGGTAGCACCTGCCAATGATGGTGGAAGTAGAGTTACCAACTATATCATAGAAAAGTGTGCCACCACAGCAGAAAGATGGATTCGTGTTGGCCAGTCTCGTGACACCCACTATACTGTTGTCAATCTATTTGGAAAGACAAGTTACCAATTCCGTGTCATAGCTGAAAATAAATTTGGTCAGAGTGCACCGTCTGAGGGAAGCGGACCTGTTGTTACAAAGGAAGACAAATCAAGAGTTCTAAACTATGATGAAGAAGTTGATGACACCAGGCCAGTTTCCAAAACCAAAGCTCCTCATTCAGATGCCAAGAATGTGCACAACAAGTACATGATTGCTGAAGAGCTTGGGCGTGGACAGTTTGGTATTGTTCACCGGTGCATTGAAACCAGCTCTGAGAAAACTTACATGGCTAAATTTGTCAAAGTTAGAGGTGCAGATCAGGCACTAGTGAAGAAAGAAATTGCAACACTGAATGTGGCACGCCACAAGAACTTCCTGCTACTGCATGAATCATTTGACTGCCCTGAAGAACTAGTCTTGATTTATGAGTTCATTTCCGGTGTGGACATATTTGAGCGCCTTGGTACAGCCAATTTTGAACTCAATGAGCGTGAAATTGTTAACTATATCAGACAAGTATGTGAAGCTCTTGAATTCCTTCACAGCAAGAGTTATGGTCACTTTGATATCAGGCCTGAAAATATAGTGTACACCACAAGAAAGGGTGTCAATGTCAAGATCACTGAGCTTGGACAGTCTAGACACCTTACACCTGGTGACCAAATTAAGATTCAGTACACGACAGCTGAGTTTGCGGCACCAGAAATTCATCAAAATGAGATGGTTAGCACTGTGACAGATATGTGGTCTGTCGGTGTCCTTGTGTATGTTCTTCTTAGTGGACTTAATCCATTTGCTGCTGAAACTAATCAGCAAATGATTGAAAGCATTTCAAATGCTGAGTACAGTTTTGATGATGAAGCCTTTAAGCATGTAAGTGTCGAGGCATTAGACTTTGTGGACCGCCTACTAACCAAAGAGCGCAAACATCGTATGACCGCTGCTGAGGCTTTGAATCATCCTTGGCTGACAATGAACTCAGAGCAGCTAAGCACTAGGTCCATCAAGACTACTCGCCACAAGAGATATTACCAAGCCATGGTTAAGAAAGAATGGAACACTGTTGTCTCATCTGCTCGTGTTGCCAGTGGTGGTGCTATCAGAAGTCAGCGGGGAGTAACACTCTCTAAAGTCAAAATTGCACCATTTGAACATGGACCAGTTGCAGGACAAATTAAACACAGTGTTGCTGATGAAGGTGATGATATCAAGCTCATTTGCAACATTGATAACTACGATAGCAGCACCGAAGTTACATGGTACTGTGGAGTAAGACAACTAGAAGAAGGTGCTAAATACGAAATTACTTATGAAGATGGGCTTGCTACCATAACCATCAAGGGAATCACAAGAGCTGATGATGGAACATACAGATGTAAGGTTGTCAATGAGTATGGTGAGGACAGTGCCTATTCTGAGCTCTTTGTCAAAGGAGTAAGATCCTATCGCGAGTTCTACACTTCACGTGTTGTAAAGAAAGTAAAACGCAGAGTTGACACAGCAAGACTACTCCAAAGACCTCCTGAATTTACTTTGCCATTGTGTAACCGCACTGCTTACATTGGAGAGGATGTGCGCTTTGGTGTCACAATCACAGTGCATCCTGAACCACGGGTAATTTGGTTGAAAACTGGTCAAAAGATTATGCCAGGAGATGATGACAAGAAATACACTTTTATTAGTGATAAGGGCCTGTATCAGTTAGTTATTCACCATCTTGACCAAGATGATGATGCAGAATACACTGTTCTGGCACGAAACAGATTTGGTGATGACAGTTGCAAGGCTCGTCTCACAGTGATTCCTCGTCCTGCTCCTGCTGATACCACCTTAAGACCTATGTTCAAACGTGTTCTTGCTAACTTGGAATGCAGAGAAGGCCAGAGTGCACGTTTTGAAATGAGAGTGTCAGGGCATCCTTCATTGAAATGGGAGAAAGATGGCATGCCTTTGGCATTTGGTCCACAAATTGAAGTTGTGCATGAAGGCTTAGATTACTATGTCTTACATGTAAGAGATACTCTTCCAGAGGATTCTGGCATATACAGAGTCGTTGCAACTAACTCAGCTGGGTCTGCAAGTTGCCAAGCCGTACTTAAGGTTGAACGTGTGGCACACATCAAGAAGGAGGAGAGTGAGGAACAAAAGAAGAAGAAACATGATCTTGATCAGCAAGAGATGGACAAGAAAGTAAGACTAACTCAGATATTAGCAGGTGCAGATGTTACGCCACTTACTCCTATCGCACAGCAAGCACTAAGAGAAGCTGCAACCATGTACAAGCCAGCAATCACTACCAAGAAAGTCAAGAGCGAAGCTGAGGAAGCCAAAGAAAAGGAGGAGAAAAAGAAGAGAGCAGAAGAAAAGAGGCTAAGAATGCCATATGTTATTCCTCCACCTCGTGTTGTTGCTCCTACTGCTCTTGAGGAGGATATGGAAATCAAACACTTTGTGCCTTTCTCTGATATGAAGTGGTACAAGAAACTCCGTGATCAGTATGAGTTCCCAGAGCCAATTGAAAAACTCCCCCAGAAAAGGCTTAAGCGCATCCGGCTATCAAGGTGGGATCAGTTCTATGAAGTACCCCTGCCAAGAATTAAAGAACAATACAAGCCAAAATGGCATATTCCAGTTTCACAGGATGACCTTGAGACTGTAAGGCCAGCAAGACACCGCACACCTTCTCCAGAAATGGAGGCTTATTACAGAATCAGGAGACGCTCTCTTGGTGATCTTTCTGATGAGGAACTCCTTCTGCCTGTTAGAGAATACTTGTCAATGAAGAGAACAGAGGAAGAAAGACTTAAACTCGAGGATGAACTTGAGTTAGGCTATTCTGCTTCTCCACCAAGTCTTAGCCCTGTACGCTTTGAACTCTCTGCACTGCATCACCCATCACCTAAGAGAGCTGCATATGAGGAGGAGGAGGAAGGGGAAGAAGTTCCAACATATGACTCCTACCGTATTCCATCTAAGTATGAGGCTGGTCCAAGCTATATTGACTTACGTCAGCGTCACGATAGGGCAACATACAGACCTCCAAGACAAAAGCAAAAATTATATGAGGAAAAGGAGGATCAGGAACTGCTTAGGTCTGTAACGACAACAACAAAGTTAATGTCCTACAAGACCAAGTTGCAGCACATTGAGTTTGAGGAGAAAACAAAGGTCAAAAGAAAGGAAAAAACAAGGGTTTCTGTGTCAGCAGTAACTGAGGCTGCAGTTTTTACTGATATACCTACAACATCATTCACTACAGCAACTCGTCCTAAGAAACCTTCTGCAGCTCTGGCAGAAAAAGAAGTGGTTAGAACAGCTTCACCTGAAAAGACACACCCACGTTCCTCCAGCCTTGAGAAAGCAGCTACTACACCAGACTTATCAACAAAAATTGATTATATGTCAAGGTATGAGTCCAGGAAGAAGGCCTTGAAAACAGAGAGAAAGTTTGAAATTGTGACACAGGAGCCTTTTACCCTTGACCATGCTCCAAGAGTGACTGTAAGAATGCGTTCTCACCGTGTGCCAGTTGGTCAAAACACTAAGTTCACACTGAATGTCCAATCTAAGCCAGAAGCACAGATTAAATGGTACCACAATGGAGTGCAGATTGAAGAAAGCAGAAAATACCGTATGTTTAACTTGAGTGGTGTTTTGTCTCTTCAAATCATTGATTGCCAGGAAGAGGACAGTGGCACCTACCGTGTCATCTGCACAAATGCAAAGGGAGAGGCTTCTGACTATGCCACTCTAGATGTTGCTGGTGGTGGATTTTCTGCATATGCCTCACAACGTAAAGATGAAGAGCCACCAACTTCCTTTGTCCCTGAGATGACAAAAACAGATCTTTATCATGTTTCATCAACAAAAGCAGCATCTGTATCAGAAACACAAATGGAATTATCTGAAACTAAAACCGACAAGATAAAAGAGACAATTAAGAGTGTTGTTCAGGAGAAACAAGTAACATCTGAAATCAAACTGGAAACTATGGAAGTGACAGCAGTTGAGGAAGTTGTGGTTGAAAAAATTTCTGAAACTAAACTTAAAGCTACAGAAGTGAAAACGGTAGTAGAAGAAGTGGTTGAGGTAAAGAAGCCAACACTCCCAGCCACGATTCTGACTAAACCACAGTCACTAACAGTGTCTGAGGGAGAATCAGTTAAATTCACATGTGATGTTGATGGAGATCCTGCACCCACTGTAACATGGATGCGAGAGGCACAAGTAATTGTGTCATCTCATCGTTACCATATTACCTCAACTGAATTTAAATCTACTTTTGAGATTACCCAAGTTGAAACGTCAGATGGAGGTAATTACACTGTAGTGGTAGAGAACTCTGAAGGTAAACAGGAGGCACAGTTTAGCCTAACTGTTCGTAAACCAACACCTGTACAGAAAGTAGTTGCTTCTCCTCCAAGAGTGAAATCTCCAGAGTCTCCCCGTTTAAAGTCACCATTTGGAATTAGGTCTCCACAGAGAATTAAATCACCTGAACCAATTAAATCTCCACCAAGAGTTAAGTCCCCACCCATGGTAAAATCACCTACTCCAAAAGACAAAACATCCAAACCAACCTTTTCAGCTGAACTCAAAGACCTCTCAGCCTCTGCAGATACTATTATAAAGCTTACAGTAAAAATTTCTGGTGAGCCCAAACCATCAATCTCCTGGATAAAGGATGGAAAAGTAAGAGTTATTTAAAAATAATAAATATAAATATATATATATATATATATATATAAATGGATAGATTCACTAACATATTTTGACATTCTCACAGAGCCTCTCTCAAGGTGGTAAATATGAAATCTTTGAAGAACATGATTCAGCACATCTTGAAATTTATGAAGCTGATGTCTCTGATAGTGGAGTTTACACATGTACAGCCAGAAACAGTGCTGGATCTGTTACAACAAACTGTACTGTTACTGTTCAAGGTATTGTAATGCTCAATTTAGCACATAAAATACATTATGATTTTAGTAACTATTCTTTTATTTAATTTTGCATGTACGAAAATAATTAAATATATATATATATTACTCTTTCCTCTACAGCACGGACAACAACAGTTGCCATGGATAGAAAAGCAGAGTTAACAGAGCAAATAGTAAAAAAGGAGATTGCCTATGAGGAAGAACAGTCTTTTACAGAAATTAAAGCATCAAAAACCCAAATGACAATGAGTCAAGGTCAGACTGTTACACTACGAGCAAGCATCCCTGAAGCCTCTGACGTGAAATGGATCCTGAATGGAGTCGAGCTATCAAATTCTGAGAACTACAGATACGGTGTGTCAGGAAATGATCACACCCTGACAATTAAAAGCATCAGCCACCATGATCAAGGAATTCTCACGTGTGAGGGCAAAACCGAACATGGTGTAGTCAAGTGCCAGTTTGACATGACCGTCAGTGCAATTCGCTCAAATGCACCAAATTTCCTTGTGCAACCACACTCCCAGAATGTAAACGAGGGACAGAATGTCACATTTACATGTGAAATAACTGGTGAACCTTCTCCTGAAATTGAGTGGCTCAAGGATAATTCAGTAGTAAGTAGCTTGTAATTATAAAATAGTTTGTGTTTTCACTCATAGCAGTCTATTAACTTTATTTGAATTTCTATTCCTCTTTTTAGATATCTATTACATCGAACATGAAATTGAGCCGGTCTAAGAATGTGTACACACTTGAAATTCACAACGCCACCATTGAAGACAGTGGAAAATACACAGTAAAAGCAAAAAACAAATTTGGACAGTGCTCTGCAACCGCTTCACTGAATGTCCTCAGTAAGTGATCTATTTCCTCAGAAGAAAATAACACTCTTTACCAAGTATAAGCATCCTGTACACTGCACAAAATGCATGATCAAAACAAACACATGTTTATGAAGAACACTAATTATCTTCACTGCTCACCCCTCAAGCTAACAAAATCTAACAATTCCTTTTAAAATGGTACTATGTTCTTTTGATCTTTTTCACTGTGTCAGTCTGCATTTTGCAGTACACAGCAAAAAGGCACCAAATAACATAAATGCATTTGCAGTCTGTAATAGCGTCTTAACAGCATGCATTATCAAGGAAATAGATATCCAAACCATTTTTACCACCCATGCATTACATAGTTTGATCCATCTAACAAAAATATTTATGAATAAAATAATCAAAAGACTGATTTTTGATTTGCATTACCAAATCTATTTTTCTTAAAGGTACAATCTGAAAGTGGTGCAACTGGAGCATCATTTATTTTAGTAATAGCAATGCTGTCAAAAATGTTCCAGCATATTATGCATTAAATGTTTCAAACAAGAAAAAGAGACCAGTTGCACCATTTGAATTTTGTACCATTTTATGAAATAAACTGCATCAATGACATGGTATTTGCTGTACTCTCACAGCTCTGGTTGAGGAACCTGCCAAAATGATAATTGTGGAGAAATCCTCTGATGCTGCGAGCATGCAGGGCAGTTATTCTGCCAAGCATGTGGTTTCAAAAATGCAAGAGACATCCTTCAGCAGTTCCAGCATGGCTGAGGTTAAATTTGAGAGCATGTCAGCGTCTAGCATGACCTCCATGACATCTGAAAGAATGGTAGCTATGAGCTCCAGCAGTATGATGGCAATGTCCAGTCACTCGCATGTTGAGGGGTCATCCATCAAAGCCATTTCTCATGGCCACAAAGGTGAGATGGAAAGTCTGTGCATCTTCACCAAACATTTAAGGTTCAACAAACTCAATATCAACTGAGCTATATCAGCATAATGACAGATTACTTTCTCTCTACAGGTATTCCACCAAAGATTGAGGCTGCACCTCAAAACATCAGTATAGAGTCAGGAAAGGTCCTGACTGTAGCCTGTGCTTTTACTGGAGACCCAACCCCTTGCATAGAATGGTCACATTTAGGGAAGACACTACCCAGCAAGGAGAAGAGTGGACGATTGCAGATTGAGAGTTCTCAAGAAGTCACCACTCTTGTTATAAGTGGAGTGAAAGAGACTGATGCTGGTGCTTACACCTTAAAACTTTCTAACGAGTTTGGATTTGATTCCACTACTGTCAATGTCAGGATTCGATCGATGTAAAAAAAAAAAAAAACAAGAAAAATATATATATAATAGCAATACAATCATCACCCCATTTCCCTCATTCAAATCCTTTTTATTTATAGAATGAGAAAAAAATACTTGATAAATACCTGAATTTCTGTTCTTGTAAATATGAACTATTTTTTTTTTTTTTTTACCAAACTTGACGTTAATTTATGCCAAACTAGACTAAAGTCTAAAGTTGTTATAAAATGTGCCATATTGGATAATTATGATCAGAGGTTCAGCACCATTTTGTGACATGTACATAATGTATATAGCCGAATTTACCGGTTATGGAAAATGTATGAATTGTTATTTATGACAATATTAACAAATGAAACAAATGGAACTAAATGTTTATCAGGAGAAAGTTTCACATGAAACGAATACCCTGTTAAACCTGAAACGAAACAAAACTATGTGCCTCAACAATAAGTTGAAGTCTTAAGATTGCCTCAACAGGTAGAGAGGCTCCCTGTTGAAGTTAACTAAAATCAGAGAGACAAAGTTATGCACTGTACATTTGTGCGTGCAGTAATGCAGTACACAAGAATTTATGACTTGAACATAAGACCTTGAATGCTGTTTGCGTTACCCTCATGTAAGCAGGACGACTAGGCCTTGTGTTCAGACTGATTAAGTCATACCGCCATTTTAATGACAAGCTCAATGTGCGAGCGGCCTGCACAATGAGTTAATGATGATGTTTGTGCACAGTTTCTGGCGACGGACTGTTTGAATTTTGATTTTATGAACATAACATCACCTGGCCAATTATTGTAAAATCAATTCAAGTGCTTCTTTGCAGAAGCTGTGCCAACTCTTGGAGGATTGCTATTTTGTGTGTTTGTGTGTGTGCTAGCATTAGAATCTCACGTTGTCAGCAGCCAGGGTATCCATCATGTAATGTATCACAGAGACTTCATGTGCTGTGCAAAGATAAGAATAAATACATGGATGTAATACCCTGCACATTGATTTATTAGAACTAATTTATGTAGTTTTACCCATATATTCAGCCTCCTTGAGTTTTATGAATTACTGATTTAATAAAGCATGTTTTCAGCACCATAAAATGTTTGTCTGTTTTCCATAAATTTCGTATTTGATGTATGCATTATGCATTATGATTTAAACAATATCTTTATAGTCAAAGCTATGAACAGCTTCTTAATACTTTTATGATTATTCCTACAGTAATTCTAGAATAGCTATAACTCCTACTTACAGTGAGGCAGCTGATTATACAGTATAACCTACCATTTGTACAGTTAAGCCTACATCCATCATCTGAATCTATTCTAAATCTAAAAATAGTGTTAGATTTATTTCTGATCACAGTTTTCTTTTCAAATGTTTCTTCCTCAAAAGTATCTTAGAATGGGGGAAAACGCTCCCCATCTGTTATAAAATAAAATAACCTGTAGATAAAAATCAGAATACCTTTCTCTTGCTATGAACTTTGACAAGAATGAGTGATGTAGAATAAATCACTGCAAAGCTTACACTGGTGATCTCATTCTCGGCAATAAGAAAAAAATTGGTTTTACAACTTATTGTTTTGCATAACGTCATAGTTATGTATGATATGAGAATATTTTAAGTTTAAGAACAATATAATTATATTTTTCGGAATGGTTTTTCAAAAGTCTGTGTGGGGTATAATGCCCCGAGGCACTTGCACTTGGGGACTAGCATAAAGTTAGTTTGATGTTGAACGTTCAAAGTTTCGCATATTTAGGGACAGTCTCTAAAGTTACATGCAAAATTAATATATAATTCTCTAACATTAATAGCATTTAAGGAGAATGACTAATCATAAAAACAAGTTAACTGTTATCTACTGTAGGTGTCAAATGTAATGCACACCTTTTATATTTTTGATAATTATTACAATAAACTAAATCACATGTAAAAAATGCTATTTTTCACTACGAAATGGGCTCAAATAAGCCATAATTTGATGTTTAATAGCGTTTGACCAAAGTGACTTACAATAAGTATGTATTAATAAAATAAACTGTAAAGTGTTAATCTAGGCGTCACTTATTATGCACATCTTTCATGTTTTTGATCATTATTAAAAAACTGTAAATCTATGCAAAATATGCTACTTTTCAGTACCAAATGGACTCGAATGCTAATTTAAAGCTCAATAGCATTGAGCAGAATGACTTAGAGTTATAAAACAAACTGCAAAGTGTTCATCTACGTGTCAAGTATAATGCACACCTTTTACATTTTTGATGTATACCAAATAAGCTCAAGTTATATTATGATTGTTTAATTCATTCTGTTCAAACTGAAATTCAATTAATTTCAAATAATTGTAGCGATCTGCCACGATGAAACTGACCGATTTTCCAAAAGGCTTTTCTGAATAAAAGCAGGTAATGCACGTTTTAAAAATCAAAGAGGCATATGATTGTATTTTTGAAGAAAGACTGTCTTTAGAAAATGTCACTTTCATTTAATTCTGCACATAAGGCAGCACTTGTAGCTCGGAGCTGCTTTGTCTACATCCGTCAAAGAGTATAGGAGTACCAAGAGCCAAAACTGTGTACTGATATGGGCAACAGTCTAGAGATGGTGCTGTGGAAGCGTTGCTGGCATTTTGGACTGACACCTGCAAAAAGTGTAGAAGATGCGAGCAAGCAAGTGGCAGAGTCGTAAGCAAGTTGCTGCAATAAATTGCAACAATCCACCAGGCATGATTTTGCATTTCACCGGTTTCCAAGTAATCCACAAAGGTAATAATAATAATAATAATAGTATATTTTTGTGGATATATAAAAAATAATAAAATTTTAACTATGAATTGATTTTACATTTTAATTGTTAGCAGGACTGCTTGACATTAACACCCGCCAACTTGCCAAATGCACTAGCCACTCTTAGTGGATGTGAACCTGACCAGACAACTAATCTGATTAATACATCTAAATCCATCATTCAATGCGATCAATTTTGGTGAGAATGGATATGATTTTATTACATAGAGTGCATGTAAATGGTGATTAATAGGATAATGAGTAACAACAAGTTATTGCCAATGAGACTCACATTGCTTATCTGTGTAAGAGAATCTCGTAAAGAAATCAAAACAAATGACTGCAACAGCACATAGAAGAATGTTTGTATGCAAAAACTAAGTAGTTTTATACCTGACATTTCTTATAACCTGAAGTATAAGCTTATTAGTTCTGCCCCATCTTTTGTAGATGTGCCTGGTGGGTCCAAAATCTTCTAAATGCATCTCTTTGGATTGGCTGCATCGTTCCCATAGGCGGAAGGTGAACCAACTCCAGGGTAAGGCTACGATATTCGCTTCCCTTGGATGCATTTAAAAGAGATTTCCGACCAACCAAGAAGAGGTGTCAACCAAAGTGTTGCCTAGCTACAACCTTTGCAGTACGAAAACTCCAGATAAATTATTTGTTGATAAAAGGACTACTTTACAAATCACTCTTAATTCTGTCAGAAAGGGAATACTGTGCTTTGGCATGGCAGCCAATATAAAAAATAAATACCATTGCCTTACCTGATACAGCAAAATCCTGTGTTTAGACTTGGTATGCGTTGATGATGTCCTCGTGGACTGTGGTTATGTCACTTTCGATGTGAAGCAGACTCAAAGATAAAAGTCTCTCCTGGCCCATAGTTGAACGCATCCATTCCTTACGCGTCACATTTCTGTTAACGAATCGTCTTAATCAAGACTGCCTTGAAAATGTATTCTCAAGCATTAAGGGTATGTAACATACATATTCTAGTCAGCATACATGATTATCCATATATTGTAATTACCTTTTATTAATTGTTTTTTTACTTACTTTTTTCAGCCCATGTCGTTAATCGCGACTCAGTCCAGTTCGAATGTGAATACCGAGCTGTGGCCACAGGAAAGATGTTCAGCAATTCAGAAAAGACAAATTGTGAACAAGATCTCGAAACCTTGTTGCTACAGTTCAGTTCATATGCCTCTCATGAGAGTCCCTAGGTCATCTTTTACCCTAAGAGCATCATGGAAGAACACGGGTACTACAGAGTAGCAATTGATTTTGGTGAGTAATTATTGATTATGTAGAATGTCATGTTTTGAAAGTTACATTACAACTAATAATGCTTAATTATGCTTTAGTATTATCTAACAAGATCTGATGGAAAGCACTGAGGTCAGGGAGAGAGAGAATTTCTTGGTCTGTGAGTCAGAGAAGTCAGGTCGAGTAGTCAGCAAGGACCAGCTGTCTACCTTTAGTAACTCTGAAGGAGGGTGCTCAGCCAGAAAAAGCTACCTCCAAGAACATCAGGGGTCGAGTTTCAGAAAGGAGGTTAAGTGAAAATTTAGAGTATGTTAACCCTTAAATAAGAGAAACTCTGGGTTTTCCATTTCAAAATGGCAAGTTGTTAAACTCGGGAAAGCAGTTCCTGACTCAGCACTTGCTAACTCAAGCCTGTTTCTGAAAGAGAGGTAACTTGGTAACTTACTCTGTGAACCGAACCTGGTCAGGAGCAGGTTTTATTCTCTAAACTCTGAGTTTCTGTCGGTCTCCTCCACTGTTTAAAAATGAAGCGGTCTTTCTCGCCTTAGACTTAGTCATTCATTGCCCATATTTCAGTCACACAAAGAACAAAGTTACGAGAATGGCTTTTCCTTTTTTGGTGGATCCCATAGATGAGGAGGCTGTATTAATTCAAAGAGAATTACACTTACGTCGGACAAGGATTTTGAGACCCAGAGTTGATTTTTTTTGTCTATAACGTTACATTTTTGTTTTTCGTTACAGTCTTTGTTGCTATCAATTACATATATCGATAATCTAATCCGTTCTTACATCACTAACATCACCCATCGTGGCCGTGCTCTTACATTTCTTTGCTAATGAAAGCTTTCTGTATCGGGGATGCAGAGTAAGTAAGGTCACTGTATGCACTGTATGTATTTAAAATAAAAAACATGACATGCTCAACCTTACCTGATTGAATTATGTTTTTAAATTTCATTTTCAGCTGTTAATACCTGCAGGATTGCACCACAATTACAATTATTTTAAATAACATAGTTTTAAGTTTTACCTTTGATATTACTGCAAAAAATAATATTAGTTTATAATAATTAATATACAATATTAAAATCAGCTTCAAATCATCTCACTGACCTTCAAAAGGGTCATGTACTGTAACTAGATTAATGGGATTATTACTGGTTCTAAAAACTATTTTTAGTTCTGCTTACATTCTAGGTTATATCAACCTCTACCACTCGATCAATAAAAAGACAGACACATAAGTGCACTTTTATATCTTTTTTTAGAACTAAATGTTACTGTTTTGTGAACATCTTTGAGGTCACTAAATTGCAACCCTGTGTTAATATTAATATTAAAGCTTCACAACGAGTTAGGTGAATTTATATACAAGTGTGATAAGATGGAAAAAACCGGAACTACAGTATTTCACATGTATGCAGTTATCCGAAAAATTATGCACAACTGCGTTACAACAGGAAATTTGACTAAACAGATTTGAGAGTGTTGTCTCTGAAAGACTTAGTGCCAGTAATAATAACCATAACTTATGTGATTTTGACAGTTATGTCAAATGTATTTGTTAATGTTAGATTTTATTTTTGTTTCTAAAAGCAGTGATGGTGTCCTGAGCTCTGACATCAACCCACCTCTGTTTGATCATGATGGAAATGTGCTGGTTTCCATCGCTTGATACACAGCTAAAAAAGGTTGTGGGGAAATTTGTTGATCCTGAAGGTCCCTGCAAGGAATGCAAAGTTCTTAGCACACATTATAGTTCCTACTGGTCCTAGATAAACTTTCCTTAAAGACAAGCAGTACTGTTAGTTATTAGTTATGTAGGTGTGTCTAAGTATTGTATTGTATTGTATATGATATATCACATATTTATGATACTTATAATAAACCAAACGGCTTGAGAATCGGTTGAAAATTAAGCAAATTAAGGTGATTTTAATCGTTGATAGTTCTCTGCCAATGTTAATGCAGAGTAGACGCGGGCGCGGCTTCCGGACACAAGGTGGCATCTAGTCAGTATATATGTATATGTATATATATATATATATATATACAGTATCTCACAAAAGTGAGTACACCCCTCACATTTTTGTAAATATTTTATTATATCTTTTCAAGGGACAACGCTAAAG
>JAUCNO010001888.1:5870657-5905669 GCA_032353835.1 Enteromius viviparus
TCACAACTTGTAAATGACTTGTAAATTAATTAACTAAACATAATAATCACTTATTAATCATTTGTGAATGTTTTGTATATTTCATCATTAACCAATCTCTTATAAATGACTTATAACCATCCGCTATTCTAAAGTGTTACCAAACATTTTATTAAAGGTGCTGTTGAAATTTCACCAAATGTAAGTAACACCCCAGTAATCCATGCATACAAAAAATATAAAACAAGTTCAGAAATATGTAATGCGTGCATGTAATTGAAAAAATGTATTAAACACATGCTGAAAGGGAATTCAAAAAGGCATGGAAATCTATCAGAAATTAGAAATCCTGCATCTTGCCAGTGGAAACTAATACACCAGTACCAAGATTATGAAGATCAAACAAGACCACAATCACAAACACAGCTAAGAAAAGTCTGTTTGTTTCAGAGAATAAAATTTTTTTTTTGGTACATATTAGTACTTAAAGTACTTACTACTTTCCATATCTGAACCTAACAGGTCCAAATGTGTACCTTTTGAAAAGGTACTGCCCAGTGACAGCTTTTGTACCTGTATTTCTGAGAGTGCAACTACTTTCTTCATACAGGAGTCTTAAAGCTGTCATTGCCAACAAAGACTTTTGTACAAAGTATTAAATACATTTCATTAAGTCAGTACTTTTTTCTTGTGTCATTCCATTTTATTACACATAACTTTAAATTTTTTTTAAAACATTTGTTTTATTTATTTTATGCATGGATTCCTTGAATTGTTACTGATATCTGTCAACAGCACCAATTTTTTCCTTTAAATAGCCCTTTTTTTTAAAAAACGCTGGTTACTTGGTAACCAAAGGGAGCAACAATAAGCATGCTTGAGATAAAAAATGTGTTAAAAAAAAACTTTTTTTGATTTCCACTTCCTCTCTACAGAAGAAACAGCTTTACGTGGAATGTATTATCCTCTATCACTTAGTGTTAATAGGTTCTCTATCACTGCTTGTGCTCAGCGCAAATAGCCACTGCCTTTGTACAGCTCAAAAACCTGAGATTGAAATGACAGGATGGTGACATCATAATTTTTATGTGAACTATTTCTTAAATCTTTCTTTCTTGTACCATCTCTAATGTGTCCTGAAAGACCAAGGGCAAAATGTGACGTTCCTGCTGCTGGATCTTAGAAAACAGTGGCTGTCTGAGGAGCCTGTGAAGGACAGAGAGGAATGAGTGATTTATTCAGTAGGATGATGCAGATATTTTACATTGAGAAATGTTGTACATTGAACATATCCTCTAATGTCTGATGACTTGGCTTTTTATTTGTCTATGACATTTGTGTTTATGACTTCAATGATACCATAGAAGATAAAGGATTATAAAATAAAAAAATCGCAGTCCAAGTGTTATAAAGGGTAAAGGTACTAGGCCATATAGGCCTACTACTTGTTGCAAATAGTGCACTTCAGTACTGTAGTACATTATGAAATAATAATGAATTGAGTGTAAATTAGGGACCTCCCAGTTCCTACACATAACCCTACCGGATACTTTATTTTCAACATTTTCAATATTTTCAATATTGAAAATAGATGTCTTTAGGATGTGAATGTTGCATGGCAGTTATTAAATAACCTAAAAATAACTGACAGAGAACATTGCCTAGTTCAGGTACTGTCACAAACGGCAAAGCAAGCACAGGACAACCAGGTAAGGGTGAACAATAATTTACCCGGAGGGTGGATTTATTGAAACAAAGAACAACTTAAAGTCTCTCTCGTGGCGTTGTGCGGCTCCTTTAAGAGCGCCTCTCCGAGCCGTCTGTCTCCGGGGCTCTGTCTCAGTGCAAGTGCCGGGCAAGGTGGGTTCAGAGGCTGGCTTCTGGGGAGACCAAAAAAAAAAGGTTTAGTTCGTCGATGTGGAGTCAGCTGCATAGAGCGAAGCATGGTTACGGCTTGCTTGGGGCTCAGTTGAAGCTCGCTCTGTGTGTGCCTCACACGGCTTATCTGGCCGCGGGCTAAGGGCTTGCAGCTGGGGCTGATGAGCCGCTGATGAGGTTTACAGGTGGTCCCTCGTTGGTAGCCAGGGCAACGCTGATCAGTGATTGGGACACATCACACGGCATGATTCTGAATCGCCGACAGGTCCAGATATTTAGCATGCCAAATATCTCACTGGTGTCGGCGACACGTCTGCGATTCTCTCAGATTGCGTCATTGATAGTTCACACTGTGTGATTGTCACTCGCGTGAATGAGCACCGATTTCCCTGTGATTTTATGCGTATGCGATTTCTCAAAACCTGTCAGCGAGTCAAAATCGGGGCTAAAATCATGCAGTCTAAACTCGGCTTAAGAGGTTAGAGTAAGTGTTTGTTGATGCACTCTATTTTCTAAAAATGCCAAAATAAACCTCTGGTTAAAAGGAATAAACTGAACAATACCTGCACAAGACATTAAAGACCACTCTATGTGGAAACATTGTCACATGCCATGCGGAAAGTTCATTAATGAAAAAAAACAAACAAAAAACCCAGACAACCATATATATCAGAAACTTCCTCAACTACATGTGGTGGCAACATGTTTCTGGAAACAAACTGAGCTGGCAGACTGTAGATCACGGGATCTAAGTTATCAGTTATTTAGTAGTTAAGTAGTTAATCAGTCCAATGTAATAAAAGTTGGCTTGTCATGGTGTATTCAATATAAATTGTGTGTGTGTATTATATGTATGTATATAATTATTATTTTTTAATTCCTTTTTTTGGCCGCAAAACATGTTTGGTAAACATTTGTACCTTGAATAGACTCTCTGCATGTTTTGTGTTTCCGTTGCTGATTTGTGCTTTTATTGGATGCAGAACTATCTATTTAAGATTATTTTAGCAGCAAAACATGACTCAAGGTTAACATTGTAAGGATCCTCACAGCTTTGCCTGGGGATCTCCGCCATGTGCAGAAATAGTTAGTGCTGCATGTGGGAGGTTTAAGCAGGAAGAGGTCTTTGTTCAACTTACATTTCAGTTGCAGAGATCCTCTGACAATAAAAAATGACCAGTACAAATCAGAAAGAAAAAAAACAAGCGAAGAAAGACATAATCAGATACTGGCATTAAGGTTAGGACTTTGTTCAGTTCTACATAGTGAGCAGTTTATGCCAGAAAGTACCAATAAACCAAAAACAATTATTCATATGACAAAACGATATAGAATGTGTTTTTTTTTCCTTTTAGTTAGGGAATGTTAATTTTTGAGTTGTGGTGCTGCAGTCCAAGAAGACAACTTCATTTCGTTATACTGGGGTATAAGAATTGGCTGAAAATGTTGTTATAGCTGTATTTGGCAGCTGTTTCCTTGGAGATCTAAACTGTACTAATTATTTCCATTCTCTGTGAGCTTTTGCAGTGGGTCAAAAGCTACCTTGATTAAAGTTGATCAAACAGCACCACCAGCGTGTTTCTGCAAAAACCTTGAAAAAAAATAAAGTTATTTCATGTGCATTTACATTTTGAACACATTTACTGTTAAAAAGTGCACTAAAACATGATTTGCAAAGTACTGCAACAGGTCTGAAATACAAAGTCAAGATAATGAGCAGACTGTATATAGAATTGTGGGGAACATTTAAAAAGCAATTCATCTGAGGTCACTTTGAGATTAGGTGAATTTTGAAGAGGCTTGTCTTTAAGTTTTGAATAATAACATTGTCACTAAAACAAAAATAACAATAAAAAGCTAGAAAACCAAGATTTTAGTTAATTCCATATTTGAAAAGCAGCCCAGTTTTCTTGACTCACTCCTATTGTTTGGACAAATGTGTCTCTGTTATATGATCCAAAAACAAAAAAAGGATATAGGAAGGATATTTCAGCTGACAGGTAATTTTAATATTTTCCTGTTATCTATGTTTTTTGTTCTACACTAAATTTTGTGGAAAACTTTAATTGCTAAGATGATAATTAACTAGGCCTCAGGAGTACAGAAACAAACTTTCTATTTTAAAACAAAAAAGCTGGTCATTTTTATTCTTCTTCCGTTATTACTTTGAACTACCATGCAAAGCCTCGAATTTCCCCTTAAAGAACAAAATCACCGAAAATCACATTAAGTGCTTCTATGTTCTATCTATTTACATGAGGAAAGTGAACACAAAAAGCAAGCCAGCACAAGTCACTATCTGGCCATTCTCCAAACAAGACATTCCTTTGAATAAATCAGTCATTGTATTGAAGTGGGTGGTGCAATAAAGAGTTCAGCATTTGTCACCATTTTCAGTGCCTTTCATCACAGTCACTAAAGCGTGCATCCCATGCTAAGAAAATCTAGTTTTTTAATAGATATTAGATGCATTCCCTATTTAGCATTTCGGTAAATATAGTAAAAACATTGGACAACACTAACTTTATTCCTCCAGCACTGCCCCTGTTCGAAGCAAGTATTAATATTGTAAGCTTTTCACAATCTTTTTCTTCCTAAGGAAGGCAGTTCGCTTGCTTTAATTCTTTGTGTATACCATGTAAAAGTTTGGGGTCTGTAACGCTCACCAAAGTTGCATGTACTGTATTTGCCCAAAATACGGTAAAATTTTTACATTTTATCACCAATTTAAATAATTGTTTCCTATTTTAATTTATTTTGAAATGTAATGTATTCCTTTGTTGGCAGCTATATTTTTAGCAGTCATCTTTAATGTCACGTGAAAACAAAACGTGAAAAGCAGTTGTGATTCTTAATATTGTTGTTCGCATATTTTTTCAGCATTCTTTTTTTTTTCTCTCTCTTTTAAAAATGTTTTTTTTGATACTTTTGATCATTTGACTGCACCACTGCTGAATAAAAATATTAGTTTTTATTTAAAAAAAACAACAACAACATGCTGACCCAAAAATTCTCAACAGTATACTTGTGACGACTTGTTGACACTGTATTGAGAGAAACACAGACCACACTGAAGAGAACCACACTTGCTGTACATTTAACAGACACACATCTCAAAGCAGCAGACTTCTGGCGTGGTTGAATACACTGAGCAGATTTCTTCCATGCCAGTGGATCCAAAGCAGCCAGACATGAGCAAAAGCAAGCAAGGAAAGCACTATAACTCACTGCAATGTCTGCCCCTACAGCATTTACCTTCCTCTCGGCTAAATTCTCTTATGACCCAATACTTGGCAGCCTATTGTAACAGTGTGGAAAAAAGGCCTCCCGTTCCTGTTTTTGGCCAGAGAGTACTGCTTCTTGCAAGCTATGTTACAGTAGTTTGGAAAGGCTGTTGGCCACCCCATTGGGCTGGGCTGAAGAGAGCTCACCCCCCCACCTCACCTCGGCTCCTACAAGCAATGGAGATGGAGAGTAAATCAAGTGCCTGAAGAACAAGGCTCACAGCTGTTTCCTCCTCTTTCCCTCAGAAGTTTTTCAAAGACTGAAGATGATTCAAACACAACATTAAGTCAAGCATTATTTTAAATACCATAAGTCCTCTGGTTCGCCTTATGTGAGATATTCTCATATTTAGAGAATCCTAGCTGGTTTTACTCCAGAAAGGTGGGAAATATTTCCGGTACACATCAACAGCTTTTGTTTTACGTCTAGAAAACCTTTCAAGTTGGATTTTACATTACATACCTCCTGACGTTTCAAATCAATTTCCTCATGAATGCTAGTTAACTAGAAGCTTAGTTTGGCAATGAGTTCAAATTAGTCATAACAAGACTACAACATAATACAACGTCCCAGAACTGCTCCGTCTGCCAAAATGGCTCAGATGAGATGAGGGAGTGAAAATAAGAAGCTAATCAGTAGTGAAAACACTTATTTTTTCATAAAATGTATCTCAGCAAAAGCTTTTCTGGCCATTTTAAATAATAGTAATAATTGATAATAATAATAATTTATGTTGTAGTTACAGTTGAATATTTGATATTTGTATATAGTTGGAACTTGTTATCATGGTAGTTGTAAGCAACTTCAGCTGTTTTGCTAACTTCCTCTAGAATTAGACCACCCTACTCCAATCCCTCACGCCCCCTCACTAAAACCCTGCCCTCTGAAGATATGTCAGCCAATCTGACGTCAGACAAAGCAGGGTGAATTTTCTGATAGGCTAAAACACACAAGTCGCTTACCTGACCCGTGTTGTAGTCTAAAGGTGTCACAGATGTGATTCTAAATCAGTGATATCTTTCAGGTAGTAGAGAGGATTTAAAATAAGTAGATGAATCGCAATATATAAAGCATGGCTACAGAAATCGCCAATTGTGGCATGTAGCTGTAAATATATTTACCTTATTATTTATAGCTCTTCACATTGTCGACACTATTTAATCAAATACCCAAGACAAGCTTAAGTAAATACATTACACTAAAAATGACTACTTTATAACACTACATACAATTTATTTAATTTAAAATTAAATAAAATACTTATTTTCTAGCAATAATTAAAGGAAAGAGCAAAACCTGGCACTATACAGTCAAATAAAGTATTCAGTCAAACCAGTCTTGGTCATCTTTTACATATATGTTTGTGTTTGTGAGAGAATTCATAGTAACATACCCAACATGTGGAGCATGTGAAATATGCATAATAAAATGTGAAACTGGACAAGTCAGTGGAACTGTACAAGATTTCTGACCAGCAAATGAAATGTTTAGCTTGTCCTGTTGTCTAGCATTTACCACTGAGAAAATGAACAACAGGCAACAATGTATTTAAACAGAAAATGACACAAGTTTCACCATTGTCTTTCCTTGTTAGGGTTTAAATCTGTCATCTGCAACCTAAGACAAATGGGACACAAACTCTTTTCTTGTTCGCTTGTAAAAATGAGCCTATGAGCAACAGCAGTAAAGTCAGTGGAGTTAAGACCGTCATAAAGCCAGTTTACTGTCCTTCTTAGCAACTACACCAAGCCGAACAGACTTCATCAGCAAATGATAACCAAAAAAAACAAATTGCAATGACAATGCACAATATTAGCAAAGAACAAACTACCTTTAAAGATTACTAAAAAGTGTAATGTAGTGTAATTTAACAGAGCCAGAGTGGATGCTTATGAGAGAGCACTGACAAAAGGGGGAGGAAAATTAGGGTTGGCAGCATTCTTCTTTCTTAAGGCTGTTAAAAAAAAGCGGCTGCAGAGAGTGGGGCTGGGTCTGATTGCTGCTGTAAGCAGGAAAACCCTCAGTCTGTCTTCATGGTGAAGCGATAACCTGGACTCTTTTTTCCCTTCCCTTCCTGGTTACTTAAGAATAGCTCATGTCTTTGATATGGGCATGATGAACTTTCAGCCTTATAGGACTGTCCTGCTTGTGGTTTTATCTGTGGCTTTTTTACAGTTTGTGAAATGCCAAGACGAAGGTGGTAAGTTGCTGTTTATTCAATTGTGCTGATGCTTTTGATGTAAAGACCTGTCCTTGTTATTTTTTTTATCAAAGAGAATTACTAAAGGTGGCTTGAAAAGTCCTGAATATAAAGCTACTTAAATGCAAGTTAATTGTTGAAAAATGTAGCTTAATTTTTTAGGGATATTGCATGCATCTATATGAGAATTTATTGTACTTTTGACCAGAAATGATCTTTAATTATGCCATAAGTTTGTTACTTTACTGTACTTTTCACCAGAAAGCTTTACCAGTCATGGCATGTGGTAACCATACTGTAACGTGATTAACAATGATGTCACTTGGAGGTTTGTGACATATAAGGATGGTCAAAGGGCACAGTTTACTCTAAACTCTTCAAAATGCACCATCAGATTTGTTGTCTACCCACATCAATATCCTCCTCTCACATCTGCTGAAGCGATTTCAACTCTAGCACTGTGCTCACATGTCTCTAAAGGAACACATCTTGCATCTTAATGCATAGCAGATGTGTGAGGATATTACGAGGGAGGCACTGACTCTGAACATGCAGGGAAAAGGGAAAAAAAAAAGCCCAACTGAGAAAACACCTGAGTGCTATTACTTCAGTCATTTCAAACATGTGACGTCAATTTTTCCCTAAATGATGTCACTAGATAAAACAGTCCTGGGGAGTGCTCTCTTAGGTTCTGTCGATTTTAACTTTTAGCAGATTGTGATGTATGCGTATCTGAACAACATGTTTTATGTGTGCCTCTTGGATTCAAAGCCTATTGTTGAGGTTTTATAGACAGCACGCCACCTTGTGGTAAAAGATCATTACAATTGGAAAAAAACAAAAAATTTTAATTGTTGTATCTTTCTTTATGATATAGTGGAAAAATATGCAACTGTAACATTTCTTCATTGTAAAGATAGATTACTTTTTTTCATACCAGTCCGTGCACTTTTGGGCTAAGGAGAATTAATGTTCTTTAAATGAAAATTACTTCATAAATTTACTCTATTTTGGTAGTATTTCTCTCACACTATGTATTTTGGGAGGCATTATCACATTACCATTAAATTTGCATGCTTGCAACATTAAAATAGGCCCTAAAAACAAGTTATAACTTGTCTCATTAACATTATAAATCAATACTTTTAAAGTATAATTAATACTGAAGCCTGATATTGTGTTGCTTTGTCACTTTAAAGAAATGGCTGATGGTTTGGTTTCAAGCTAGTTGAAGTCAATAACTGAAAGCAGCTGCTTCTTTCTAAATAGTTTAGTTACAATGGTAATATTTATGCACCGTAAAGAGAAGTAAATTACTCAAGAAAAACAAAACAAAAAAAGTTAACGTGCTTTTGAGCAAATGTAGTTAGGTTGGTAGTATTTAATACATAACACAAAAAAAAGCTGCAGTTTTTCTCACCCTGTCCTTTCACACAAACATCTTCCAGTTTGCAACACACAAGTTCAAATGAAGTTGTTCTGCTCTTCATCTGCTTCAACGTTTCTTTTCATCTGAGCATTGTCACATGGAACAGTTTAAATACCCTTAATCTTTTAGATAATGTGTAATTATACGTAAACTTGGTTAAACAAGTCAACACAAATTACTTCTCACAGTAACGCGAGAAACACTGTTATTTCTTTCTGGCCCAAACTGACGATCGTCTTTGTAACATTAAACCATTAGTTGTATTTTTTTATTATAATGTTGTAGAACCTCTATACCATTTTATTCTTTTGTTTAAAAAGTGGGTCTAGTTATTGCTGTCACAAAAATTCTATTACAGCAAATAGGGTGTTTTCACTTTACAGCTAAATATCCAAATATGTGCATTCGACCAAGTCCTCAGCTTATGTGCTGATGGAAAACATGTGCTGCATTTTTGAGCTATGACTTGATTACATGCCTCTTTGGTCCTGAAAGAGGGAGGGAAAAAAAGAGCAAGAAAGGAGAGAGAGAATCCTATTCTCTCTTTGACACCAACATTTAACTCTATAACCTTTACTTTACACTCCATCGAATCTTTGATCACGTGGGCGTCACTATAGAATAAACAATTTAGAGGATGGATTTTTAATGATGAGCGCGCTCTCAAGCTTGCTCCATGGGAACTACTTATAAAGTAAATTATGGCAGTCAGCAAATGCAAGCCCGGGGGATAACTTCCAGATGTTAAACTGGTTGCTTTGGCAGTATTTGTCAAATATTAAAACAAATGCTGGCTTAAACGTGGTTGCGGAGGAAGTCATGATGTAGCTGATGTAAAGAACACTGTGTCTTCCAGCAGACAGTTGGGGTTGGAAAATGAGAGCAAATGCATCGTAGGCATTTTACCACAAACTTTTTTTTATGTGCAAACTGAAAAAAGAAAGAAATCTCACATTAAAAGCAAGCCTTCACCCTCATGTTCAACAGATGTAATTAAAAACATTAAAATATTCTTTTGGCAGTCTTACAGGATCAGGAAGCAAGGAGGATGAGACATATGCCAAACATGACTGTGTAGAGAATGCAGAGGTTGGCAGTGGAGATGATGACGAGAACTCCTATTGAGATGGTTTATAAGCTTTATAAGTTTACACAGCTGTTCAAATTGGTCTGGAGATCATCTGAATTTGGCCTATATAATAATTTTGTCCAGTCTGTGTTTCTGTGCTAGACTATTCCCGAAAGCCTTATCTTGATGGATTAAAGAAGCAGCTTCATTTTGCTTCGATGAACTCATTTAGAACTATATCAGTAGGGTTAATAATTTATTCACTCAAAAATTAAAAGTTGTGCTTTCATGTACTCACACTCTTGTCATTCCAAACCTGTATGATGTTCTCGTTTCTGTGGAACACGAATGAATAAATGTTTCATATTTGTGAGAACAGAATAAAACTATCAAAGATTTCTTAAAAAGAGTTCAAAAGAATGATTCATCACAAATTAGACAATGACAATTTCTCTCATAAACACCTATGGGATAAAAATTACTTTTATAATGTAGCTCTTTTTCCCTTACAAAACATTTTGGAGCTTGACATTCCCACTTCTCAGTAGGTCTCTGCAATACTAAAAATGTGACTAAATATTAACAAGCCTTGATTTCTCAGTTAACTATAACATATAGGCATACAGTGGACAAGCTTCTCATGTTCTACATCAAATGTAACAGTATCAAAATGGTGCTGTTTATGTTTAATACATTTGTACATCAAGTCCTCTGTGACTGGCCAGCTTGAAAATATATCACGAGCAATTTTAGATTTCATGAGGAAAATGTGGTTTTCTAGTTTATTAGAGCTCTTTTGTGACCGGCGTCAGTGCAGGATAGTTACTGTTAGCAAGAAACCCAACCCTGTTATGAGAATGCAATGACATGTTAACTTTAATATAACAAGACGACGAAATGATACAAGGTTTGGATTCAGTCCATAAGATCAATGCAAAGTAAAACAAACTATTCGGTATATATATACTACGTTACTTTTGACTTTTGCCAGTGCCTAATAGAACACAGCACTATAATTATAACTACAGTGTGTTGAAAATGAAACAGATGTCACAAAGTCTAGAAAACAGATTGAGGGCTAAAGCAGATAAGTCCGTTTTCAATTCAAATTGGGTTTGAATGTATACCAACATATTTGTGGAATGAGTTTTTTTCTGAATAGTTTTCTGTTTGTTATTCAGCTTCAGTTGTGTAAAACTGCATATTGATTCAACTGAACCTACTCTAGAGAAAAATGAGAACTCCTAACATGAGAACACACTGTGCCTTTCAACACAAGCAACAATCCTGCATACACTCATAACTAGGACATCTGAGTCAGCCCGGTTTATGTGGAAACATCTGCAGTTTATTGAGTCATGGACGGAGCAAGATTAGATTCTAATAGCGTGTGAAAGACACTGGGGTCCTGAGATGCCATGTGGTAGTCACATTTCAGTTTATAAATGCCAAGGATTTATTAGAAAATTACATCTTTCTTTGTTTGGAATATCCATTGGTTACAAAAGAATAACTGGAGTTTGAAGTAGGCTAGCTCTCAAAATGAAAATGATATATACAGTTACTGTTCTGAGGTACAATACTTGTTTTATTACTTGCTAATCCAAGTGTATACAGTTAATTATTATGGACCGGTTTAAAACTAAAGTAAGTCAGGATTTAAGTAATTTTTATAAACATGTCTTGGTGTGTATCTTAAAACAAAACAAAGGCACTGACATAGTTTAAGATCTTCAGTCAGTACAAGCTTTTTTCATTTAAAACAGCTCAGATTTACATTTAGTCCAAGACTAGACTTAAGCCTTGTTTGTGAAACCTGGTGCATAAGTAATAGGCCATTTACTCCCTCAAGCTATCTCTATATCCAAAATATGTCTGAACTTAACTGTAAAAAGCTGTTAGACTAAACTTAAACTAAAAAAGAAAACATGATCGAAGCACTAAACTCCACTCTGGAAGAAGCTTTAAAAACACATTCACAGGAGAGACATTTTTCCACCTTGTAAGTCAGTTCATTTTCGTATCTTGACAGCAGGAAGTCTCTCGCACTGGCATTTCCTCTGGAGAGAACGCTGAGTAATGTCTAGGTCTGAGCAATGATATCATTCCCTGCTGTCTCATAATTGTTAGAGCAAATTAACCTCTGCTTATTGACATTTTAGTAAGCCAATAAGGAGGCTGTTATTGTTATTACAATATAGTGGGCGCTAATGAAGATTTAAAGGTAACAAGAAAATCTGATTGGTACTTCGTTTAAGTGCTATAACCATGTGCATCTACCAACCCGGAAATGTTATATTTTTTGTGATAAGCCATTCTCTGCAAGCTCTGTGATGTAAAAAGGTAGATCTTATCATAATATAACATAATAACATCCACCAGCCATGGCACAAGCAAAGTGTACCAGTTCTTACACCATGGTTAATGTTCGAGCAAAGCATGCAAACTGTTGTTGAGCACAGAACACTGTTTAGAGTACTAGCCTCAGTGGAGACAAGAAAGCAGTGTTGATTTACTGTACAGTATATAATACTGCTGCTACACAGATCTAATACACACACAAAACCTCTCTCACAGCTGCTTACCTTCACAAACATAACTTCGTACCTCTGTTAACTGATCTTTTATAACTAATACATTTATATCTGTGTGTGTACTTAGGATGTGTGTGCTCGGAAAACCGTATATAATGTGTTTGAATAAGATATGGTTTAAAAGATTTTAGCATAATAATTAAAACCAAACAGACGTTATATATATATATATATATATATATATATCTATCTGAGGTACATAATATTTGATGTACTGGTTGTAAAGGCATAGCCCTATATAGAAAGGGGCAGCTACTTTGCATTTAAAGAGATATGCATAAAAACGGTGCGTTCTGCTACAAATCAAAAAACACATTTTCAAAATGACAATAGTTATTGTCAATTATTTGTGAAGTATTTTGAGCTTAAACTGAACATACACATTCTGGTGATGCATAAGACTTATATTACATATTGTAAAAAGTGCAAAATTGACTGAAATTACGGTGATGATAATCACTTAAATTCAGGCAAGTGTCTCAAAAAACACTGCAGTCACACCAGCTACTGATGACTAACCAGACATATTTAA
The DNA here is from genome assembly GCA_032353835.1 of Enteromius viviparus. Classification (NCBI taxonomy): domain Eukaryota; kingdom Metazoa; phylum Chordata; class Actinopteri; order Cypriniformes; family Cyprinidae; genus Enteromius; species Enteromius viviparus. Next base: position 5,883,624 of record JAUCNO010001888.1, read on the forward strand.
AACCTCTAAGGAGAAGAACTGTACAAACCTGGACCTCAGCCAGATCATGAAAAAGAATACAGTATTGACTATTTCTCATCTAATCAACGATGAGTATATTGTATGCTATTCGTTTATTTGAGTTTGGAAAAAATATTTGTTTTTGTTTGTTAGTTTTCTTCCATTTATAAATTCTGGCAGGTAAAATTAGGGGTGTTTGGTTCCGGTTTGGAAACACATGTTCATATAGAGACATAACGTCACGTTTATGTAAACATGCATCCTTTTAGGGGCGAACAACAGCGGTTACTCTAAGATTTTTTTACGTTTTAACGCGGAAATTAAGTTTACATGGGATGACTTTAGCAAGTAATTTGAATTAATATAAGTGTAAATATACAAAGTGTTAAACTTAGTGTTAAAGTGTTAAAAGTGTTAAAAAAAAAACACTCGACACTGGGAGTCGATTCCTGACCTGCAGTCGACTCCCCATCTCTAGGTAAAATGTTTCAAATATTTTCACTTAGTACTGAACACTAATCAGGAACTATGTGTGCCTATTATTTCTCTGATATTATTGCACATGCTGGATGAATTTGCAGTACATGTGTTAAAGAAACTATAATACACCACCAAGAGTCACTAAGATTTATAACCTTTGGAAGAATTGACCTTTAAGCCGACCTTTTGACCATTCTAAATGTCACTCATTAAAAAGATATAAGGCTCTATAAACTTAAAAGGTTTACAAATCATAACAAATAGGATGTTTTCTAGGGGAGCAGGCTAAAGCCTTGCAAGCTCATATCCATTACAACAGATTTAAAGTATGTAAAATAGAAGTGGATTTATTCATCACATCTGAAGAAAGTTAATTTTTGGTTCTCGGTTTTATACCCAAAAAGACACCTTAAAACAAAATCATACCATAATGTGTTCCAGTCTATTTACAGTTGCTTCTAATGGCAAAATATGAAGCTGATGATTGAGGGTGTAGGTTAATGAAGGATAGAAAAAGAGAAAAAGGCAAGAGGATGATCTGAAATGTTTCAGAGTGTGGGGGTCACATGAAGTAAATGTTTATATAAATCCACTCCACTCCATCCAAAACAGCATAATATAAGCTAGACTCATGACAGACCAGCTGTAGAAGCTCTGCAAGCTCTCACAACATCCAAACAAAGCAAAGAGGAGGAAACACACTACAAAGACAAACATGAGAGATGTTTCCAATCCCTGGAAAGAGTGAGTGGGGTTGTTCCTCACAGGATGCAGATATAAAAAAAAAGTAAACTTAAAATCAGCCTAGAAATATATACACACACACACACGTTATCTCTTAGAAATCAGTCATATATTCCTTTTAAGTTAAAATTTTATTTATGTTTTATCTGAAGATGTTTCCCTCCTGAATATCCATGAAAGGAGGTCAGTAATGCAATGAGTAGACCTATATAAGGTCATGAGATTTTGTTATGAATTTAGCCAAGAATGTAACTGGTAAAGACCTGCATATCTTGCCTGACACTCACACAGAGAAACATTTACCCTTCAACGTCTAAATGAATATTAGTTTAGTAGAAAAGTGCAGGAGTTCAAGTTGTGTAAATATTAAAAGGCAAGCTAATGAATTGTGGAACATCACTGTGTTACAGATAGACAGCTGTCTAGGCCGCTGGCATGATAAACAGAATTATAAAAATAACATTTACAGTTTAAATTGTTTAAAGAGATCTTGGAAATGTGTGTAAATGAAAAAAAAAAAACATAAAGCATTAAGAAGGCCTTTGAAGTTCTTGTTTTAATTCTACACACACACACTTATATAGACATGGATGTGGTAGACACTAATCGTGCCCTTATTACATATGCCTGAGCTCATATCTAAATGCAAACACAGAACTGTTACTAAAGATGGCTTTTAACAAAAAACTAAAATAAGGCATTTTGGCATTACAGGCCACCATATAGGCTACCAAAAACACAAGTCCTCTTTCAAGCTAAGTGTATTATAACAATGAGTTTAATTATATGTTAGGCATTAAAATAAGTTTATAAAGAACAGGAGGAAAGAGATGTAGAGCAGTGTGATGTGGCAATAAATCAGGAGAAAAAAAATTAAAAATCTTCTGGGCCAAGTTCTCACCGCAAATCATCGAAAGCAGAAGAAAAGGACACATCCAAAGCAGAGGAAAACATCTGTCCTTGTACAAACTTAAATGTTCTCCCTAGACCGAAATCGGTACGACTCTTCATTTGAAGATCCTCCTTTGTGTCTTAGCAAAGGGTAGCCACAAGGACAACGATGAGAGTCGAGGCTTGAATAATCATAGGTTTCAGAGTCACTTTGAGGTCTATCCGTCTGGAGTGACAGTCTGAATTACAATGTGGACATCCCATTTTCACACAGATTCTTCTTCAAAAAGAGGGAGTTGTGTGTGAACTGTGGAGAACTCTATCAGTTAATTACAAGAGAGGTCAGAGGTCTTTGAGAAGCATGATTTATTTGTGCCCTTGGATTTTAAAGAGCAAGACTGGAGCCCCTTTTAAAGTTTCCCTGGAGTTTGAATGCGACTTATCTTGCATAACTGTAAAACCAGACACTTCATTTACGAAAAAAAAAAATCTTTTTCCTATATAGTGTGATTCCTGGAAATCAGCATTTAAACAATAAAGTGCTAAAAATCAGGATATAAGAGCATTTCACATTGTTTGCTGTACAGATGAAAATCTTACATGTTTTGAATTACAGACTACTCTCTCACACACAACACATACACTTGGTGTTGGAAAGACAGACTTAGATGAGTCACTGTTTCCATAAGGTCATTTTCTAACCCATACAGCCTTGTTCCAACAACATAGTCCCTGAACACAGCAAGTTATGAGTATTTCCACATAAACCAAAGGAAAATACATGTGATTTATATTACATTTAATCTCCCACAATGCAGCATTTTTTCTAAATTGTAAAGAAGAAGCTGCCCATTGTTATCCTAGACCGTTTCTACAGAAGTCTGTGCATTTGGGAGGGAACCACAGGCTTTAGCTGACATGGAGTAATGCTGAGCATGTTCAGTGTGGTCAGGCAGGCCAGACTGGTGGAAAATGTATGTCAGAAGTCCACCAGAGACCATGCTTTTGCGATCATCATCACTGGATTTTAACCATTGCTGTATACAGTGCAGAGTCTGCTATAAATTAGCAAACTAAAGGAAAGAGTGAGCTCTCTCTTCACCTTTAATGGTAAGGTTTTCATGGGTGGCTTGTGAACGATAGTTCCCCTTCCATAAATTCAGAATGGCTCAACACATTCTCTATTATTCACAGTTCCAGCTTTATTGTCTAAATTAAAAAAAAAAAAGTTCTAACCACTGACCCATTTTATTACCCCACATGCGAATTCTCATGCGAAATCTGGATTACATCTGTTTAAGCATTGGTTGTAGTTTCACTTGTTTTCTGTTAATTGCACAGAATACTATGGACTGTGGAAAATGAAAGCATTTTTTAATATATATATACGTATATTCAGATCAACAGCACAAATGTGAGTAAAATTGCTTTTATGCAACAAATCTCTAAATAAGTTACGAATGACATGCATTTCAGTTAAAAAAATGGCCAGATGGAGGCAACTTGCACTATTTAAACTGGAACATAACTGCTAAATAAATTCCCCAATGCATTCAGTAGCTAAATATTTGACTTCAGCTTCACTCTGGATGTTCCTGCATCTCGTTTGTTTCTTCTTTAGCTAGTAAGAGAAACCCTATTTGAAACAAATCTAAAGAAAAGCTAAATAAATAATAATAATAAAGTAAACAAAAAAAAAGTGAAATGTAGGCTATTAAGTATCAACAATCCTGAAAACTGCGTGCTGGTGTGTTCTCTGAGGTCGTCAGCTGCCATGTGTTCAGGAAAAGGCCTATCTTTTCTTTGGCATCACTCCCTGACACATTCATTCCCTCGGGTCAAAATGCTAAACAATTTCAAATCGACATTCTCCTAAATGCATCCGTTTCGTTCATTTATGCCGTATTTATTCATTAGCTTGAACACATTAGAATTTCATGGCCGTATTTCCCCGTTAGCTAAGGCGTTACCACATTTGATCTGCATCCCAGAATCAATACGTGATGAACATACAGTATAAGCTCAGTGCAAAAAAAAAAAGATCTTTACTTACTTTTTTGCTCTTTACCTGCTTTTTTGCTAGTGTAAAACGTTCTCAAATACACGAGTACAAAAACATCCTCTTTAGGGTGATCATATCAGGTGAGCGCATTCAATGCAAACCCCAAAAGTTTCACTAAAGGCAGCCAGGTAAAGCTCTAGGGTGCCATCTAGTGTACTAGCACCACAGCAGCAAGCTGTTGAACCTGAACATTTGAATGGTTGCCACAGCTGTTCATTTTTCTGCAAAGTTCTTGTACTTCATAGCTTGAAAATGTTATTAGGAAACAGTTTATTTGAAATTGTTTAATTTTATTTTAAAGATAGATTGAATAGCACGTTGTAGTAGTGGTCTGTTGGAAACGATGTGTATGAATCAGACTTCCTGGAGAGCATTAGCTCATGTCTTCCCACAAGAGCCTTTCCAAAAGTCAAGGAATCACCTTTTCCAGCAATTCCCAGCCACTTTCTCAGCGGATACCAGTGCTTTTACACATTTGTCTGGCCTTCTGGTCCAGTTGCAAAGCATGACACACATAAACGGGTGATTCCATGAGTGCTTTTTCCATTTTTAAAAGTACATTTCCAGTTTGAAAAGTAAGATTTCAAAAAATTGTATCAAATAAATAATGAAAAATAAACACAAAAGAAGAGGGTGCTTTTTTGTTCTTGTATTTAACATAACATTTTGAAGAATGTGGGTAGGCAAATAGTTTCTGGTCCCTATTAACTTTTGCGGTATGGAAAAAATACATCATGGAAGTCAATGCATACAGAAACTTAATACTGTATAACTTACTGTATTTACAATTTAAATACTGTATTTTGTTTCCATAAAACAAAGTTTCTGTATTTTAATATGCTGTTAATGTGTTTAGAAAAATGCCTATAAAAAAATGTTTTTTTGTTTGTTTACACATTCGTTCATGAGTGCATTTTTTATGCAATAACCTAATCATGACCAACACACACATACACCCACATACTGTATACAGTACAACTTTTTAGGAAAGGTTCTCATTAACAAGGATTTGTTAATTTTTTTTTCTTTCTATTTTTGCCCATAGAGGATGAGTTGAGCTGTACAGAGAACGGACAGGTGTACACAAACAGAGACATCTGGAAACCTGAACCATGCAGGATCTGTGTTTGTGACAGCGGGACCATCTTGTGCGATGAGGTGCAATGTGATGAAGTGTCTAACTGTCCAAAGGTAGTAATCCCAGAAGGAGAGTGTTGTCCTGTTTGCCAGAGTGACACAACACACAGCAGTGGCAATGGAAGACCAGGTAAGGATAAGCACAACAAAAACCTTCAATAGGAATGACTATTTATTTAGCATCATCATCCAAATCTGTAGTTACTTTTTTATTTTGATGGATAAAAAGCAAATATTTTGTCTATTTCTTTTTTTTTTCTTCTCAGCAGGCAGAATTGCCAAGGTAAGCCATAAAGTTACACTCAGCCAGCCAGTTATTTAGTTATTTAAAAAATGTAAATAAATAAATACATTTGTCAGTCCAGTGACTTGACAGAGTTTAACTCTTTGATTTCAGGGCCCGAAAGGAGAACCTGGAGAGGTCCCAATTGTATGTTTGAATGAACATTTATCTTATATTTGAAGATAAAGATAGATATATAATATTGTTTGTACAGTTTAAAAATAATACAAAAATTCCATCTTAATTTTAGATTACGGGAATAAGAGGTCGTCCTGGACCAATGGTGAGATTTCTTTCATTTTTCATAGGGACATGATCAATATAAATATGGTTTCAATTCTACAACTAAACATATAATAAAACAAGCAGGCTACTTCAATGTTTTCATGCTGTGCTTTTTGCAGTTTAACATTTCTATCACAGTATATATACAGTGTCTAGTAGATTCTAATGTCTGGACACTAGATGGGGACAGAGCACGGCTCAGTTTATTTGCGTGTGAAAACTGGGACAAAACCTTTAACAGACTAATGCAATATTGTTAATGCTATTTTTATTTACCTTAATTATGTTTGATGTAATTTTATGCGTATCATGCAGGGGCCTCCAGGAGCTCCAGGGTACAGAGGAGACAGTGGACCCAAAGGCAGACCTGTAAGAAAAAGCAAATTCATTTCAAAATGTGATTAAAAATGTTAAATATTGTGCAATTGTAATGTTATGTTATCTGATTTTAATGTCTCTGGTAGGGTTTCAGGGGTCCCCCAGGATATGACGGAGAGCCTGGTATTCCAGGACAGCCAGGAGAGCCAGGGCCCCCAGGACATACCCCAGGAGTGAGTTAAGAGTTTATAGCTTTAGGAATCATAACAGGCCCTTTAAAAATAGGACTACAAAACCCCACAGCATTTATAATATATAATTCCAAATAATATTCTTACTTACTGTACTTAGGGTGAGTTATCTTCACATATGGCTGGAGGATTTGCCGACAAAACAGGAGCCCAGCATGCCATGATGCCTGGAGTTCGAGTAAGTGGAGATTCTGTAATTTAAACAAAACTTAATTTGATATAAGCCACACATTTATGTGGAACATTACAAGAAATATATCATATATGAATATAATGCTGTGTTTAAAAAATGAGCTGGTGCAAGATGAGACAATTGCATCATTTGATTTGGGTGCAGTGTTATGCCACAGTGTTTAAAATAGTGTTGTTTCATAAGCCCTCTGTGAATATTGCAGTAACAAAGCTCATTTTCAATAGGGAGAGGCAGGAACAAGGGGACCGCCTGGGCCAAATGGATCCCCAGTAAGTATTTATGTGATAAGAAATCTTGTTACACATATCAGGTCAAAAAAATATGGCTTCTAGCAGGAACACGTTTTTTTTATTTCCTTTAGGGGGCGCCTGGACCGCAAGGACCTCATGGGGATGTAGGAGATCCAGGGCCAATGGTAAGGAAATGTGATTAAGTGTCTATCATCTCTGAAGACTTCATAATTTACTGGGGAAGTCTGCCCCACACTCTTTTCAAAGCAAACATCAGCCAGGATAAACTCTTGCTGTTTGCATATCGCAGGCGATTTTCATGGCTCATTTATTAAAAGGAACCACAACTTTGGCTATTCACATTCTGAAAGAAAAGTAATTGTTGCAGTGGTTTTATACATGTACTTAGACTTCTTTTCCCAACATTTATTGCTGAAATGTATCTGGTAATCATATGCAACTTGAAACTGTTACCTTTAGGTTGTACAACAGTTGTTAACTACAATAGTTAACATGAAAACAATGTACAACGCAGCAAACTGATTCTTTATCAACTGTTCTGCATTGTATAGGGAGGTGCTGGCCAAAGAGGACCAGAGGGTCCTTCAGGAAAGCCTGGTGAAGATGTGAGTACTCTACTCTGTCATCATGTGCATTCTCATAACAAAGTGGAAATATTAAACAGGATCTGAAATGGAATTGTTTTGCTGTCATAGGGAGAACCAGGGACTTCAGGAAGTTCAGGAGAAATGGGATTTCCAGGATCTGCGGTAATAATTAGCATTCATTATTTGCAGGTTTTATCATTGGCTGTTATTTGCTTGAATTTAGATTTCTGTTTGAATAACTTTTATGCTCAGGGAGCAAGAGGATTTCCAGGAACGCCAGGGCCACCGGGTTTAAAGGGCCACAGAGTGAGTAAATGCTGAATCTCTAAGCCTCATTTAAGAGTTACGTCTGTGACATGCATATATGTGATATGCATTAAGATTCTGCAGGTCAGGTAAACAAACAAGTTACTTTGTGACACTGACCACGTGAACTCATTTCTCTGCACTAATAAATTACAATAATACAAAGCAGAAGCATTGTCTAAGATTTTTAAACCCCATTATGCTTTTTCAGTATTTAGGAGAATTTTATCCTCCTGGTCTGGGGATCTTTTCAATGTTTTATTTTCCTGGTATTTAGTGCACTTCAATTTTCGAAGCACCATTGTGAATTACTTACAGACCATCCACCAGGCCGCTAGTTTTGTCTTGAGTGCATCACAGTGCATCATTTAAAATACCTGTAAGCCAGAGAAGAAGTCAAGTCTTCAGACACAAAATACAGTATGACAACAAAATATACAATGTTTGACAATAAGTAATTGCAGATTATTTAGCACAAGCACCAATCAGCTATTCAGCTAAGTTTCTTTGGTTGAAAATATAATTCCTATGGATACGTTTAGGTTTCTAGATGGAGTCTAACAATATAATAATCTTGTTATGTCCTTTTATAATTCAGGGTCACCAAGGTCCAGGTGGTCTTAAAGGAGAACGAGGAGCTGTAGGATCAAAGGTTCAGCTTTTCAAATGAACTTTAAACCCTATAACTATTAATATTGACAAATCTTTAAAAGAGCAAAGCTGTTTGTATATACATATATATTAAAGATGATTGTATGAACAATTTCAGGTTTTTAAGTATATTTTCATCATATATTATTTTAGGGTGAATCTGGTGGATCTGGTGCAATGGGGGCCCCTGGTCCTATGGTAAGAAGACCACTTCCCATTATATTGCAAACTTTGATTAAAGTAGTATTACTAATGTGAATCCCATAAACAAAAACTTTTGTCATGCTTACACTGCCACAAATTCTTCTAGCTTTGTTTCCAATTAAATTAAATTGGCCTGTTGCTAAATGCAGGGTCCCAGGGGAATGCCAGGAGAAAGAGGACGCCCAGGGCCAGGTGGCACAGCGGTGAGAGCAAAAACAAATAAGAGTGATTGCATTGTTCTGATAACTTTAACTAGAGCTTTTGAGTATAAAAAGATACATTTTTTTCATTTTGTATTTCAGGGTATGCGCGGTGCTCAAGGAAATGTTGGAAAACCAGGTCCAATGGTAAGGAATTTTAATAAACCAAAGGATAATACAGAATGTAACATACAAAGCAACCACATTATTTAACATGAATGTCATGTCACAAATATCATGATGCCAATCTCTAATGGTTTAATTGTTTTAAGGGTCCTTTGGGAATTAACGGTGCCCCAGGGTATCCAGGAGGCCCAGGCATGAAGGTGGGTAATGATAATAAGAATGTATAAATATGTGTTGTATCATTTTTTGTTATATAGCTATTAATTCTATATATCGTAATATTTCAGCTGATGATTTACTACCTTAAATCGTTGTTATAGCTAGGAATTTATTATAAAAAGGAATTTTACTTAACAGGGTCAACCAGGACCTACAGGTGTGAGGGGTCCAGAGGGACCACAGGGACAAAGAGGAGAGACAGGACATCAAGGGAGAACTGGACCGCAAGGACAACAAGTACGTTTCTGATTGTCATTTTGTATATCAGAACATGATTGCAAATACTAATCAATTGTATATTAATCTGTGATGCAAACTGAGCATGATTCTGAACTTTTCAGGGACCTATGGGCACTGACGGTGGTCCAGGTTCTAAAGGCCCAGTGGTATGTTAAAGAAAAAATACTTTTTTTTTTTTCCTCGCAGTTTTCATTATGCAGATATTGGCAACTAACACAACCTAATTTTCTCCAGGGAACTGCTGGTCCTCAGGGTCCTGTTGGTCTGCTGGGCCCAACTGGCCCACCTGGACCTCAGGGAAGCACTGGACAGCCTGGGATCAAAGGTCAACTGGTAAGGCATCCGTTGCTCAAGTTGTGGCATATGCATTTATGGACTGAAGATTTGTTGTGTTCATATAATGTAAAATAGAGTACAATATATGTGTCATTTGTGCATGAAAATGTATATAATGAAGAACAATTAAAATCACTGAATCTCAGTGTGTCTTGTGTTGTGTTTAGGGAGATTTAGGTGTTGCTGGATTTAAAGGAGAGGCTGGACCTAAAGGAGAACCTGTAAGTTTTCATTAAATAATACTGTGAACCTATTTTTTTGTTTGTTTGTTTCTCAAAGATGAAGCATGCGATTTCTGTACTATGTCATCAGACAAATTTGCAGAATTGGAAACAAGTAAACACACACACACACACACACAAAAAACTAACTAGGACAAAACAAAGAACACACAAATTACCTTTAAGTGTAATGTATTTCTTTGTCATAGGGTCCACCAGGATCACAGGGAGTAATTGGACCTCAGGGAGAAGAGGGAAAACGCGGGACCAGAGGAGATCCGGGTTCTGTTGGGCCACCTGGACCTGTTGGTGAGAGAGTGAGTCTAGTTTTCCTTTCATTGCCTTTAAAAAAGCAGACTGGCAGGAATGTAATTATAAAAACCAACTCAATTTTCATGGGGTTTTTATTGTCTGATATAGGGGGCACCTGGAAACCGAGGCTTCCCGGGTCAAGATGGTTTACCTGGTCCAAAGGTAATAAAATAATTAATTAGTTGAATATGATTAGCTTAATACTGAAATAAAACTTTTGTTCATAATTATCAAAGGGTGCACAAGGTGACCGTGGAATTACAGGAACTTCTGGTCCAAAAGGCTCGACTGGAGATCCAGGGAGAACAGGGGAACCAGGTCTACCAGGCGCAAGGGTAAGTACAATTCATGTGTTGTGTCTTTATAAAAGAAAAGTCTGAGTACAAAGCAAAAACTCATTTGCATCACTTATACATTTTTGCATCCTTTTTTTATTAGGGTTTGACAGGTACACCTGGAGTTCAGGGTGCTGAAGGAAAACCAGGACCGCTGGTACATTTATTTGATGTTTTCCATTCAACACTGGAATAAAATATCCACATTTTAAAAAAGATTTAGGAAATGGTGGAATATTTACCTTTTACAGGGTGCTCCAGGTGAGGACGGGCGCCCAGGGCCTGCGGGATCACCTGGAACAAAAGGTCCTCCTGGAACTATGGGGTCAATAGGCCCAAAGGGTTTTAGTGTGAGTAGAATTTTGATTTCTACATTTATTTTTACATTTATTTTCTTTAAAATACATGACTTATCATTTAAACAATAATTTAGGGGGATCCAGGAAAGGCAGGTGAGCAGGGATCAGCAGGAGTTCCTGGGCAAAGAGTGAGTAACAGCAGTTAAATGTACAAGGTTTTTATGTTCAACCTCAATTAACATTTTTTTTACAGAATATAAATCTTGTTCTAAAAGAAAATCACCTGTAACCTTTAACTTTGACTTTCTCATAGGGCCCACCAGGAAAAGATGGAGAAGTAGGCCCAGCTGGTCCACCAGGTCCACATGTAAGTGTACTATTTTGTCTTTGTATTACACAACCATCTGCTTTTGTTATTGTGTTGTATAGCTATTAACCTTTCAATTAGACAAGTGCAATTACAGTACAATCTATGATTTAATTTACTTGATTTTCAGGGTACAGCAGGAGAGAGAGGTGAACAGGGACCTCCTGGCATGCATGGCTTCCAGGTGCTTAATTAATGACTATGTAATAATTCAAAATAATTTTTGTTTCTTGTAATCTGTTCTCTTAAAATAAGATCAATATTCTTGCCTGTTTCTCAGGGTTTGCCAGGACCAGCAGGTGCTCCTGGAGAGGCAGGAAAACCTGGTGATCAGGTACAGTTACTTTAAGTCAACATACAGTACATCGCTAGTTCCTAAAAAAATTGAGGAACAGTAGGGACAAATGGCAGAAAACAATGCTGATAAGACATTTGTCTCTCTCTTAAGGGTATTCATGGAGAAGGTGGCCCAATAGGCCAAATTGGACCAAGGGTGAGTTCTAGTTTAACCCTAAAATTATTCTGTAAACCAACATTGTTGAGGTCAAGACATTTCCTTATTGGTCAGTTATTTCATTTCACAGGGTGAACGTGGAATTCCGGGAGAAAGAGGAGAACTGGGACCCCATGGATTGCCTGGAGCCAAAGGTATCCCAGGAGCACCTGGTCCCGATGGTCCAAAGGTAAAATTAAGTATTAGTACAGGAATAACATTTTAAAATATTTCTGAATACAATCTTGTTGTACTGTAGAATGAGCAAATTCATGCAGCTACTTCCTGACATATTTTGTTCAGTGTTTTAAGTAATCCTTTTAAAATGTTAATTTATTATTGTACTAAATTATTTGTAGGGTAGCCCTGGGCCTCCTGGTACGGTAGGTGATCTAGGCCCTCCCGGTCTGCAGGGAATGCCAGGTGAAAGAGGGATCTCTGGCCCCGCTGGTCCAAAAGGAGAGAGAGTGAGTAGCAATGCAATTGGATTTACAGTAAGCACATAGATATTTGTGTTTTTGTAGTTCTCTAATTAACTTTATCTCACATTTAGGGAGCACTTGGTGAGAAGGGGTCAGAGGGCACTCCTGGAAGTGATGGTGCAAGGGTAATTGTTTGGATTTTGTGGTTATCAACTGGTGGGTTGCAAATCATTCTGATAGTGCCAATTGCAAAAAAAAAAACAACAACAAAAAAACACACACATTGAGAGAAAGCAACCTCACTATTGAGAAACAAATGTAACAGACATGTTAGTAATCAAACAATAGGTGAACTATACAAGACTTGCTCAAATAGGCCCATAGATGTGCTCGGTAGAGGATGATTAATATGCATGGAAGAATAATGTCATGCTGACATGTTGTCTTTAACATGTAGGGATTGACAGGCCCAATTGGTCCAGCAGGACCTGGAGGTCCAAGTGGTGAAAAGGTACACCCACGTAACATATTACTTACTATATTTTACTACGGTTTTCTTTTAGGACATACATCTAACATAGTCTTTTAACAGGGAGAACCAGGGCCTAAAGGACCACCTGGACCTCCAGGATCAAGAGCAATGCCAGTGAGTTAATATTTCACACTCAAATACAAAAGGCAGCCATATTTCATTTTGATTTACAGTAATAACAAATATTTGTGATAAAACCAAGGGATCCCGTGGTGAACCTGGGCCAATAGGTGCTGTAGGATTTGTTGGACCGGCTGTAAGTATTCCTTTTGAAATCTAAGTATACATTTTAAAAACTCATTATTGTTTGATACTCTATGCAAAGTTTTTGTCAGGTCATTAAGTAAAGCGGTTCTGAATCTGGTACATTTTCAAAATCACAGGGTGTTGATGGTCAGCCTGGTGTAAAAGGACCACCAGGAGAGCCTGGACAAAAGGGTGATGCTGGATCTCCTGGCCCTCAAGGGTTGGCTGGTCCTCCAGGGCCACAGGTGATTATACACATTGGCATGAAAATTTATTTCAGAAGGTCCTGTAAAGATTCTAAAGAATTAATTATTCCCTTCTTAATATGTGTGACTACAGGGTAATATTGGTGTGGCTGGACCAAAGGGTGGTAGAGGAACACAGGGGGCCCCAGTAAGTATAATTGTGATCGCAAATACTGTATCATGCAGTTTGAATGGTTAGTCACCTAACATACCTCAATGTTTAGGGCCCAACAGGTTTCCCTGGATCTGCTGGAAGAGTTGGTCCACCTGGTCCAACGGTATGTTGCATGGACCACAGAGGTTCACAATCAGAAATTTTCACAATTCAAAACATTTTTTCAAACCTGTAGGAATATATTTTCTTATAGGGTCCTATTGGTGAGCCAGGTCCAATTGGTCTTCCTGGGAAAGAGGGTCCTCCTGGTCTTCGTGGAGATCATGGACCACCAGGGCGACAGGGAGAGAGAGGTCATCCTGGGCCTGCTGGAAGTCCTGGAGACAAAGGAGATTCTGGAGAAGATGGACCACCAGTAAGTGCCCCAGATGTTTCTCAGTGGAACACCAAGCTTAAAAACAGAATCTTACCTGTTCATTTCCACTAGGGACCTGATGGTCCACCAGGTCCTGCTGGAACCACGGGGCAAAGAGGAATTGTAGGCCTTCCTGGTCAAAGAGGAGAACGTGGAATGCCAGGACTCCCTGGGCCAGCTGTTAGTATTGTTGTTACATGCTAAAATTTTTAAATGAAGTCTAAGACAACTTTTTATAAGTCCTCAACTAATCTACTTTTTTGTGACTGTCTCATGTAGGGTCCTCCAGGAAAACAAGGTACATCAGGAGCCCCAGGAGACAAAGGACCTTCTGGCCCAGTTGGGATGCCTGGTGCTAATGGGCCTCGGGGGGATCCTGGACCTGATGTAAAATATATTTAATATAATTGTTTCATTAAATTTGTACTGCCTACAGTTACTTGTCACATAAATAATTATATCATTTTTTGTTTTGATTTTTAGGGACCTGCTGGATCTGATGGTTCACCAGGAAAGGAAGGTGTCATAGGAGCCCAGGTGAGACCCACAAGCATTAAATAATCAATGATCAATTAAATGTTCAAATCATAATTTCAAGCTGTTTGTGCCAATCTTATAAAGCTGTTTCATTTTTAAAGGGTGATCGAGGGGATCCAGGCCCAGAGGGTGCAACTGGATCTACAGGACCACCTGGTTCCCCTGGTCCTGTCGGTGCAACTGGAGGAATTGGAAAGAGAGGAGAGTCTGTACGTCTCACATTTTCTTACAGTTTAATATGTACTAGAATGACATTTCTAAAGCATTTGGGCTCACTTTTTCTTCACACTATCTTGACAGGGTTCAAAAGGACCTTCTGGCCCTCCAGGTCCTGCTGGAAAACGAGGACTCATAGTAGGAAACCTATGGCATAAAACAATATGGCATTATTAGAATAAGGCTCCAATTACATTAAGGATGCAAATAAATATAACTATACAACTGCTTCATTTCTAATTATCTATTTAAGGGACCACAAGGACCAAGAGGAGATAAGGGAGATGTGGGTGACCATGGAGAGAGAGGGCAGAAGGGTCATAGAGGATTTGCAGGCTTACAAGGTCTTCCTGGACCACCTGTAAGTTATAACAAAGATCCTTTCTTGATTCAAAAAGAAATGTTACTCCAAAGCCTACATAATTTACTTGAGTCACATTATTAATTAAATTTAGAAAACAAAGCAATATAATCAGCGAAGCATTTCAATCTTCGACTTTTAGGGCACAACTGGAGAACAGGGAGCTCCAGGCATCATTGGTCCAAGTGGACAAAGGGTATGCACTTCACTTGTTAAATGTTAATGATTTACAACTAGTCAAATGCTGACTGACATGAAACAAATAATTTGTCTCACAGGGACCTCCAGGGCCCATTGGGCCACTGGGTAAGGAAGGGTACATTGGACAGCCTGGACCTATGGGTCCTCCTGGGTCAAGAGGAGTTGGTGGCGATATTGGACCAGAGGCAAGTTAAATTATCCTGCTACTTCACATAGCACTACAACTTAAGACATCCTCTAATTTTTGTCTCATCATGATTAGGGACCTCCTGGAGAACCTGGCCCACCTGGCCCTCCTGGATCTCCTGGACCTCCCACTGCAGCTATGGAAGATCTTTTTGATCGACCTCAAGATTATGATGCTGGCCCTCTTCCCCCAGATTTCACTGACGATGAGGCTCTTCCAAAGAGTAACTCAACAAGCATGTTCCAGGCTGATCCTGGAGTTCAGGCAACGTTGAAAGCTCTAAGCAGCCAGATTGATAGCATGCGTAGCCCTGATGGTAGCAGAAAGCATCCTGCCAGAACTTGTGAGGACTTGAAACAATGCTACCCTCAAAAAAAGAGTGGTAAGTTAATTTTGGATTATTCCACAAGCAGGTAAATCATTATAACCAACTGTACTAAGCAGGCCACTGACTTGCTATGTCCATATCCCACAATACATATACTAACTGGCTCTAAAAGGTTAAAGCAATAGTTCATCCAAAAATGAAAATTCAATTATCATTTACTCGCCCTTGAGTAATGCAGTTCCAAATCTGTATGAATTTCTTTGTTCTGCCAAATGCAAAGGAAGATATTTGAAAGAAAGTTTGTAATCAGGCTGTTTTGGGTCACCACTGACTTCCACAGTAGGAGAAAAAAAAAAATACTATGGAAGTCAGTGGTGACCCAGAACAGTCTGGTCTAATTTTTGGGTGAACTATTCCTTTAATAAAATAACATACCAACTCTAACCCTAAACCTGA
The DNA here is from genome assembly GCA_032353835.1 of Enteromius viviparus. Classification (NCBI taxonomy): domain Eukaryota; kingdom Metazoa; phylum Chordata; class Actinopteri; order Cypriniformes; family Cyprinidae; genus Enteromius; species Enteromius viviparus. The sequence continues at coordinate 5,899,676 of JAUCNO010001888.1, forward strand.
GCAATAGCTTTGCTACTGCATTGCAAGTGCAATATACCTGGTGAGCTACCAAGCTAGTCTTTTTCAGTGACATTGGGTCGACATACAATAAATATACTGAATTATATATATACTGCATCGTAGGTGAATATTGGGTGGATCCAAACCAGGGTAGTGCAGAGGATGCCATAAACGTTCATTGCAATATGGACACCGGAGAAACATGCATTTCTGCAAAACCGGCCAGCATCCCCAAGAAGTCATGGTGGAGTTCCCCAGGATCTAAACCTGTTTGGTTTGGAGCCAATATGAATGGAGGAACATATGTAAGCATGTTGAGCCACTCTTATTAAAATTATTTTTTGTGTAAATTGTGTGTGCAATACAATATAAATTAGTATGGTATTGAGTAATATACTTATCTATTACATAAAACTGTATGTGCCTATTATTTATCTCTTTTTATCTTTATGTAGTTCACTTACGGGAATAAAGACCAGCCGGCCAACACTGTCACAGTTCAGATGACTTTCATCCGTCTGCTCTCCAAAGAGGCATCACAAACCATCACTTACCACTGCAAGAACACTGTGGGCTATAAGGATGAATCAACTGGAAACCTCAAGAAAGCAGTCATCCTCAAAGCTTCAAATGATCTAGAGCTCAAAGCTGAGGGAAATAACCGCTTTAGATACACTGTCCTTGAGGACAGCTGCTCAGTAAGTACCCTGCAGAACATTATTTATATAAAGGCACAAGCCTTATTTGAGAATCTAGTGATAAGTTTTGCTTTCTACTACTGCCAACATTTAATAAAACAGCCTTGGAACACATTTGGAACACTGCATCAGCACAAACAGCATTAGTTTATTTTAGCATGTTGCTAAGCTAACAAAACATTATTATGAGTAGTATAACACAGAGTTCATACTTTTGTGATTTATTAAGTTATATTTCTCAGAGTGATGCAGCTTAGCTTCTGGAACAACCTTTATATCGGGAGTGCACATTTGATGCAGTCTATCCAGACAGTTTTAAAACAGAGCCAAAAATGGGGAATATGAGTTAAATACAACAAACATACACATACAGTATCGGTAGTCCATAAGACATCACAACTGCCTACATACAAACCTAAGTTAATGTCTTTTTCTTCACAGCAAGCAAATGGTAAGTGGGGCAAGACAGTGTTTGAATACAGGACCCAAAAAACTGCAAGACTACCTATTGTGGATATTGCACCTATGGACATTGGAGGTTCAGACCAGGAGTTTGGAATTGATATTGGGCCTGTGTGCTTCTTGTGAATCAAGGAGTAGAGATGCATTGAAGAGATTCCTGGGACTCTTAAAGTGACTGCTGACAAGATCAGCCTTGTACATACAGAGCATTGGACTTTTCAGGCCCTGTAGCGAGATATTTATTGTGCCTTCCAAGCGTTTCAAGAAAACAACCGCTCCATAAGGTTTTTACACATCATTCCCTTGAAATTAGACATTGAAATTAATTTTTATCCAACAAGACTATTCATCAACTGCTGTTTTAAATTGAGATTTCCATTGCAAATAACACAGTAATGATGCTACACACTGTACCAATTAAAACCATTTGGATTTGCCTGTTTTCATTAGTTTTTTGTATTATTCTTTTTACATAAAAATGGTGCTATAGAGGAAGTTTGTTTTTGACTCGTAAAACTGTACTTTTGTACATTTACTTTGTAACTACTTTCAAAACCAACTAACAATTAAAGATGAAAACGGTGATTCATTAGTGCAAGCTACCTCGTTTCTATAAACCGTAAAAATATGACCACATTGCTTTACATTGATTTTGTACAACTGGTTGTATTTCTCTTATCAAAAGGTACAATACAGGGCAAGGAAATGCAAATCAAATGAAATGCATCTCTCTAATCACTAAAAGGTGCATTATTATTTCTCTTTGCCGTAGCCTATTGAAAACAAAGTACACCCTTAACAAGTGCAATGCAAAATATATTTTTAACCCATTAGTTTTATACTTTAAATGCTTTTGTAAAGCTATAAGGCACAATGTAGTAAAATGCTGGTGCAGTTAAATTAGACGCAATATTGAAAATATGTCATATTTTCTAAAGCATGCAGGTATATCTATCATTCTTGCACTTTTCTTCTTTTATTTTAATCAATTTTAGAACATTTTTAAGCCATTTGGTATATGGATTTGAAGCTAATCTCATGTATTTGCTTTGCAAATTAAACATATGCTCGGTACCAGTTATCATTTTATTGAATCAATCAAAACAATACTTCCTTTTTTCTTGACTTTTAAATATGCTTGTCTCTTTCCTCATCTTTTAAGCATGAAAATATATATTTTTAACTAATAAAATTGTAAGATATTGCTTTGCTTCATTATATCCAAGTTGCTGGAGTGACATGCAATTTTGACAATTTTTGTTATTTTCATGTAATTTAATATCTGTGATTTTAATAAATAGCAGGGATGGCAGGGATACTAGTTTAACATTTTTGATATTACTTTTAAAAGAATATTGTTAAATATTAGTCCTTTCGTGTATGTTAAACCTATTTGACTAAAATAATGGTCAAATCAGAACTGTAAATGCCTACAGCGAGGACTGCTTGTTATATTAGCAGTATGGGGGCGCATAAATATGGGTACTTTTACGGAACAGGAAATATTTGAATGTTATATTACGATGACTTTGATACATGTTCCTCAGACAGTCTTTCTACAACAATTGCACTGATTGAAATATGGCGCAGCATGAATGGAAAAACACTTTTGTTGCATACAAAGGATGGGAAGGAGAAGCTTACCAGAGCAACAACATAAGAAGAATGAAGTAACACACTCCAAGATGTGGTGCTCTTCAGAAAGACACACTTATGAACAGTACACAGATTACATGATTGAGCCAAATTACATTCTGAACAATCAGCATTAACTACAGCGTGAAAAACTAACATTATATTTCTTTCATACTACAGGACAGGAGATTTAAAGTGCTTTAAATTTAATGGTAAATGAATGGTACTCAAGTACATAACGATCAGTTTACTGTACTATTTCTATTTCTTTACACTGTATTTTCAATACATTACCTGCAACTTGAAATAAATTACTTAAACACTACAGCATGTGGGTGAAAATTTGTTGAGCCAAAAAAACAAAACTAAACAATGCAAGTAAAGGTCTAAGAAAAACATGTTACGAAACATAACTTACACAGAGAACAGAGAATATGTACCATTTTCTTTTAATGACTACAACAGCAAATGCTAAAATAATGCTTATAAACCCAATAACAATAATACATGAACAGAGCTCTTTCAAAGTGCTTCCTTGTGCAAGAGTATACTAAAATATATAATATAAAATTAAACTGTAATGCAAGTACATGTTAATGTGGAAATAGTCCAGTCCTGCAATTTATGGCACTGCTGCTCAGTTCAAAAATACTGTTTTTTAATGGATCCACTGCTATTAACAAAAACAATATAAGTCATTTTACATGTGATCTGATACAAAAGTAATATGGTTATGATGTATGGTAACATATTAAATGTTAAAAATAAAGCAAAAAAAGGGAACTCTCAATAATGATAACGTATGCGTTTATGAATTGTAATATGCCACACAGATTAAAAACAGCAGCTTGTATATGTAACACAAGCTTAAAGAATTTGCGTTTGATAATAGTAATGAAACCTTGACACAGACTGTGCAATTGGACATACTTTCTACATCCTTCATTACCTGTACAAGCAAGGGGTGTTAAAACTACATATCTAATTTATTTCGTTTTTTAGTTCTTACAAAAATAGTGATCTACTGCTTCTGATTTCTCAATATACTTTTTGTAAACCAAATTCAAAATGCAAATACATAAAAAACGTAAGGTAAGACATTGACATCTTGACTGTAAACCCGAGTTTGGCACTTTAATACAAATGGTTTAACATGAAAGTGACAAAACTTTCTTCTTGGCATCAGCAGCGACCTTATAGTGGATCAAGGGAAAAGACAGTGCCCTCTACTGTTAGTCCCATTTTGAACCCCTCCTGGAGAGGGAAAAAAAAGAAATAAATAAAAACACTATTAGAATTAACCATTTAAACAAGGAAATACATGTACATTTCTTTAAAACATGCAACTGCATTATGCATGTATATATACATCTTTTAGGTAAGCAAAGAGGCTTTTTTAAGCAGGATATGAGCAAATGACAAAATGAATTAAAGAGTATAATAACTTAACTTACAGACATTTAAAGGGATAGTTCACCTAAAAACAAAAACTTCATTTAAATCGCTCTCATGTTGTACTACGGAAAACAAATGGAGACATTTAGCATTCTACTTTTTTGGCCATACAATAAAAGCGAATGGCCACAAACATAAAATATTTGTGCATAATATTCCAGATTTTATGAGATGACAGATTGAAGTGGAACCCATACTTCAGTGAAAATCACTTTTCACAATGTATCCATATAAGAAAAGTGAAAGCAAGAAGAAAAGGCAAAATTGAGAGACAGAATGTTAATTTTTGGATGAAGTATCCCTATAAAACAGGTTAGACCTAAGCTACCATATATATATATATATATATATCATCTGACAAAAAAAATTAAATTGTCTCAAAATACAAACCATCTTTGCCGCTGCAAGCAGAAAGAGAATAAAAAGATGGAAATTCAGGTTGTTAGTTGAGCAAAACTGGCAAATGATATAAATGTTTCATGTAACTGCTCTGTATGCAGGATTTACTCTATGTTAGTCTATTTTTATCGGGTTTAACAAATACTTAAAAAGCAAACTTAGCAGTTCTCTTGAAAGTTTTCCTTCTACAAACTGAATAGCACTCCCAGGACAAACCCAAAATGAACATAAAACCAAATATAATCATATTATTCCCTTCTGCACTGAGAGTCTTCACAGCTGCAGCAGTGTCTCCCATCAGCTCCATTAGCTGTTCATTTACACCAGTCCATTTGCTAATAATTCACAGACATTCAGTCACCTGCATCTCATCCAACTTGGACTGGATGTCAGGAGGAAAGTCAGCTGCCCCGCAGGTAAAAGGGTCAAATGGTTCTGCACCAAACAGGTCTTTCCCTGAAGAAGAAAATGACCATCTTTTTTTCCCTTCATTTTACAGACCACTGAAGCTAACATCCATAATATATGGATCAATGCAATCTGATCTTTCGGCCAAATGAGTCAACATTTCTTTGTTGTAAAGAAAAGGGGAAAAAGACAACTTACTAATCTCTGTAGGCCTTACAGGTGGTGGAGGGGCCGAGCCGTTACTTGCTGGTAATGGAACCAATGGGGTCATTGGAGAAAACGGAACCATATCAAAAATGTCAGTGGGCGTCTTCGAGGACATACTGTTTCCCTGCAAATGTTAACAATGTGTGAAGTACATAAGCAATCTGAGGAATCACTCATTTGAAAACCGTTTTCATCTGTTAAAACTTAAGTGCATATTAGAGTATATAACACATACTACATTATACTGAATTTTATACATAACTACGAAGTCAACATGAAGTCAAAATGGACCCAGAAACATGTGAAATGTGTTAAATTGATTTTGTGCTTTATAGAAATACATATAAGTTTAAATAAATAAATAAATAAATAAATAATATTATATATATATATATATATACACACATATATACAGTGAGGTCAATAAGTATTTGATCACCCTTTGATTTTGCAAGTTATCTTACTTAGAAATCATGGAGGGGTCTAAAATTTCGAGCATAGGTGCATTTGCAATGTGAGACAGAATCTAAAAAGAAAAATCTGGAAATCACATTGTATAACAATTTATTTGGGAATTACTGTCTCAAATAAGTATTTGATCACAGTCAAATGTTAATATTTGGTACAGAAGCCTTTGTTAACAATTAGAGAGGTCAAACGGTTCCTGTAGTTCTTCAGCAGGTTTGCACACACTGCAGGAGGGATTTTGGCCCACTCCTCCATACAGATC
>JAUCNO010001888.1:5905769-5921130 GCA_032353835.1 Enteromius viviparus
TTTAAAAGCAAAATAACAGGTCTTTGAGGGTCAGAAATCTGGCTGATAAGCAAGTGATCAAATACTTATTTGACACAGTAATAATCCAAATAATAAATTGTTAAAAAGTCATACAATGAGATTTCCATTTCAGATTTCTTTTTTGATTCTGTCTCTCACAGTGGAAATGCAACTATGCAACTAAAAATTGTAGAACCCGCCATCATTTCTAAGTAAGAGAACTTGCAAAATCACAGGGTGATCGAATACTCATTGACCTCGCTGTATAAATATATAATTTCCTCCACCACATTTACAGTAAAATAGTGCACTTTTTCTCTTTTCATGATCTAATCAGTTTCTAATTGATACAAAAACACATTTCTTCCCTTTGGAAAATAGCACAATTTCATTTGGAAATATTTAAAATTACAAAAATAAAAAGGATCTTAGTCAAAATCCATGTCCACTTAATGCTGGTTCACACCTCCCCCAAACTACCAACAGGGTAAACACACCAATCCAACCGATTTGTTGGACCTCGTGAACTAGCCTTTCTGAGGGTAAAACAAATCAACTGAAACCAACAACAAACACCACAAAGACAAAAAGAGTAAACAGAAAGGTGCTTAACAGGAGGGCGAGGAACACTGACTCCACTGGGAGGCTTTGACAAAGCAGGTGGAGGAGTCAGAAGACCAGCAGAAAGGTTAGAGTCAGGTGAGCTCATTGGCGTTAGTGTAACAGAAGAGATTTCGAGGCAAGAGAATGAGGTCACGTTGTGACACCAGAAGAGAGATGAGGGTCTCTGAAGCATATAGGCCTCGTTAGAAGAGTTAATGTGAAGAAGCTGCGGAAAGATCAGAACTAGTCAGCACTAGTTTTACTGCAGTTTTATCTCAAAAAAGCAAAAGCTCATCAGTTTTGAAGATGTTTTTAGGAATAGCTGAGGTTTTGTAAGCAGCTAATTAACAGAAAGGTGAAAGGCAATTAAGTGCAGTCCATTGACAAAAGTCCATTCAGTGCTTACAGGAGGAACTTGAGCAATCATCAGCTGTTCCTCAAAGACTTGCAACTGCTTCTTCAACTCGGAATTTTCAGCTTCAAGATCTTGAATCTATAAAAGGCAGATACCATAACCAGGCAGAGTCATAAACAAATTTTGGTATTTAAGACATTGCATTGTATTTTCTAACTGTACATAATGCTTACTCTTTTCTGCAGGCCACCTATCTGTTTCCTCGTCTCTACGTCTTTTCCCCCGGACTCCAAAAACTTCTTGTATGCCAAGTCAAACGCTTGGCCGATGGTCAAAGTTATCTCTTCTGCCTGGAATGGACAGATACATGACCGATCATTTTCCGAGTAACATCATCAGCAGTGTTTTGTTTGGCCATTTGTCTTGTGAACCACATTTAATTAAGTTCTAACACAACTAAGAGTTCTAAGAGCAACAAATCACTTCATGAAAAAATTATATCTGACATATCTGTTGTCTTACACATTTTTCACTGTCAAACACATAGCAGAGATGTTTGTTGGATTCTGAATCTTTACAAATGAATGTGAATATCCTTTTGTCGGTCTTATCATCTGCACAGAAGGATATCCGGTGCAACTGACAGTTGTACTGTACTTCCTGTGAAGAACAAAACAAGATCAGAAACAGTATAGACTAAATATGGGGCATGTATAGACATGGGCATACAGTGGCACCAAAAAGTACCTCAGACACGCTTAAAAACAACAAAATTGTTGGCAAATGTATAAAGTCGGTTCCCTCAGCTGGTGTTTCATTAATCTGTTTGTTAGACACATACTTTTGATTTAGGATCTAATATTTTCACTCCGTAGATGGAGATCTGTAATTCCACTTTTGGGATCTTCTGTCCCTCTGACTTCTTAATGTGTCTCTGAAACTTTAAAGAGAGAAATACCACAATCAGGTTAAAAGAGACCAGATATGTTTGGTCAGATTTCAAACATATTTAACATAATACATTATCTGGAGTTGTTAAAACAGAAAAACATTCATATGACAATCACAAAAACAATCATTTATTATATTGCATTTCCTATTTAATCAAAACCCCTTATAAGTGATAATGTAATACTGAGTGTGGAACATACATAAAATTACATTCTCTATGCATCATTAAACAGGTAAACTGTGATCCACCACTAAAGGTCTTAAACAGCTGGAGGGCTCTGGTATTACATCCTCTCAAGAGAAATACCACTTCCTGCCCAATGTGCAGCCAATGTAAAACTTACCTTGAGCTTTCTGACGGCATCTTTCACCACTTCTGTACCTTTTGGTTGATCAACTTCTGTGTTCCCCAGAAACTGTGGGAGATACGTGAAAATCATGTTATGGAACAATGACATTTTTCTGAATAAGAAAATCTAAGGTCTGTCACAATTAATCATAATGAAAGTATTTCAGGACTTTTATTTAAATTGACCACATAGCAAGCCACACTCTGCTTCCAGTTCTTGTAAAGCACTTAGTTATTGTGGGCTCAACTATAATGTTAATTTATGATTGCCAAGACCATTCTCCACATATAATCCGGAACACATAGTTCGGTATGAAAAGTAAACCATCAGGAGCATGAACAACACTACATTTACCATCCAACAGATGGAGCTAGTAATCTTTTCCCAGTGCTTGTGGTCAAGCGTCTGTCTAGATGTTGTGCTGGCTGATTTAGCAACGCTTCTTAAAACACCTTGCCATTACTTCTCTAGTCTAATAGCTACTCTACTGAATAAATAAACAATAATTTGACAGTAACCACAATGATTTCCAGACTATACTTTTATGCTTTTCTTGCCTGACCCATTTTCACTCGTCAAATAAACATTGCTTACATTCATGTAACTCTCTGACTACTTTAAACAGAATTTTGAAAAGGTCCTTTTACTTTACTCATCACTGCTGGTCTGCCTCTTTTTACATCATACTATTTTTTTATTTAAATTTTTTTTTAAGAAAACTATTCTGGAGGATAATCATTAGCCTCCAAACTAGAGTTAAACAAATAAGACTCCATAAACGTGTCTGCAGCACGTAGTTATGATGGATGCCATCCACACTCAAGGGCAAGTGAGCGCGGTAGGACAGAAAGAGAGGCAGGAGTGATAGATACACTACATTACACTGGGTGGAGAGTCTCTTGTTCCTGACGACTGTTCCCTGCTGGTCTGTTCGAAGGTGTTTTTTTTGCCAAAGACATCCAGTCTCTGCTCATCTATCACCTGCTACACTGGCAGAATACCATTTTCCCCCATTTAAATTCACTTTCTTGGTCTATTCTCTTCTCATTTCCAAATACAGACAACACAGCTGAAACTTCGGCAGCTCTGAGAATCAAAACTGCTTTATTTTTGTGAAGAATTCAGTAAGATATCTTAGAAGCACTGCTCGGGAATAGACAGCTTCTCAGCCCTGAACAGAAGATGAGTCTTTGGTGAAACAGAGCGTAAAACAGCACTGACAGGGTATACGAGATGTTCTTGCCCACAAGATGTTTGATGAATAGCGAAAGAGACACAAACAAATTCATTGTTTTGTGAAAAGAAGCCTGTGAAAATTGATATAGCATTTGCATTGATCCATCCATTTAAGCTGCGTCTGTTTAGACCTCTGGATATTTCTTGCTGCATTTCTTTTTAAAAGTACAGTTGATGAATTTATCCCAACAAGCATTAAAAATCAACATGAAAATCAAAAGTGACCCAATTTAACTTCTTTATACGGATTCTTATTTTCGACCTGCGAGATACATTATTTTCAAGTTAATTTTTCTCATACATATTTTTACACATACACACAAATTCAAAAGATCAGTAAAACGGTAAACCTTAAAAGAAATGAAAATGAATTCAGTAAAATAGGAGGTTCATAACACATACCTTGACATTGTATGCTATAAAATGCTTAGCCAGTGCTTCTGGAGTGTGCATCCATGATTTATCTAGAAAGAGACAAAACAGTATTAACCTGAAGTTCTTTATGCAGTATGCAATATCTTAACGATATCCTTAATGTTTTAGGCAAACTGTATAGAAATAAGCAGGCTTTTAAATCAGCTGCTGTTCAAACCTCTTAGCAGCAAACATTCTAGTTCAAATGTGTATAAACAACAGACCAGTTATTATAAATGACTATAAATGAATAAAAATCTTAGCAGTGCAACTTGTGTAAATGTGTTTAAGCAGCAACCCATATGACTACAAATAATAATTTTATTCCTTTACAGTCCTTGAGTTAAATAAATCATTTTCAAAAATTGCCAAAGATGAAAAGTCAAATGCTTGTGTAGAAGGATTTTAGCTAAAGCTGCAGTGTAGATCAAACAGGCTTGTCAGAAGGTGAATTATTGAGATTGGCCTCAAAGGAGTGCAGACAGGGGGTCAGATGTGACGGATAGGAGACACTGCCGTGCCTGTGCTTGTGTGACAGCTTAAAGGAAACTGCAAGGCCTAACCGTGACAAACAAGCCGCAGGAGTCACAAGATTCAGCGCGCCTGCAGATCTGCTCGGCTTCAACACCCCGAGTTCATCAACAGAGTTAGCAACACCATTGGATGTCCAAAATCACTTCCTATTCTCTAAATAGTACATATGAGTTTATCAGGCATTTGGCAATGCATTAATACCGACATTTGTAACTCTTAACACTCTTTTTTTCCTCTGCAATACTTTGCTTTAATGTACTACAATTGCGAGGATGTTACGCAACGGTATTCTGGACAATTGCCATACAGCCATTTACAGGGAAACAACGACCAATTAATCTCCCATTTAGCCAAGTATAACTCAAGCAGATCGAAACAAAAGATCCCTGAGGACTCAGAACCTTTTCTGGTATTTCAAGGAAACAATGATCTATTTTAATTAGCACTAAATATTCAGAAAAAAAAAACTTTGGTCAGAAATAATGATGACTCTTTAATAAAAGTTAGCAATAAGTTTTGAGGCTTTCAGAGTAATTGGTGTTTAAATCTAGCGAGTTATATATTTATATTACATGTCATCCGTCATTCTCAGAAATCAAGATATAAAAGCATGTTTGCACCAAAAAGGTCCATTTTGGTACCTTAAAGGTCTATATTAGTACTTAATGCAAACATATTTAAACCAAATATGTACGAAAGTGTACATTTTGAAAACGTACTGCCCCAGTGACAGCTTTTGCACCTTTATTTCTGATAGTGTACTTGAACTTTAAAGATAATTATAAAGATCCAATCCAAGTTGAGCTCAAACTTATCCTCATGAATCCATTGCTTATTGATGATCTGCCAGTTTTTCTTCTTCCACAGATTGTCAGGATACAGTGTTTGCCTCTGAGATTCCTCATAGAGTGGGTGTTTTTCAAAGGTCAAAGGAAGAGCGCACACCTCAAAATGTCACAGTGTTCTTGTGTACATCTATGTGTAAGAATGGTAAGTGTTTCATAGACATCATCCTTATGCTGAAGCTGATGACAAAGTGTCTGGAGAAATGCATTTCTTATAATATTTTCAGACGAGAAACCAAGAAAAACTGTCAAAAGGTCAAATCCTAAAGCATTAAAATATGTTTGTGTCAAAAGTGGTTGAGTCTGTGGTGCCATCAAAGCATTACTCTGCATATTCAAGCATCTATTTGTCTGGCTATTAGCAGGCTGAGGAAGTATTTCTCATTTAATTTGATGTATTGAATAGTGGGAAAAGCAGCCACATATCGATGTTTCCCATTCTAATATCTAATGACCACTGACTGAATATCAAGTCTGTCAAACCAGAACATCTTGGCATATTCTTAGAAGGATTTCTCTGCAAGGGCTTTAGAGGAGCCTTGGTAGTCTCTGCATCTAATTTTACAGCTCACTGCTCTGGTTCATGGAGCTCTGAAAGGCAATAAGACGACGTTACAGCAGAAGCAAGACAGGAATGATCTTATACAATAGTAATGCTTCTATATGCCACTCCAACAAATATTAAAGAAATGCCCTGGGCACTAAGCCTTTGCAGCGTATTTCAATTGAAACAGATTAAGTGTTGAATACGCATTTTAAAACATGGTCTGGACCACAAGTTCCTGTAAGCACATGGGCAATTTTTCATTAAAGAAAGATTATGTTTTATCCATAATCGCAGGGTATTTCTGTCATCTACCGCTATGCACTATGAAGTCCTGGAGGTATTAGCAATGCGATGATGACATATTCAGAAATTTTGTAAAGCATTTTGTAGGAGTGGGGGGATAAAGAAGAGACAGAAAAGGAAAAAAGATGTAACAACGACTACTGTAATGCAAATAATTAAGCGGTGGAACTGTGCTTAATTTAGCTAAGGTTATTTATGGGATACTGGGAATACTAGATTGTCACTAATTAACCAGCCGCACACACCAATCGCAACTTAAAGAGATTGTGCTATATCAATACTCAAAGTTTCACAACTAAGAAATCTTTTTGTGCTGTTGAGGCTATTCAAGCTGATCATGTGTGGGTTCAAACTTGATTTTATTATGCTCTAAATAACACACACTGTTGCTATTTCATGTTCTGTGTCTGGTAATTGGACGCATAAGTCTGGAAAGAATCTGGGTCCAATTATTTCTTTGTCATCACGCAAACAGCGTTTCTGCCTTTGGCTTTGTGGATTACCAACCATTTAATTCAGAAACTAACAGTCGATACCTGTTGAGTATGTGAACAGTAATTTAACTTGTCGCTTTATATCTAATTCCTCCATATTTCAGCATATAATTCTGAAAAATCATAACAATTTTACAGCTTGACATAGCTAACATATTAGTTTAGAAACTGTACAGTATTCCGCTTTTTGTACAATAAATAACTATCCATCCAGTTTTAAAACTATACAGATAAAGCCTATAACATCTTAATAAACTTTGTCTATAATTCATAGTTTAATTATTAGGCCAAGTCTTTTGAGACAAATGATCACCCATTAATAATAATTTATGCCCATATAACATATTTTTGCCACCTTACTGACCAATGACGAATCACCCATTTAATTTCAACGCAAGACAGCATTAGTCAGACTTCATTAGACAGAAACCTCTTTGTGAAGCTTCTGTAACGTCACATCACCACTCACACCCGACACTGCTGCTAATGAACGCACGGCCATAAAATGATTACTGTCCCTCTTTGGTAAATGTCTCCCATTGTTCAAAAGTGGCTTGGATAGACCTTTTTGTGTTAGTTGGAGAATTTAATGCTGTCCTTCAGACAGATGGGCTATTGGTGTTCTGCATGGTCCAACAGCACTGTCCTGTGAGCCAGAAAGGAGGCAATTGTGACAGCGGGAACATCCGTGCAAGGCAGTGGAGGGAAACATTTTGTGGCCGCAAGAGCTTTGCTCTTTTCAGTGCCAAAATAATTACTTTGTTATGCCTAACCTCTTCATGAAATCAGATTACAGCTTTTTCTAGGTAAATGAGCAAATTGTAAGTGAATTTGCGATGTAGTACACTAGAAACGCCGCTGTATGCAGTGATGCAATACAATGACCAACTAGTTTTTTTGCATATTGAAATGAAAAACAGAAATTCAGTGGCCTTACTGTGTGCTGGTACTGCATACTTTTAATATTAGTAAGTAGTTGTACTTCAAAAAATGATATTCGCCATACTTATACTATAATCTCTCGTTCATATAAAAACCATATGTGTTACATTTCTTTAAACATCATCACATCATTTGCCATCCTGAGGGACTCAGCACTGGTCACTACTTGCGATTATAATCTATATCTTCAAAGCAAGTCAGACAGGCCAACAGGAGCTCCTAACACAGAAATATTACCAATGCATTCCCTGCCATCTGGGATCTAAGACTGGCCAGTAGGGTTTATCACATCAAAGATCCATTAATTCATTTTGGAAAGAAGGGTGGGACAGGTGGTTATAAATACATAGAGGAAAAAAAACAGAAGCCTCTGAAGGCAGACAAGTTGTCTGCTTCAAGCCACTGAGAAATGACAGAAAGGGAGGAGAGACCAGGTGAGGAACAAAGAGAGCTAGAGATAGACAGAGATACAGGCAGACTGATAAGAGTATGAAAAGGGAGAGTCTGAACAAGAGACTTTTATAAGGATTTCTGGTATTTCAATATGGACAAATAACTGTAACAAAAATAATGTGATAAAAATGCAATGCAATGTAAAATAAAGCATGTAAAGAAATTAATCTCTGACCTGTACTAAATTCTTTATTAAGGCATTTCTAATCATCAGAGCAATTTAAGCTAATAATACCCCCTTCACATTTTATGTTTAATGATATGAAAACAAAATCACAATATAGCAATATATAATATTTGACTTTTAAAGCCACGTTTTTTCTGTTCAGCGTTTTAATATACAAAAAAAGTATTTGTATGACAAACTATAATTAATATAGTTTTTTAAGCACATACTGATGTATACAAAAATATTTGTTATTAATTAAACAACAGCATGCTATTCATATGTCTGCATGAATTTCAAATAGTTTGGCTGCTATTTAGGTTCTGAGCTGAATGGGCAGACAGAGAACAGAGAGGAAAGCAAGCTAAAAAAAAAAGAACTGGTAGAAGCAAACGTACCTTTTTTTCTGTTAAATGCCCGGTTCATGCTTGAAAACGCTCCGTCTCAGCTGTGATTTCCTGGAATGTGCCACCTCTACCTGGCAGGACGAGAGCGCATATGGAAATTTACTTCACGGAGTCTGAGAAAACATTGCTTCAAAAACAAAATCCTGTGAATTTGCCTAAGGTTACGTCTCCTGGGGTGTGTTATTGCACAAAATGTTACTGGGTTAAAAGTTATTGGGTTCACAAGAAATAACCCCTTTTAAAAGCAAATATGTCAGCACAAATTTATTTTGGGAGGGTAAATCAAAAGTGCTACAGCAGGTAGGAGAGCTAACGGTCAAATCTATAAATATTATGTGTAAATATGGCCTTAAAATATTTAACTGTATGTTTGTGGGGGATGGTAGATGCAGTGTGTTTTAAAAATTTAAACAGTGACACATAATTTAAACTTATTATTATTATATTATTTAAATAACATGCTAAACACAACTTTAAATTGTTTCAAATTGAATGAAAATAAAATTAGACATGCGTGGGTTTTAGTCCATGTCATTGAGGCGATATATCATGCACACCTAAGCACAAACTTTATACGAATGTATCTAGTGAAACATTTCCTCCCTTCCTCTAATGCCATCAGGTGAAAATAAAGCATACTGACTATTGAACAAAGGGAGAAAGCTCTAAGTACTACTCACTAAATCCTATTTTAATAGAAAAAAACAATGTAACAGAACAGAAAATAGCACTCATTGGGTTTTAAAGCCTGGCACTGCAAAGGAAAAATATAGCGAGAAAGATGCCCCATGGAATTTTATTTTGCTGCATGATGGTTCCTAAGCTTCTCCCTCTCAGGCATTATCAAACATCCGGAGATAAGCTTAGCCAATGACTTATAGAGGCTACACAACAAACTAATCAAATGTTCCACCCAATGGGCAGATACATTACAATAGTACTGTCGGATCGTAAGAACTCCCCAAGGGGTCCATGTGCGCATTACTGATTTCCCTGATGCAGGGAAGACAAAAGCTTTTCATAGCAGCATCCAAACAAATGTGTCTTTAACTTCACAGCGACTTCAGTATAAGCTCATCACTCCCACTGCCTGTCTGTAAGTTATCAGTCTCGCTAACATGAACAAGATACTGTACAGAACAACTTTATCATTGCATGATTTCACTGAATTTATTGTGTTTATTATAGACCTTATAATGTTGATGGTATAATAAATACAACCCGACAATAAGAACATTAGAGGTTTAATGCTGTACACTGTTTTTGTCTTTCATTAGTAATACTATTGTAAATGGTTCAACTTAAATACTTTATAAAATACACTTTTTTTTATTGAGCAACTTCGAAATAGCATAGCAAAAATGAGCATCTGCTATTCCAAGAGGAAATGCTCAGCTCCATTTCAACCCTATTGTACAGTATGACATGCTATTTCAATATAACCATGAAAACGTTGAACATGTCCTTTCGCACAACGTCTTGCAAAACGAGCGATGTCAGAAGTGATGCCTCTGCTTTACACAATGTGTTTTCATGTGAAGGGTGTGGTGCTTCACTGGAGGGAGGCAGTAAATTATAGTATTTTGGGATGACATCTTGGCGCACAAGAATGTGATTTAAGGTTTCATGACAAAACAATGCATTTATGCTTTCTTTAAACCTTAAACATATCATTCATGCCACTTTGTACAATTTGCACAACGATGACAATATGCAAGCTGCTTACTGGTTTGAGCCAATGAGGCATAAATCCACAATAGAATTGTTTTATCTATGACAGATAGGCCATAGCATTTCTGAATTATTGCAAGACCCCTGCAAAGAGCCCTTAAAGATTTAATCAGAAAATATTAATATCCATATCAATATTTATATGCATACATGGATTTTTAATATACTTTCTAATATATATTACAATAGGCATAACTGATGTACAATTCAAAAGTATACTTATTTTGGAGTAATAATTTAAATATAAATATAACATTTATATTTATTATGGGGCCTACATAATGAAATTAAATGATGTGAAAAGAAATGAAAAATAAACCAATAAAAACCCACCCTATATAAAGATAGTCATTGTATCTTAAATAGTTCAAATCTGTATTGTATACAGTCAGTCACTTTAAGGTTTTGTTGGCTCCAATAAGAGCCAAGCAAACAGGCTTTAAAATGACAGACTGCCAACTTTAAAACAAAAAGGCTGAACAGGAAGGCAGGTCCTCTTATTTTTTTATTCACAGGCAATTGAGCTGTCATAAAGAGCCATGGAGAGTCAAATGCACAAGGACAACAGACATCACTGACTGAGCAGGTGAAGTCACAGTTTTTTGCATCACCTCTGCAAGCAGCCTAAAGAGACCAAGAACTTGAACAACTCTGAAAGAATTCATAAATTATTAGGAGTTCTGTCACAGTTCAGAAAACGTGAAAAAGGGCTGACATATATAAACTGAATCATATTTACGGTCAACATTGCACAGGTTTCCTAACCTATTAACACATTTGCTCCACAGCTTCAGAGTAAAACCGCCCAGGCCATTTCATTACAACATTTCACAGAGAGTTACAAAACCTCTCTGGGTACAATGCCCACTCTTTCCCAGTTATTCCACTAAGCAATATTATCTGCTGCCGGGTCACACCTGGGCAAACACCTGGCTGTGCTGTCCACCTGCCTGACTGACAGCAGCTGTGTTTGTTCTGCGTTTATCACTTCCTGGCTGGTCACTATGGGACTTTCCTTTATGCTGATCTGCAAAGTTCTGCTGATATTATTTAGTATCTTCAAAAGTGGACTCCAGCTTAGGCATGTCTGAGAGAACCCAAAGCAATTTATAACTGTTGGGAGGAGAAGCTATATGGTTTGAGATCAGAGACTGCATGGGTCCTTTTTGCTGGATTTAAAGTGAAAAATATAGTTTCAAACCTCGAACGGTTATTGCAACTGCAATTTTTCTTTTAGCTGAAAAGCTCAGAAATTTTTGAATATTCTTAAACAGTAACTATACTGTAATTTTACAGACACATTCAATTCAGGAATTAATGCTCGTTTAGTGAAATAGGCCCTCTGGATTACAATGTTCTGAAGTCCAGATGAAGTTGATTTTAAAAGATTTAATACGCTGCAAATTTGGCCAATTACGGCCACCGAAAAAAAAGAGGAAAAAAAAAGGTTATTGCACCTTTTTTTTTCTCAGAATTGCGTGATACAAACTTGCAATTCTGACTTTTTTTATTAAAACTGTGAGATATAAACTGATATTTTTTTCTGATTAAAAATTAACTTTATAATAATTTGCAATTGCGATGTTATGGATCACAATTCTGACTATTTTTCTCGCAATTCTGAGCTATATCTTTCAATTCTGATTAAAAAAACAATTTACAAGTTTTATTTATTTTCATTTTTACAATTTATTTAATTTTTATTTTTATTCAGTGACAGAAACGGCTTAGGTTTCCCTAATGTTTCAATGTTTAAAACTAGCTAAATTTCAGTATGACCAAAATTCAAACTCACAACTTCTGAGATCTGGCTTAAATTTAGGTTTCCAGGAAAAATTTTGCATTTCTACCATATATACTGTAGTTTGTTCTGCACATTCCATTTTAAAGGAAAAATACAGTGCTATAATATTATCAACACTTCACACATGCAACCTTAAATGAAATGGCTGATAAAAATGGCTTCAGAGAAGATTAAAAAACATGTTTTATTCCATACTTTAACACGCATTTTACATATTTCATTTATAAAAGGTTTTCAAACAAAATATTTCTCACAAATTTTGAAAGCAGAAGCTACAATCATTTCTTTAAAAAATGGTTTAGATAAGAGGTTTAAACAAGAAAAACACTTAAATGACTACAAATGGGGATGATTTGAATATTGTAATAAAAAAAATTACGAAATAATAAAAATGTTGCATCTACAATTTATGGTCAGAAATGCAAATATTTATTTAACAATAAGCTAAAAGTAAGAAGGACACAACACATTCAAATAATCACACTATTGTTCTCATCAATAATTTCTGTTATGATGAGGTTTAAATTCATAATTCAACCTAATGCTAAAAAAAAAGCAAGCAGCAGCTAAAGAAGAACAGAAAAAATGTAAACACACGCAGTTAAAAAAATAAATAAAAATTAAGGCCGTTCATAGCTCTAGAGCATTCCACTCATATGACCCATATCAGTCAACACTGCCAGCATTGACAACAAAACTATGCTTCACCACCACAACACTCACTGAAGAAAAACAGAATGAAATAAAAATCCTTTGTTCCCAGCAGAACCCTATTCACTAAGCCCAAATAGCAACCATTCTAAACAATGTTTATTAATTCAACCCTCGGCATTCCTTACATGGATCAGTTGTTATTCTCTGCTGAGCTCAGAGCCATACTCCAAACACTCCTGTCCTTTCTGTCAGACCTCTCCACACAAAAAGGCCAACATTCTTACCAATAATGAGAGGAGATTTCCAAAGCACCAGCCAGTATCTTCTGCCAAAGACGAACCAAATGAGAAAACCAGTGGAGAGAGCCTTTAGATGCAAGCAAAAAGACGGGTAAAATGTAGAGCTGGGCGACTTATTTGCTTTCACACAAGCTGGGATACTAAGGAGGAAGTTCCAGCAGTGCTTAATAGTTTTCAGCTGTGGGCCAGATGAAGTGAAGTACTAAAGTAAGAGGGGCGGTGGGTTTGCAAACGAAACGAGGTGTCTCATGAGTGTGAGAGAACCTCTTGAAAGAAAGAACAAGAGGAAAAAGAGACAGGAAAAGAGAATGACAGAAACAAGCAGTGCTGGTGTAAGGGGAAAATATTTAGATTTATATCTCTGGAAAACATGGTTCCGATTGGCCAATAACAGATGAATAGTCAAAAATCTCTGTATGATAAAACCCTAAACTGTACACTTGACTGCTTTCTTTTCATTTAGATTTTTCCAGCACACTTATTTACTTTTTTCTCCAAAAGAAGCATTGGGGTTTGCAGGGCTTCGGTGTTAGTAACTTGCATAAAGAAACTCTCAAAACTTGCTGAACACATGAAAACAACCACAAAAATTTGGATTCATACTTCAGCCACAGAGCAACTTGAGTGCAAGACAGTGGACTTTGGCAGCTAACGGTGTTACGCTCGCTGAAATCTGACACCTATGCCTTATTCAACATGTCACAAATGTTACAGATGACCAAGACACTAGACAGACAGCAGACATGTACAGCTCATACAGATGGTGAGAAGTACAGCCATTCTATCTTCTAGTCACTAAGAAGAAATATAGTGGGGT
Source organism: Enteromius viviparus (assembly GCA_032353835.1). Lineage (NCBI taxonomy): Eukaryota > Metazoa > Chordata > Actinopteri > Cypriniformes > Cyprinidae > Enteromius > Enteromius viviparus. The sequence continues at coordinate 5,919,675 of JAUCNO010001888.1, forward strand.
GGGGATGTGTTACTCTTGGCATCAACAGGTCTGAGAATATTTTAAAGGATTCTTTTCCTTTATTATCCTAAAATTTGTTTTCGTTTCCACCATATCACCCCCTTCTCCTTGTGTGGACAGATGTGGGGAGGGGAAAGTAATGCGTTTAAGACTTTGGCATTTTCCATTTTGTGAGGTAAAAGTACTTATTCTGTGGTTTGGGCCATATGTTTTGAGAAGTGCAATAGTAGTCATAATCTTACAAGCACCTGGTTGCCACTAGCACAAAATGTTGACTATTTAAATGCATGTCTTTAGGAAATTTGATAACACTTTCAGATGGACTAAGAAAAAACAACAAACATAAGCAACATCAACAATGTGACCTGATATTACTAAATAGTTTTACCATTTTCGAATCCATTCAGCCGATCTCCGGTTCTGGTGGTAGCACTTTTAGCGCAGCTTATCATAGATCCTTGAATCTGATTAGACCATTAGCATCTCTTGCTCAGAAATTACGCAATGATATTATGTAGCATCTCTCACAAATGTCTCCATGAATTAAAAAAAAAAAAAAAAAAGAATGCTCCCTGCAAAAATAGCGCTGCGTAATATCATTTTGCATGCTGTAGCCATGGTACGGCAGCAAAGTTCTTTGATTATTACGGAATGCGAGTATAGTTCCTAGATATATCAGTCTAGAAAATTGCAACTTTAAATTTTTTCGCCAGTCTTAGTATAAAATTTAAATACAGAAGGGGTCAAGTTTTAAATAGGTTTCAAATATTGAAAATCTTTGGTAATTTTTGCGTGAGAGATGCTAACGGTCAAATCAAATTCAATGATCTGTGCTAAAGATCGGCTGAATGTATTCGAACATCGTAAAACTCAACTGTTTAACTTTTGGAGAGTTGGAAAATGTCTATTATCAAAAAAGTGGAGTGTTCCTTTAAGGGACGAAACAAGTGACTGGCTTTATGACTGAGTCAGTGAATTATTCACTCAACCGATTTGCCTGTGATTTCAGGCATTTGTTGGTGATTTCTCAAAACCTGTCGGCGAGTTAAAATAGAGTCTAGTAATGACTTTATGCAGTATTTTGCTTCCAAAATTAATATTATTAGAGATAAAACAGAAATTGTGCAGCTGTCAGTTACAGTATCACATCAGATTTGTTAAGAATTGTTAAATAAACTTGTTAAATCATCTAAACCAACAACATGTATGTTAGACCCTATTCCATCTAAACTATTAAAAGAACTGCTTCCATAAGTCATAGATCCTCTTTCATACATTATTAATTCATCATTGTCATTAGGATATGTCCCCAAACCCTTCAAACTGGCTGTTATTAATCCTCTCCTTAAAAAAAAACGCAACTTGACCAAAGATTTAGTTAATTACAGACCTATCTCAAATCTCCCTTTTCTGTCAAAGATACTAGAAAAGGTAGTATCCTCACAATTATATTCCT
>JAUCNO010001888.1:5935997-5948910 GCA_032353835.1 Enteromius viviparus
ATGTTCACGCGTCTAACTTCGCGCGAATAGCGCGATTTATTCGCGCAATTCGCGTCCGGTGTGAACGCACAGTAAGGCCCTGCAGGGGTCTCCATGGCCGATATTTGTGACGTTGCTGGGTCGTCAACACTCCGCACATTTGTCCAATTCTATCGGCTTGATTCTATCTTGCTCTTCTGTTCTCTGAGAAAGTGCTGTCTCCTGTTGAATTATAATTTTCATAAACCTGCATAAAATGACACACAAAGTCGTGTTGGAGGGGGGCTGCTAGGAGGGGGTCTCGCCCAGGGAGAAATTTAACGTAGAACCGCCACTGCTGTTGCTCACACAAAGCAAACCCAAGCTCATTGGAAAACAGTGCCTGTGGTGATAGTTAAACTGTTTCTTGCACGTTTCACAACACTTTCAAGTGAAAGGTCCAATGAGTTGTGCTAAATGCACATTATGTGTTGCCTCCAAAAAGATTATTGTGAACCTGCCAACGCTCTATTATGGTGGTTATTAACAGTATTTTGGAGATTAAATGTCTGGTAAGTGGTGCTAAAAGGTTAATGCTCTATTGCAAAAAATTATGCCCCGCCTACACTAAATGGATAGCGTTAACAAAAGCAAACATGAGAAAAATGCATTTGCTGAAGCATTCATGCTGTTTGTCTGATTTAATCTTGGTTATTGTGATGTATTTCATAAGACTCATACTTTATCGTAAAAGCAATGCAAACATATTAGCTAGTTTACATACACTATGTTACAAATTCATAACAGTGTTGTGCAAGAAACTAAGCATCTTTAATAACCAATAATTTAATGTGTCAAATCCACCTTTTTCTTCCTGTATAAAATGGCGTGGCCATTTGAAAATATAATTATTCATACAAGTTATTTTTAGCTGTACAAAACAGCTTAATTTTTCCACATTTGGAAAAAAAAAACTTTGAACTTGTCCGAAAATAATTGAGTTTTCTGTGTTTTTTATTTCCATACCATATCAGCTAAAAAGGGCTGTGAATCGTACATTTTTGGAGTTTCAAAGAAATGTAGAGGTACATTTTTCCAATGCTGCAAAAAAATGATAATCCTTTAAAAGTTCTCATGATGCAGTATAGCACATAACTACTTTTCATAGTGTTTTTTCCCCCTAAGGTAACTATGACTATCATTGTATGGAAAAGAATGAAGTGTGAAGACACAACAAAAACTTTCCCCTCAGGTCTTTGAACAACATGAGGGTGAGTAAACAATGGCATAAGTTTTATTTCTAGGGTCCTTTAAGGTATGCATTCTATTATAAAAACTATTTTTGTTCATTCCTTCATTCTAACCTGCCACTCCAGGTTCTGGCTTAGATAAAGAATACCTAAAGCACTGGATGAAACACACTTGCTGACTGGCATACACTAAGTCTAAGCCATACCCGTCACTGAAGAATAGTGTCCTGTGGGAGAGGTTTTCAATAATCCATCACCTGAGGTCACACATTCTCCTCACACACCAGTTCTCTCACGAGTCTTATCCGCACACACTTCCCATGATGCACAAGCGTGCACAATACACCCTTTGCAGATTATATTTCAGAGATTTCATTTCTTCTCTCTTCAACTTGACCTTAATCAGCTCCGCATTAAAACAGTGTGCCTGCTCATGCGAAAGACTCAATTTAAAAAGGCATTTTCAAAAATGTAAATTAGGAACTACATGGCAACAAGTGTGCATATCATCCGTGTGAGCCATTTGAAAACAACAGAACTGCAAACGCAATTTAGTTTGCAAATAACTCAGCGATGCTTTTATAGTACCTGGCCTTTTACTGCAAAAGCGTGACATTAGACATGATAATGGCTTCACAGGTTGGGAAATTATGTGGCACTGAACAGGCACTCACAGTGGCATGTGAATCATCTACAGTCAAGTTGAGAGTGGTGAAAAATGACTGGAAATCACATGTTCATCATAGGTGCTAATACTGCGATTTGGGACATTTTAAGAATTAGACAAGCTCTTGTCTTGTGAAGAGTATGATTGGGACACAGTAAAAGATGCTGTAAAATTAAACAGTTCAGACTTGGCCTATGCCTTAAAACAATCACAATCAATAAAGAACATAAAAACTGGATGGACTAAGCTGTCGGGCAGCACAACAACAGCTTCTGTTGGTGCACCCATCATCTCTTTATCGCATTAGGATAGGAAAGGTAAATTGCTTTGTGCTGACATCTCAAGACTGGGCATCAACAGCTGCATAAAATCAGGGCAAATCCCATTCCAGCACAATTGTCAATGGAGACAAGCCTTGTAATGAAGAAAAATAAATCTCATTGGGTTTCATGAGAATGATTTTTATGGGTCTAGCTTGGGAAGAACTTGGCACATACTGATTAGGGCACCCACATAAATAACTTCAAATCAAGTTATATAGGCCTAGCAGAATATTTAAGATACAAACAGCTTGTTCTTTTTAAACAACTTCGCTTCAGCTGGCTGATAGATTTAAACTCTAATGGGAGCTTAAGTAATGAGATTGTATGGGATGGCAAAAACCACGATGCTAAAGTATTTCTTAAAAAATGCTTCCAGATACTTTTAATGCAAAATAATTAAGATTGGAATTAATGATTCTAAACCACTAAAAGATAATTGTATACACAAAACAACAGAGCGGGGACATTACACCCTGCTTAAAAACAAGTAGAAAACGGCACTCCAGTATTTCACAGGATATATTTCGTTGTAAAGATGCATTATATTTTCAGCATAAATCTGTCAGCAAATGTTTCACTAATTTCAAACAGTGGCTGTGCCTAGAAACAATCAGTGTAATAAGATTTATCTCCCAAGAGCTATGTCTTTTGCCCTCACAAAGTTGGGCTTGAGAGTCAAAAGTACAACTTCAAACCTTCACAGTCATTTGGTAAAAGCCACAAAAGTAAGAATAGATTAGAATACTTCAGTGCAGCACATATCGTGCAGCAGAGTATATATAAACATAGATATATATATATATTTTTAATTTTTCCTCAGGCAACCACTTCCTCTGGGGTCAGAAAAGGTAACAACCTAATTAAGATATTTAAGATAAGACAGATTTATAGGAAAAATGCTGAGTAAATAAATGTTTGTCACTGGACATGCCATAAAAGACTAAAGGGTTTTACATCTCTGCTTTTATCTCGCTTGTGACTGTTTCAACTTCCAAACAGGATAAAAATTAAAAGCTCAATAAAAGTACAGTGGTTCACACAACATTTCAAGGCTTTTAAAGACATACAATACCTTTGTAACAAACACTTTAGTCGGTTCTTAAATAATTATCAACTGAATGACATCTAACCACCCAATATGTAAAATCAATATTGTTTCATCATTATCACCAAAGACAAATGTAAAGGAATACTTTCAAACAGGCAAAACAGTTCCACTCCAATGCATGATTCTGATTGAGCCAGTGTTACAGTAAAAAATATAATAATAATTTTAAATCAACAAAGCCAATCTTTTTTTCCAAGTTAATTAGAATTATTTCAATCAATCGTGCTGAATTGCAAGTTCTAATGGTTTTCCTCTAAGCTGGACTTTAAATACAGATGAAGCAATTTTAGTTGTAAAAAAAATGATGAAGTAATGAAGTAAAAAATTCATGTCGTTCATGACAGAGCCATTATATTCAGACAATTCACTGTCTGTACCAGTAATGAGGTCACTGGATGTTTGCCTCATCCTTTTCTATGTATGCACTCATTTGCAATTTGGTGCTTTCAAAGATACATCTGGCAGATGAAACATTCTGATCTTTATTTTTTTCACATTTAGTAACGCCAAAAACTGGAGTTGATTGTACTTTTAAAACTGCAATCTGACAAGAAGTTCAATGTATGTAAGTGCAAAGAGAGAAAAAAAAAAGTTTAAAATGAGAAATGAAGAATAGAGTCAAGTCATGAATACCACTGAGCCTAAAAAGCAAAATACTCTTTATTCAAGAATGATATTTATGCTAAAAGGACGGCAGAATAGAAGAGCTGAACACCCCTGAAATAATCAATGTGTAATGCAATTACAGTTATGCATTGTAAGTTGTGCTAGGCCTATTAACAGATAGTTAATTTGATTTTTCCTTTCTTCAAGGTTTCTGAAGGACTAATGCACGCCAAAGAATGCAAATCTAATATACGTTTATGTGGATTTACTTAACTACACTTTGGGGACACATTTGTCCACAGAAGTGAGCTCAATCTGACAAAACCATCCTTAGGGATATCCAGGATTGCCCTCAATATGAAATTTTATTCATGCTTAAATAAAATATATATTATATAACTGCAAACGTTTCAATTTAGGGGTTAAGGTTAGTCGGTAGTATTTATAATTAGCTTGATATAAAAACAGTAAAGTCTCTGGCTTGTCCTCATTTAGATAAGATAAGTTAATGCGTGTATAACTCCGCAGAACCTTCACTTCTTTGGAGCTATAAAAACTGCAAATCAGCACATCACCGAAAATTAACATCTTGCACATTTATTAACTTCCCAGTTCAGAGGCAATTTAACAACTGCATTTGCAAACATTAAAAAACCTCCCCAATTCATTCATAAAAAAGGAAATCCATCCTGAATAATCAACTACATTGGGCATTTGTAATTAAAAAGAGCTTTTGGAGTTTCTTGTTTGCCAAAGACAAAAACAAATATGCTTTTAGATCAGTAATGCATCTATGCAATCTATGAACAAAGGTGATATGTTTTAGACAGAAAGGAAACGAGTCATTACACATAAAAGCCAACCAAAGTTTTTGGATACAATAATAATGTCCTCCATTAGACAAACAAAGGCCTACATAGTAAACTTACAAACACAAACTTAGAAAGAGAACTGAGAACATTAAAATATTCATATGGTGTGATATTATTCCTCTTTTCAAAGTAATGTAGGCGAGAAAAATAAAAACAAACTTACATTTACCCCTTTCCTCTACAAGAAAAGTTTATTCAGCCAATAAAAGCAAAACTGATTATTTCATTGGTGTTCAACAAAAAAAGAGTTTTGTGTAAGGAACAGATCATATACAGTATACGTTATATATAATAGTTATACATAAGCTATTCACTGCAAATCTTCCAAAACTTAACATTATGCCATTCCACATATTTGAACTTAGTTTAAAACACATGAAATACAAAGAGTTAATTTATTCTTAATTTCTGAAGGTTTTTGAAAAGTCTTGATTTGTGTTTTGCCTTGTAACTTTATTCACATAATTATTTATTTTGTTAAAGGTGTAACAGGTTTTTTTCCCAAATGTATTTCTATAAAATATATTTTGAGCACTAGCGCAGTGTATATTTTTACATTTCTATTTACTAACAAAAGTTATGCATGCAAGTTTTTATTAGTCCGTTTCATAAGAAATATTACCATAAAATTTATGGTAAAAGAAAAACAAAAAAGAAATAGCTGTGGTAGAAAAATATGGTAGCAACATTTTAGGTTTTATGAATGTAACTTAAATTTACGTTTAAATACCATAATTTCATTAGCTTATATAATGTTAATATACCAACCTATTTAAGTACGAAATCTGTTTTGTATCTTTGTAATACACTGATAAGCTTTTAAATATGAACATATGTAAAAGGTGCAAAGTGTCATTCACACAAACACTAAACACTATCATGGTACAAAACCGAAATATTGCAATAAACATTCATCTAACAACATTAGATGTAACAAACAACCCTGATTTACACAATTAATGAGTAAAACACTAAAAAGAAACAGTTATTCAACAACAACAAAAAATCAAATGTAATGGAGAAATCTGGGTATGTCAGTTATTTACTGCAAATTTTACATTCTTTTTCACTTCCAAAAACGGTATACTACTGTATATGTCTAGTACAGTTTTTACCGCATATACTAAGTAAGAAAACTTAACATTAACCATTTAACAGGTTTTTACTGTAGCATTATTACAGTCTTCTAATACAGAGAATGAATTGCAAGAAGAATGAATCTGCCCTTACTGGCAGAATATTTGCGATAGCAGAATTCAGTTTGCTTTTCTCAGAGAGGGACTGTAAATTCGGTACATCTGACTGGCTCACACTGAAGGAAAAGGTATTGTCATGCAGATTACAGCCAGGAAATGGCCTCTAGAGGTATCCATGGACAGACATCATTAATCCTTTCCAGCGGCACTACATGGGCCAAAAGAAGTTTTAACTACTGAAAAAAAAAAGTAGGATGAAACCTTTGTATACGCTATAGAAATTAAATACTTAATATGATCATGATATGTCTATGCAAAAGCAAATAAACAGCAAAAAATAAATATAAAAATTTAAAGCAAATCAATACAAAGACAGACATATATCCAGACAGTAATCAGACATGGTAAACAGATATAAAAAACAGACTGAAAGGCATCTACTACAGCACCTATCAGACGAGAAACAAACAGCTAGACAGATCGCAAACACCTCAGACACCTAGACAAACAAATTAGCATATATATAGACAGACAAATAAAAAGACAGGCAGACTAATAAGCCTACTTTGGCAAGTACTGTGTACACAGGTGAAGTGGAGAACTGTCTAATGCACTGCCTGCTTAACTGTCTGCTAAATATATTTTCTCTCACACAACACAGAGGGTAAAAAAAATACTACAGGGTAGAAACCATTCACCTAAAAAACGTACAGATACATAGCGTCAATAACTAAACAGCATCACTCTGAAAACAAACAATGAACAGCTGTCAGGCGCATCGATAGCCTGCACTTTTCTGCAAATTAAAACCCAAATCCAAGCTTAATGAGATGCAACATCTATTTCCAGCAACAAATACACGACTAACGTTACTCCATAAAATCCACTTGCCAATTTGAAGACCACAGTAAAAGATCCCGCCTGCTGGCTCTCGTGCATCCGTGTTACAGAAGGAACCTGCTCGAGCGCATTCCATCCTTAAAAACCCCGTCCATAACATTCCTCTAGGATGCTGCTTTAAACAAACCAATGTTTACATCATGGCTGAAACTACTTCATCTGACGAACAGATTGTAAAAGAAAGTTTTACACACGTTCTCTACAAAGGCTGACTCACTTTCCAAGACTTCCAAGTTTTCTTTTTTAAGAGATGCGACGTACAAACACAATCCGCGTTCCCGAGGCGCTTACTTTCCAAAGGAAAAGTACGATCCACTCACCGAAAAACACGAATCCTTCGCGCGTCCTGAGCAGAGCAGTGCACGCACACGCTGTCTTCTACACACACTCACTCCCTCATCTTCCACACACACACACACACACACACACACACACACACACCGCGCGTTGGAAAGTTTAGTGACGTCACCCACTCAGTTAAATGCCACCGCAGGAGTCTCGCCAACCAGCTGGAGGTTTAAAGGGACAGAGGTGATGAGTACAGCTTGGATGCAAACAAACATGTCTCATTACTGTTTTACTTTTTCTGACTTTATAAATATATGGCGTAAACACATTATTAAGCTCAAAATGCACGTGTTTTTAGACCTCTTGTTTTGTAAGAATAACGTATTTTTAAAGAAATTTTTTAAAATAGAAATACAATTTATTTACATGCAGCATATTGAGCACATTGGCTTATTTGTATTACGTGGTCTCAGTGTAAAAATATATTAACAGAACAGTATTAACAATAATAAAAATATTTTAAAAGATCATTTTTGAGAATTAAAAAAATATTGTTTTAACATTTTTATACACTACGTTTGCCCTGAGAAAATACACTATGTTAAATGAAATTGTAAGATCGTAATATAAAACAATTTTTAAAATATAAAAAGTCATTATTTTATGGCGTTCAGTGGTTCACCTAGCAGATAAAGGCTATTACAAAACTATGATAAAACTATGATTTCAGAACAATAAGAAAAAGATTATAATTTAAGAGAGATTTCAAATTGGTATTAAAAAGCAACATACACACCTCATTTGAAGAAAGTTTGAACAACCCCAAGTCTCTCCTATATGTAACACATGAGCAGGTCTTTTATCTGACATTCCAAAATGTTTTATTTGTCTTTGTTTGGCTTTTTTTTTTTTTTTTGTAATTTACTATATATATATTGGTTATATTGGTTTATTGATTGCTGTACTTTGGTATCTAAATGATCATATATACATATAATACAAAATATAACATTTAATATTAACATTTTAACAATTAAGAAATGTCAAAAGCCATTTAAGTATATGGTTAGATTTTGAAAAATACGCATAGCTGTAACACAGTGTCTTAATACTTGGCAAAGCTCCAGCACCAAATGATTTATCTGAACATGAAATGAGGCATGACGCCACACAATCAATCTCAAAATAGCCAATCAGAACAGTTCTTTGGGTTTACACGCTCCCTCGCACTCACAAATCACTAAACTCTATTGGAATGGCTAGATAACTCTATCGCAACTGAATCACAGAGCACATAGCTCATATTTTTTAAAGGCCTTAACATACTGATTTTCATGGACTTCCTTCTGGAACAAAAAGCAATAATAATTGCTAGCATTCAAAAAATATTCCAATTAAGTTATAAATATGTTATTTTTGAATGTTCACTGAATGTTCAGAGCATCCCATTTTGTAAAACAATCAAATCAAATAAATAAAACTGAAAAGGTTTGTTCTTAACTATGAATAAACTCATAATGTTTACCAAAATTATAAGGATGTGGACTTTTGAACATTAAACTCTGATCAACATGTGCATTAAGAAGCTAAGAGTTTTGATCAACGTGCCTTACATCTTTAAATTCACCAGTTCATTTGCCTTTCAATCGGTTTTCATGTACAGACCATTTCAGTGGTGATGAGATGTGTGCATTGATCGGCCTACATTAAGATTATTACTACAGAAAGATCTCTGCTATAAAAAAAGCCTGTCATCAACCGTCAATGAAACACTGATGTGTGGCATGCTCAGGTGCATGATGAGGAATCCAGAGAGAATGAGAATGGCAGCCTTAGCATCACAAAAGGAGTTTCGCACAAAGAGATCACGCTGATTTTTTGAGCACAGAGCCAGCCAAGTGGTGCAGGGACAAAGTGTAAGGGAGGTTTTAGACATTGGTTTTGGCTAGCTACTGAACATAAAATGCTGGAGCTGTAGATTTATTGCTATCATTGTAAAATATACAAGCAAAATATTCTGCTTTAATCACACGGATTACAATATTTACTACCCGACCATAGAAATATGAAGTAAAAAGCATTAAAATGACTTAGCATACATGTAATCAATGTCTTTTTAAATGCAATTTAAAATATTGTTTGTTAAAAGCTTAAAAAGATTGGATTCATGATTCGGAAAAGCTACAGAATTAAGAAATAAATTCAAAAGGATTAACTTAATTTAAAACTTTTTCATTTAATTATTTTTTTATTCTTTACTGAAACTTGAGCTAGAGGACAATCAAGATGAAGCGTGTATCAGATGAAAATGCAGCATTTTATAATCAGTAGAAAGATCTGACTCACACACTTGATCATTTCGTAAATGGTCAAACCATTCTAAGTATTTTAAAAAAATGTTGGCCCAGACTGACAATTAGGTGTTACAAAAATGAAATTTGAAAAGTACATTTAAAAATGACTACATTTTGCTATTAAAAATACATCCTTAGTGTCTCTTAATTATTTACATGGAAATAAAAAATACAAATGTTGGTGTGGCAATAAACAAAATGTATTGAATTTGAGTAGAGTATTTGAGTAGTATAGTAGAAATAGAAGTAGAAATTCAAATGTTTTTCTCTTTTTTTCTTTTGTGTGCTTGTCTTTCTGTCCTTATTTAGTATATCTACCTAATATATAGAAGGAATTTCATAAAATGAATGAATTAGAATGAATTGTGTTCTAATTTCAGAGTCATCACGTCAACTTCTATCATGAGAGTGCTGATGTACAGAGATCACATCTAAAAGTCTGAATCAAACAAGAGGCCGTGTCCCATCACACTTTACACAACAAGCCTTCTGAAGATAATTGACTGTCTCTAATGAAAAAGCTCATACGTAGTCTAGTTATCAGATAGCTCTAAGCCATGGAATCCTTTCCTCCAGAGCAGACACTCATAGGCCATTAGATAATCCCAGGAACAAAGGCTTGACTGAGAAGAGAATCAAAAATGATAGCATTGTGCTCATGTGAATATGAGGATTTTAATGCAAAGAATTTGTCGGCTTAGAGGCCATTTACACAGAATTATTTTACTTTCAAGACCCAGTAGTGAAATGGGAAAAAAAATATTGAGACATGTTTTATTTAGCCTTTTTTTAACCATCACAAACTGGCACTAAGAATGATGTTTCAGGAAAACAAAATTGGCTAAAACAAAAAGCTGAGAAAATCCATTGAATACTAAAGTATTTCTCATGATTTTTAAGGGCATTAATCTTTTCATAATACACTATATTACTTTCACTTATTATGGGCTGGTCATGGTATTTTAAATGACTGTGCATTTTATAAGACTCATTGGACACTATATGATTTACATTTATATCGCTGCAACTCAAAGTATATAAAAAGTATATAAAAGACCAATATGCTTAGATTGACTAGGAAATCTAAATACAAAGAGAACGGCTTATACAGGCCATAACTGCTCATGATTATGCAATGCAAGAGTAATAATAATTTTCAGTCTTGCTATGTAACTAATAATAATACTGAGATGTGATGAACACAAAATCAAAAGGACAGGTATTTATGACAATGCAAGCTAAAAAATGCACATCAAACCACCGCTATTTATTTAAGTATATCTTTCTTTGATATACTGTTTTTTTTTTTTGCTTAATCAGTCATTAAACTCATTACATATAACTTTGTGTAATTCGGAATATACTGTAGGCAGCAGTTCATCCACACAAAGCAACTAAATGAGTTATCTTTCTAATTCTGTGAGATACAACACAAAGACAAACTGACACTGATACAGATTATTTGAGGAGGGCTTGGTGAACTGTTTAGCCATTGGTTTCATGTTATTGTTACTTAATGGTAAGTGGCTGCACAAAATTTTATATATATGTATGTTCAACATGCATTTTGCAGTGATATCAGAAAAATACACCATAAATTGAGAATAAAATAAGAATATGATGTTTATCTCTAATGGTGATTTAAACACCCTAATTTTTACACAAATCTGTGAGGGAGAAATGAATTTTTATTTTACTAAAATTATGTGAAATATAAATAAATGAATGAATGAATAATCATCATAATTTTTTTCTAGGCTTATTTGTGTTTAAAGGTGCAATCTAACATGTGTTTATGTTTCGTTAAAAAACAAACAAAAACAAAAACATTATTTTTCACATAATTTACCTTTATTTTACACCCTGGGGCAGGAATCTCTGATAAATTATCAGATTAATTCCTGGTTTTATAAAGCCCCTCCCTCAGAATGAATAAGAATCTGTAAATAACAAAAGATAAGCAAATATTGCATTATTATGTTGCAAATGTAATTTTAGAAATGCACTTAGAAAAGTTTTTTAGTCTGATTATTTAGCCAATGATTAATTGAAATGATCTTACTGTCATGAGACATGTTAACAATGTACTACATAATCTCATAGCAAGCGCTCCGTGCGCTCATTAAACCTTTTTTTTTCCCAGAGGATAAATTAAATTGCACACTTACAAAAATCTGTAAATGAAGAATAATTAAACTTCAAGTATTATTTCTTTATCAGCTCCCACATAATTAATGGAACCACTTCATATGCTGATATAGAGAATGGGAGATTTCTAAACCTATATCGCCTATATATCTAAACCTATATATATATTCTTAACACATATTGCATGTCTGTTTATGCACAGAGATACAGAGAGGACCAAGACCCCATCTGGACTATGTGCTGTTTGCTTAAATCTTCTCTCTCTCAAGGAACAAACTTTGCATGTTAGCTGGATTTGAGACACTCAGACAACAAGCAGCAAACAGCGCTGGCGGGCAGAGCAGAAAATCCCATTAAAAAGGGTCCACTGATAAGGCGATCACAGTTTGCTCAAAGTGGCTCAGAATTTCACACCTCACTATTACTTCTACCCACACCAAACCATAGCAAGACCAGTGCGGCATGAACAAATGTGAGGCTAGTTAGGAGGAAGAAATGGTGCTGTCATGTTCCTAATGATCAACATAAGGAGTTTGAGATGTGAAAGTCCACATGGGTCTGTTAGTTGTTGGACTGTTGCTTGTGTTTGAACTTTTGCAGGTGGGGTTCTTTCCCTTAATAAAAACACCCTTTTAAATGATGCAATGTTGTACTAAGTATAAGCAAAATATCCCTACAGCTGTAATAAAAGTTAAAAGCGTTCCAGAACATACAGCGTAATATAATTCATTTGGGACTTTGTATATATATTATAATATCTGACCCAAAACAACCCCAGTTATAAATGAACACACTGGGACTTTGAGTAAAGATGTCTTACTCATTCTGCAGTGGGAAGCAGTAAAAAAAGCTCAAGATAGGTGCAGCAGAACTGAAATATGAAAAGCAAAACAACTGGGTCAAGTATTTTACAGGAAAAAATACAGGAAACCTTTTAAATAAACTTAAAAATATGTCTTATTATTATACAGCTGTGTAAAAAATGGCTCTGATTGGACAATTGTGGCATTCAAATATGTAACTGACAAATTCAAAAAAATTCAAAATATGTAACTGACCAACATGACCTTGACATTAAATTGTGACTTGCATCTGCATGTTGTCCAAAAAATCAAATGTAATGTAATTGTATTTTCCGATGCTTGTCTTGATCCCTAGTGATGTGCATTAGGGTTGGGCGATGTCGACCATTTGGCATCGTACGATGTCTAATGTGAAACATCGCGATGGACGATGATATCGT
>JAUCNO010001888.1:5957790-5974376 GCA_032353835.1 Enteromius viviparus
TCACTGCTAACATTAGGCTAGTATAGGCTGTTTCTCTGACAATCTGAGACAGTAGCCTAAAGTTACCATGGTAAAATGATGTGTTCTTCGCATATATTTTGGCAACCTCTAGTCAGCGGGGAGAGGGAGGGGGAGACACCGTTCAGCAGTATTTTGAAAGTGATTGCAGTACCAGTTTTGGCCATTTCTTACATAAGGCTCCTTTAAGAGTGTGGAAAACACTCTACATCATCTTGCTAAGACTGTTAAGGATGTATGGTTGTCACACTATTAAGCTTGCAGCAACAATTGAAGAAGTGAAGTGTCCATCAGTTCATTCCAAAGTGCCCATTTATAAGAGGCCACATTTGGAGTACTTTGGTTTCTAACAGGCATTCAGTATAGCAGCCTCGACTATTTTTATTTCAAAGTTATCTTTCTGAGGCGGATTTATCCTGTTTAGAATGCAGTGACAGTCTTAAGCCAGTCTAGTCTCATACAAATCTGGCTGACATCATCTTTCATCTTTTTGAATGTAGAAAATGATATTGAATTGCCAAGACATCAGAGGTAATATTAATGTAATATTGTTTTTATAAAGTGGCAACTTTAATACAATACATCAGAGCATTTGTATTTATTTGATCAGTATGCATGAAAGCAGGATAATTAGACATGATAATGTCTAATATTAACAATGATAACCTAACACACACAACATTGTCATGGTTAAAACAGCTCACTCTCACAAGTGTCAATGTACAGTTAAAAATAGTACGATGTAAGCCTTTTGAAGGCTGTTTTATATTGTCCCATTCAGAAAATTGCCAGTAATATCCCAGCTTGCCTATACAGTACATACGTAAAAAATGAGTTTTTCACAGTCCTTTAAAGCGCTTTGCCGTCTATTTTCTCACATATAACATTGAAAACAAGGGCCTTTCATCTATATACTAGTTATCACAATGGGCTTCAAGGCCCAGATATATATTCCTTCTGTATAATGTTTGAAGCCCACTGAGAGAAGGCTATATCTGCAGGGACTTTGGTGAACTGCCAAGCAGAAGTCATTGTGATAGCTTTGATTATATCATTTCAGCAATCTAATTTTCCAAGGCTCACTTAGGGGATCAACAGGGTCGATTTTCTGTTGATGACTACAGATAAGTTTCATCACCTTTGTGTTTCTTTGAGAACGCTATGAACCAGAACCGAAGTGTACCAGAATGTGCTCTTCTCAGGAAAAGCATTTAACGGGTCACATGCACATGGCATGTTTTCTCTGACAGAAAACACATAAAGGTGACCCACTCTCTTTTCATATGGAACGATGTCAGTTATAGAGGTCAAAGCGTCCCTTGGGCTAGAGGTTTGTTTATACTGGAAATAGCCAATTACATGCCTGTTTTAAAACACTAGTGCTATAATCTCTCCAGCTTTAGCTGGCTAATGGAAGAACAATGAAAGCAACTCTGGAAGGATTGTTGTGATCGAGTTCCCAGCTGAACCAAACTAATTATATAATTCTTGCAAATAAATGTCACTTAAATGGACTGGTGGAAAGGTATTAAACAGTGTAAAATGACTCTGTTATTAAAGTACACACCTAAATGAGCTTTCTTTCTTCCTTTAAGAGAAATTCTGAGAGCCTATAAATTGCTGGAAAATGTGTAAAATATTTGTGCAAAATATCATTACATTTATTTCCATAAAAATGAACTAACTTCCAAGAATAAATTAGCAAGCACTCCTTCATAAGACAACTTAATATAAAGCCTATTGATCACAGTATATATATTTGAAGTAAAACTATATTTTAAAATCATCCAAAATAACAGAACAGCAACACAACAACAAACAGAATAGTTAGTTTGACCTTCTAAGGACACTAATCTACATATCAAGATAATGCACCTTCTTTCCCTGAACGTTTGTTGGTTTAAGATTTGTAATTAAGATAGTGTTTAAGTTCTATTTAAAGAGGCCCTATTCACAGAGAGCATATAGCATGGCCCTATACTGTCTGCCAATGAAAACATATCATTTTAATCTAAATTGCTACAGCAGTATGACTGATCATTTTTTGGCTTCTGGAGTGTCAAAAGATGGAGAGAGAGATGACAGTCCCTGTCTGAAGAATTTCAATTTTGAGAAATTATGTTTTAGTAAGCTCAATATCATAATGCTAAAAGTAAATTATCTTGTGCAAACTACCGTGGTGATATTAAGGGGTGTTCAAAGAGCAGAAAAATATGTCCCTAGCCTCATTTAAGTAGATAAGTCATATATATACTGTATATATGCTGTGCACACATTTCCCTGCTCCTGTGAGTGTGTTTATAATCAACTACACACCCTCAAAATGACTGCTACCATGAGACCCTCCTATGAGACACGGATTTGAACTCTCCAGTGACGTTTATTAAAATAGAACCTGTCCTTGACTTCACTATAGAGATGAAGTCTGTGTCGTACCCCTCAGAGATATGGATGTTTTAAAGACGATATGAAATAAATAAATAAGAAATCCCACACAGAGAGTGTTTGATGCCTGTGCGGTGAAATTGCCCACCATCACTAACATCTAAAAATGTTCATCTATGTCATTTTTTTGCATGGCTGTCTTACATTTAAAATGACGTAATCTGTACCACATATTCTGTAATATGATGTCACCTGACCTATAACTAGGGCTGGGTATCGTTCTAAAAATTTTGGATACCGATACCTTGACAATGATAAATTTTTTGATACCAATTTTATGACATTTATACAGACTCAAAACCTCACCTCCTGAGCCACTGCACAGAAAAAAAATATATCCAACACAATGAATCAGTGCAAATTAGTTTTAATAAAAGTTCAAATAGTTTTCAGTTTACACATGCTGTTATGCTACCTTTATAGTAGTGCATTATTATTTATTCTTTCAATAGCCAATAGCCAATAGTGTATTTTGTGTAAATTGTGTATTTTATTTTGTTTAAGGCATAAAACATTTGTCTTTTGATTAATGAAGATTTCATTTTATTGTTGGAAAATAAACAGGATTTTATATTAAAGTTAAAGTTGTAACTGTATTACTGAACAATAGTAATATATTTCTGCTGCTATGTCCAAACCAAACTTTTATTTTGACGGCTTGCCATGAATACCTTTACAGTTCTGTGTGTTCATAATATGAAGAGAGATTTACTCAAATGAAACCATCAAATGCTCTTGAAGTAACACTGGAAGCAGTTCTGGAGATGTTATTCATGTAGCCTACTGTATTTATGTCCTCATTTACTGAGATGCAAGACGTTAATACCACCAGAAGTCACGCGCAGGCCATTATGCTGGTAAACAAAACAGCCCATACATTAGCACAGAGACTTACAGAATTAATTTTTTTTGCAGTTAAATATTGAAAAATACTATTGAAAGCGGGAGTGTGCGGTGCACGCACGTTTATGTGTGTGTGTGTGTGTGGCGGAACTGCGTCGTGCACGATACAGAGAGCGCAATTTAATGTAGAGACAGAAATGACGTGCAGTTGTGTAAAAAATATAAATAATAAAACTATTTTACACAGTTCTGGTCAAACACACTGGCTAGTGCTGCAGTCTTATTGGCTCACTGACGTTAATGGGATTAACCCCTTTAGGTATCGAAAATTGGGTATCGATTCAATTCGGTCAGTACCTTTTTAACAGACTGCTTTGATGATTGTACAAGCAGAAAACCTGTTACGACGTGTTTCTAATAAAGTCATCAGATAATTTCATTGGACTCCATGTTATTCTGTTTAATGAAAACCGTGGAATGAAACCTTGATGTTAACAGTTTTTCTTCAAGGCCCAGATTTGAAATTAGAGCTCACAGCAACTTTTGAGTATACTGTACAAAAGTATACTCAAAAGTTAAAAAACAAAAATCGTACAAGCCTTGCTGTCCTAAATGCCCAGTGCTCGGGTGCATTTTATATTTGTATTTATTTCTTCCTGTCTAAAGGAAAAGGGAGACCTATGACTCCTACTTTTTGTTATAAAATAAATTATTGCTGGACAGATTACGTTTCGTTTGTATCCTCTGCAGCCCAACTGTCCATTTTGTCTAATTTTGCTACAGGTCAATAAAGATTTCCCACAGAGTGAATTGTGCAAAGTCCATACTCAGAGGCAGAAGAACACTTTTTCATTCTAAGTAACTAAAATATAATAACAAACAGTGTCTTTGTTCCAAATTGGAAAATAATGAAAGGACATGTTGCAGTGGCATTTGTATCGACAGAAGATGATATATATCCATCAGGTCTTGGCTCTATCTAAAGGGCAATTCAAAGGCAATTTGTTCAAATGGGTATTGCTGAAAAAACATTAGAAGTATTTTAACATCAGCACTTAGATTGACTAAACAATCTGGTGTCCTTTATTAACATTCTGACAATTGTTTTTTCTAAATGGTGTAGTAACTGATGCTATCCATTTTACTCGAATGCTAACAGCTTTCTCCAAGTATATTACCACTCCTTGGTTTACAGAGTCTTTAGATGAGCGTAATATCTCAGGGCATCAATTTTAATGATATTTGTCAGGTATTAGGAATACTGCACCTTTAATTCCCATGAATTTCTTATTGGATTCTCTCTCTCTTTTTTTTTTTTATCAAGGACTTGTGTACTGTTTATCTGCCATGCTTCAACCCTACAACAGATTTAAGACTTCCATTTACCATGTCAAATGAGCCGCTTTGCAATCAATTATGAATTTGGCACAGAAAGTTCTTACCCTTGCAAAATCCATTGACCAAAACGTCTAGGCCAGCTTCAAACTGCCAGCAAACCGTGGAGTGTGCCAGATTTCATAATGGCTTCTTTCAGTCACTGAGCACAGATGAGAGCAGAGGATCATTTTATTTGTTTTTAGAAAGTATATTTAGGATGTTTGAAATTCTTTGATTTCAGGGAGGGTACTGCAAGAGCACAGACCTAATACATTATACTTAAACTAGGCTCTTTCTTACTAGATAAATTCATTTATCATGGAGCGAGTATAAGGTGTTCGTTTGATTTAAAAATCTTTAGTGATTAATCACTCTATGCTGTTGAAATAATAGTTATTTACTTGACTTAAGACATGCCAGGAAGAAGAAGAGCCTGCAATTATAACTCTTATAATCTGCAATGCAATCAGAGCCTCTGTATACAGACAATAGGCAGCAGTCCTCAGTACAAAAGGTCGACAGAAACACGGCATGACCAATAAAATTAACTGTGCCCTCAGTAATTATTTCCTTATTAAAAGTAGCTTTCCACAAACTTTTTCCTTTTGAAAAGTGCATTTAATACCATATTGAGACAAATAAGACTCCAGTCATATCAGTAGCCAAATAAAAGCGGAAAGTTACAATGTCAGAATTGTGAATTTATAATTCAAAACAATTGCGTGTTATAAAGTCAGAATTACAAGATATAAAATCACAGTTACGAAGTGTTACATGTACATGTTTGCTTATGTTCTTTGTTGTCATTTTCTCCCCATGTGCTCTTTGTTTTTCCCCATGACCTAGTTTTGTCTAATAATGTGTTCCTTTCAGGTGTGTCTCCCTTGTTTACATTGATTTGTCTTCCCTACTTAAGTTGATCTCTGTTTCCCCACATTTTTCTGTTATCGTCAATGTTGAGTGTGTGTAACCTGCTCCTAGTGTTCACATTTGTTACTATTAAAGAAGTTTCACTTTTGATTACGACCCATTGACCCATTGCTTGTTTACTGGACTCTCTCTTTTGGTTTTGCCTCTTACATTCCTGTCTGCCGTTGTCAACCTCACCTCGTTGTACTCTCCTGTGTTCATTGTTGAACACTTTGCTATTGACTCTTACTGCCTCCTTGCTCATTTGTTACAGAAATGATGAGCCGATCCGATCCAGCGAGTGTGCCACGGAAACCGTCACGTCCTATTGGTCTCCATGGAGGAGTATGAGCTTGATATTCCAGCAAGGATGAGGTATCGAGGAATACGTTAAGGAGTTTATCACGTTCAGTCACTTGGTGCACGATCAGGAGTCTCAGCTGAAAGACTGTTTCCTGATGGGACTCGACCCGGAAGTGCTAGACTTCGTTGATGCGGGAATGAACGAAGATCAAAGCATGGACTTTCCCTGAGCTGGTGGATTCAGTGCTCGCCGTCTGCGGATCTCCCATGACCGTAGGAGAGGCTGAAATCGAGGATTCCGGGCAGCACGATCGGGGCTTGATGTTTACTTCGCTCGCCGCAAGTGAGAAGGTGCAAGCGATTTTCAAGCTCGCCTACAAAATGGCGGATGCTGCAGAATCTGAAATGGCGGTCAGCACTTCTCCATTTGTGCTGTCCCGCTGCACCAAGAACTATTTACAATCCAGTCGGTTACGGTTTCTCCGCTAGTGGGGTGGTCTTCCACTACGGTCATGACTGCAACACCATGGGTAGGTTTTGACTCCATTTTGCAGCGACAGGGGCTGTATGGAGTTCAAAACGGGCCAGTAACACAGTGAGAGGGGCGTTCATTTATTTCGGCTGTGTTGCACCCGCAGTTAAGCGGTTTAAACCTTCAGTCATGGCATCAGGGGCCGCGACTGATACCTTCTGGGTCGTTTGCTCCATATGGGGTCGGTTGCTCCATATGGGGACTGTCGCGACAGCTCCTTTCACCCAGTCAGAAGAGCTACCCCTGACCCAGTCAGCCCAGGTTGTAAAGCTCGAGGAGCTGTCACCCGCCTTGGTGTACCCTGAGGGATTTGCCACAGTCCCAGACATAATTTCCCAGTGAGAGGGGCTGGATGATGTCCAGTTTGGCCCGGCTACCCAGCCAGGACAGTGGAAGGCCCTCACTATGCACAGCCAGTATATCTTGGGTCCTACTCCGGAGGTGCAGTACGAGGGGCTGCGTTGAGCCCAGTCAGTCTGGGTTTCTCAGTCCCTCGAAGTGTCTATAGTCTGTGACCCTGATGCAGGTTGGCCGGATCCGCCAGACACGGTCTGTGATCCGGTCTCGTCCTGGCCTGACCAGCCAGACTCGTGTACCGATCCAGACCACCAACCACTGCAAGACCACAAGGCCAGAACCCGTACACAATCCGGAGATTCCTTTGGGTCCGCAAGAGGCTGCACTACTTCTGAGGAGGTTGGCTTCGGCCGTAGTATCCTTAGAACCTCCACTGGTGGCTGCACAACCCAAGAGGGTCTCCATGTCTTGGTTCGGTCGTAGGCGAGGATCATGGTCATTTCCGTATGGCTCTCACAGGGCGCAACGTTGGGTCAGTCAGACAGTGAAGGAGAGATCCTTGTCTGTTGGGTCACGGTGGGCACACCCATCGTCAAGTTGGTCCCGAAGGGCGCAGGCTACTCTTGTCCGGTCACGAAGGGCGCGCTCTTCCCATGTCTGGTCGCGAGGGTTACAGTCTTCCCACATTCGGCCACGAAGGGCGCCGATTCTCTACGTTTGGTCTCGAAGGGCACCAACGTGTCTTTTCTGGTCACGAAGGGTGCTAACTTTCAATGTCAGGTCACGAAGGGCGCCAACTCTCCATGCAAAGACACGAAGGGTGCATTTCCTCCCTGACGGATCTCCTAAGGCATTGCCTCTAACTGTCTTGTCTGGGAGGGCACACCATCAGTTCAGCCGGTCTAAGAGGGCAGATACAGGGCTAGACCAGCTTCAAAGAGCATACTCACTCTCGGGCAGGTTTCTAAGGGCGTGGGCTAAGG
This sequence comes from Enteromius viviparus, assembly GCA_032353835.1. Taxonomy (NCBI): domain Eukaryota; kingdom Metazoa; phylum Chordata; class Actinopteri; order Cypriniformes; family Cyprinidae; genus Enteromius; species Enteromius viviparus. The sequence goes on from JAUCNO010001888.1 coordinate 5,965,498, forward strand.
CAGGTTGGCTCATGTGGGCGCAAAATCAGTCAGATGGGGTCCAAGGGCTCCTGTCATCCCCTGGGCGAACCAGAGGGACATCTCCGGCGTCTATGGCACCACCGCCATCTCCACCTTGGAGGGATACACCGTCATCTGCTCCGCCCCGGTAGGCTTCTCCGCTGCCTGTTCCGCCCCGGTGGGGGAGCTGGATCTTTGTCTGGCCAGTCCCGGAGGGTTCTACAGTCGTCCGCTCCGCCCTGGAGAATATTAGAACTGTTGATCGGCTCTGGAAGCCGCTCCTTAGGGGGGGCTATGTTATGATCTGCTGGAAGTGCCAGTCGAACTTAAGTATAGCACTTCCAGCCTCCTTGTTTCATGTTGTGTTTTTCCACTCCTTGTATGTTCTGTCACCTGTGCTCCCTGTTTCCACCCACCTAATGTGTTGCCATGGTAACTAATATGTTCTATGCTCCTTTCGTGTCGTTAACCCCTGTATTTACTATAGAAGTAACCCTACAACGTAAATGTAATAATATAGAAAATATTGGTTACACTTTATTTTAATGAGCCATTGTTACAATTAATTATACATTTAAGTAATGAGAAATGTTAGCTACATGTACTATGGTTAGGATTATGGTTTGGCTTAGTGTTACTGGCATGTAATTATGCATACATTAATTGTTATTTATTGTTATTGTATCAGTTCATATAAAATGCGTAAAAGGACACCTTAAAATAAATTATCAAGATATCAGTGGCTTAGTACACAAAACAACAAAAATCCTTTTAAAGAGTACCATAACTGCAAAAAATGGTGATTCCGATAGCATAGCACAGTTCATATTCATGTTCATGCATCAGACTGAGAACGAGTTCATATATATTCCAAGAAGTTCACATTCAACATACATTCATGCATTAATCACGCACTTAACTGTGAGAGCTTTAGCTAACAGAAAAGAGGAAATCTATCAGCAGTAAAAGGTTACAGCATCAAAACTGTTGGACTGGCTATCAGATGTGTATTATACTGTAGGTCCATATAGCCGCAAGGCAAAGTCCAGAGCATTATATTATATGCTGTGTCAGCTGGGGAACATCCAAACGTTAATTAACATTTAATCAATAACCTGTTTGAGAAAGTCATTGTAATGCCATTAACCTTTCACTGTTTAAATGCTATGCCACCCTTGAGATAAAATGAAAAAGAATATGCCAATAGGTCATTTTGATGTATATTTTAGTATTTTTATACAACAACTTTATGAGGATATATGAATAACAAGGGTTGTACATAAAACATGGAAGATAGCAAGTGTCAAGTACACAGCAAAACAAGACATTTTTGGTATGAAACCTGAAGAACACAGATGTAAAAGGAATGTGAGCTGCTTATCTGAGGCCTCTGATACGGAGTCTGCAAAGACAGAGAGGTCTGTCTGATACTTGTCGAATTACTAACTTTATCTCTAGTTTTATAAATTGGGTGACTGTCAACAAAATGATAGAAAAGATGAGAACAGTGACATTAATAAGTTGACTGGTAAACAAAATCCTTAACCTTGACAGAATGTCACGGATGATGGAGAGATTCAGCCACGATGCATCAGGTTCAAGTTAAAAATGCAATTTTTCAACCAAAATTGAATTCAGTCTTCATTTATTATCCAGATCCTACTCTCCACAGTTTGATGCAGCAGCAGTAGCATTAACTGTGCTAATAACTCGTTGCCTTCAATGCAGTTCCTCAAAGCTCACATTCATTTTTTTATAGGCATCCCTGTTATAGCCAAAGCTTTTGACAAACTAGATCTCAGAAATGACATTTGTCTAAGTGTTGGATGGGAGTGATATTCTCATAAAAGTGAGCCTGGTACGTGTTGAGACTAAAAATGAATGAAAGGCCAAGGACAGATTTTGATAAGGAGCCCCTTAAAAGCAAAGAGCACCTATCAACACCGTAAAGCCAAAAGGAAGATCTTAATACCTCAAGTCCAACTTCAAATAAATAGATAGATTTAGCACCAAGACAAGAATTAATACCCCTTCTGGAAGTATTTAGATAAAAGACCTTTTTGGGTTTTAGTTCAATAGTTTGCCATAATTGGGTCAAAAAAAAAAAAGGTTATATCTGTTGAATTCAGGTTGTAACATCAGTTTATTATCTGTAAAGAATTATTTTTTGCCAACAGCCACAATAGCATATCAAAACATGTATTTATACAATGAAACACCAATAGTACATGCATAAATACATTTTAAAAAGTGTTTTAAGAACCTAAATAATTCACAATTACAATGTACAAAACAATAGAGTTGAAGCATTTAATTATGAATGTAGATAATTTGAAAAGGCATAAATAATGACCCAGGGAGGCATCCGAAACAGATGCCCGAGCCACCGCAGCTGGCCTTTCTCGATGTGGAGGAGCAGGGTTTACTCCGAGCTCCTCCCGAGTGAGCAAACTCTTAACAACAAGGCCTTTAAGGGAGCGCCCTGCCACCCTACGGAGGAAACTCATTTCAGCCGCCGGTATCCGGGATCTTGTTCTTCCGGTCATGACCCAAAGACAAGTCGCAATGCAAACCAAGCTCCTGCTTCGTTCTTGCAGGGACCAGATAGCCCTTTAGCAAAGGGCCCCGGACCCCATACTCCCAGAGCACCCCCCACATGACACTGCAAGGGACACGGTAGAATGACTTCAAGTCCACAAAACACATGTGAACTGGTTAAGCAAACTCCCACAAACCCTCCAGTACCCTAAAGAGGTATAGACCTGGTCCAGTGTTCCACGACCAGGACAAAAGTCGCATTGTTCCTCCTAGACCCGAGGTTCGACTATCGGATGAATTTTCCTCTCCAGTACCCTGGCATAGACTTTCCCAGGAAGGGTGAGGACACGGTTCCTCCACATCAAGAAATGCCAGCTGAGGTGGCTCGGACATCAGTTCCGGACGCCTCCCTGAGGAGGTGTTCTGGGCATGTCCCCCCGGGAAGAGGCCCTGCTTAGACTGCTTGCCCCGGATAAGCGAAGGACGATGCATGTATGTAAATAATGACTTGGAAAATGAATTCAATTTGATGATTTGACTGATTTGTTAGGATATCAGACAAGTGCACAATAACTAACATACATAAAATTACTGCATAAATGTATGTATGTATGTACAGCCAGTATGAATAAATTAATCTATGCATCTGAAGCTGAAATCCGACAGTGGCATTGCAATTTTTCTTCTTTTATAATGCAGTAGTTTCTCATGTTTTTCATAACTGAAAGAGAAAATAATATTTTTTGTCCCTATAATTGATAAGTGAGCACAGGGGGGTAAATCAATTAAATATATTTTTGAATTAAGGTCTATAACGTTAGTGAGAGGGACACTGTTTCAACAAGCCAACAGCGAAATAGTCATGCGGCATCTAGAGCATCCCATTTATTCGGAACCAACTTGATCCCATTTTTCTTGAACCCTTTACATGCTTTTATGTTACTCAGCGGCACCCTGTGCTGTTTTGTATGAGACTGCAAAAGCACAGAGTGAGAATCTCATTACAGGGCCTGTCAGTTTCCTCAGGTGTATTGAATAATGAGGATTCTCTTGTCTGACAGCTCGGGATATCATTGCTTAGATTAATAAACTGAATTAGAAAATGATTCTTGAAAAAAAATCTTTAGACTGTCTCCTCTAATTGAGTTATAGGACACTGCATCACTCATCATAGAAGTCCACAACCCAGAAACAGCTAAGTAATAAGATCCTCAACTTACTTTCTGGTGATTATGGCTGCGGCTGAGGGTTGCCCGAAAGCTTTAGAGACAAATTCAAAAATAAAAAAAATGAAATCTAGGTTTATTTTAATTCACTTTATTTCAAGGGTCCCTTTAACACGTTATGTTGACTGTAAGTAATGCATATCACCTAACTCTCACTACAGTGTTAGTAGAGTATCAGTAGAATGCAGTTGGCTTATTAGTGGAGCTTTCCCTAAGGCAAGGCTTCACTATTACTATCTCATATAATTTTCCGTATGCTTTTAGTCCCGCACCGTTTGTCCTAGACCCACGAAACGGGCTTCAAATCGTGCAGCCTATTCGGGAATGGTGTGCTATTACTTTTATAAGCGATCAGGCATACGATGTTCGTACACGGGGCGAAAAATTTCGAAGTTTTCTCACTTTAGTAAGCGATCGGGGGTACGATGATCTTACACAGGGCAAAAAATAAATAAAAAAATCTCATAGATAAACCATTGAGGCTAACTTTGATGGATCGTAGCGCAAAGCAAGAATTTTGTAGAAACATACGATTCACCACATTTGGAGAGGCTGGCAAGCTGTGTGACAACATACCCCGCAATGGGGTACAGGGGTATAAGTACCCCTGGGGCGCAACAGCCCCCCAAAATTTCTCTATTCCCCATATGGGACGTCCGATTAAAATTAGTTTTTGCAATGAACATAACTCTGGTTTAAAGTGTCATAGAGACATGGAGGATGGCTCATTTAACTCAGTCAACCAATCAGACTCTCAGGATTACTGTGAAGCTGTCAAGCCATGTCCTAGCAACAGTTTACAGCACCCAAACAACAACTCCCATAGACTGCCATTATAAAAAGCCCAGATTGATATCTTTGGATCACAGTGTCATAGAGACATGGGGGTGGGCTCGTTTGACTCGGGGCAGCAAACAACCAATCATGAATCACTTCTTCTCTGCCTAGCCACGCCCTAGCAACCATTATGGAGCGCCCTAGCAACCATTATGGAGCACCCTAGCAACCCAAACCCAAATAAGCATATCTTTAAATCTGAAAGTCATAGATAAATGGGAGTTGCAATAGGTCATTCATACTGGCCAGCAGACATTGGAGTGTTATCATTGCTAGCTGCCAAGTCACTCCCTAGCAACCAAACAGAGTACCCTAGCAACCATCTAGCAAGACCTATATCTCTAGATCAGAGCATCGTAGAGACATGGGACTTGGGACTTGAGACTTGGTTCTTTTCACTCATGCTATTAAATAGGTATCTTTAAGATGCTAGTCTTGCTAGCAGTGACTAGCTACATGCTTATAGTGATTAGCTAAGTGCTAAATCAACACAAGAACATGTTAAAAACTAAGACTCCATAGTAATGATCTGTGACAAGTAGTAACTGCCTAACAACACTCTAGCAATCACCCCAGGTACCTTAGCAACCAACCTGGGTACCCTAGCAACCGCATAGCAACACCCTAGCAACCACCCCGGGTACCCTAGCAACCGCACAGCAACACCCTAGCAACCACCCTAAGTACCTTAGCAAACGCCCTAGCAACCACCCTGGGTACCCTAGCAACCGCATAACTTCAACCTAGCAACCACCCCGGGTACCCTAGCAACAGCATAGCAACACCTTGGCAACCACCCTGGGTACCTTAACAACCGCCCTAGCAACCACCCCGAGTACCATAGCAACTGCATAGCAACACCCTAGCAACCACCCTGGGTTCCCTAGCAACCGCATAACACCCTAGCAACCAACCTGAATACCCTTGCAACCGCATAGCAACAACCTAGCAACTACCCTGGGTACCTTAGCAACCACCCTAGCAACCACCCAGAGTAGCCTAGCAATCGCATAGCAACACCCTAGCAACCACCCTGGATGTCCTTCATAATCACACACTAGCAATCTCATAGCAAATCCGTAGCAACCAAAGGCAAAGTTTTGCCATGGCAAGCTCCACTCACATTTTCTTCAGGAAGAAATCTAGTATTATACTTACTATATTAATATTATGCAACATTCAGTGTTTCTTATCCCTTATCTAAGACCAAACATTCAATGGATTAATGTTAGTGTGGTGTTTTCATATCAATACTAACCTCTCCCCAATTGTCCAGAGTTTGACAGTTGTGTTTTTTTTGGGATATTAAAGGCTTGAACTGAATGTTCCAGAACACTGGATTGCTTAACCTACGAAATCTCTGGCTTTTCTCCAACAACTGAAATAAGAGATTGCAGAGTCATATAAGCGGTAAATTTGTCCAAAGGAAATCTTTGTAAAAATCTTCTTTTTTTTTCCCCCCACCAGAATGATTTTGTTCTGGCCTGCTGGCACTGTTCCCCAGCACTGACCTTTCAGTTAGGAGTTTGTGACCTTCCTGGACTTTCCCCTGAAGTCCCAGCACATATACTTTGCAAAAGGGTTTATTGGAAAGAATGTGATTCTGTATCACAAAGAGTTCCAGTTAAAATGTGGTAATTTTGTATCATGCCAGTCGACTCTTTAAAGCAAAGACAGATACTTGTCGTGAATGCTAAAACATCAAGAGCTGATAATGGCCTAAAAAAATACACTAATTCTAAACAATAAACTGTGCTTTACGATGATGAAAAATAACGCTACAAGAGAAAAAAAAAAAAAATGTCCTGTCAGAAAAATACCAGTTAAGTTTATGGACATTTCCTTTAACTCTAAACCACTACACAATTCAAAGCGTAATTCAAAACACAGGCTCAACAACCAAGAGAAAAAAATCAATAGGAAAAATGTATTAAACCGTAGCAAAAAGTATTAGATTTTTATTTCTGTCTCTTACAAATGTAAATTAAAGGAATAGTTGATTCAAAAGTAAACATTACATGTATCATATTTATTTACTTACCTTTGTCAAACTGCTTTTCACCTAAATAAGAGACCATGAGTTTATACTGTAAGAAAAGTAGTGATATCTGAAAATCTTTTGAGTTTTGTCATCAATGAATCATCTGATCCAGTTCACAAAGCTGGTCTGAACCACCCATTTGAGAATCAATAACCTATTCTGATTCTTGCATTTAACTCAGTGACTCTGAACCCAGCAGTTACCAGCCCTCTAGTGGTGAAGATAATGAGTGAATATTAACTAACTTCACACAAAGCTATTTCATGACTAGTTTTATAATTCATAATATAGTGCACAAGAGAATTTCTGTCCCATGAAAGAAAATAAATAGGCCATGCAAGCTCAAAACAACATGGGGGTGATTAAATAATGACAGAATGTTCATTTTGGGTTATCTAATCTGTTAACTTTAATTAATGTACCACTTCTCTTACTCTGTATGAAGTGAACTTCATTAGACTTGCTAAAGCAGAATTGCAGATATGTGCTGGGCCTGGCAGGCATGCCTTTGTCTTTGCTTCCTCTTCCTCAAAGCAAAAGTTGAGCTCTGAGAGTTTTCTGTGATTATTCCAAGCAAATGTAGAAAAACACTTTGGCACTGTCTCCAGTAAGACATCTCAATGAGAGTCGACAACATTGTCTTGTGGGTTCCAGCCTGAGCATTGCTATGTTGTTCCTCCCTCCTGCCTCTTCAAAACCAACCCTGAATCAGTTATTTGCTTCATTAGACATCTTATGGGAGTCTCACTTCAATGGGTATCTGAATTTAAGGAGGGAAATACCAAGATCATCCAGTCCTCTGCGGAATGCAGTTTGCATCTGGGTGGGCACTGTTGAGGTGGCAGCCTGCTAAATAGAGGGAATATAATGAAAAAAACATTATTCAGACATATTGCATCCAAACAGAACTGTTTAGATATTAACATACTCCAAAATTGTGATGAGTACAATGAGATGTAGTGAGGTGTAGGTCCTTAGAGTAATAAAACATTCAGTGCATCACTGTCATACGGCCACAGTGAGCCACTTCCGACGATTAACAAGAAGATTTCAAGAAGCATTGAAATAATCACACAGCCTGCTTTTCTGCAAAGAAATTGTATCATTATTTTATCAATAAACTAAACTAAACTAAACCAGGCCACCGTGTGAGACTCTGTGCTATCCTGTGTAGTGAATTTCGCTTTCACCAACCTAGGGTCCAAAATGGTGTAGTGATGGGTACTCATGTCACCAATGGCCTTGTGATAATTGGATCACGTGTCACTTAGGGTGTGGTTATGAGTACATCACATAAGAAAGATTGGTGGGATGTCTAACTTCTAGAACCTTTTCTGAATCATCAACACAAGGAAGACACAAGTGTAATAAAATAGATTTTATTAACAAAAGATAGACAAGAGTAATCATAACTACTAAATAAACCCTCTAAATGAAATAGGAAGAGTGCAATAAGATGCATAAAATGATCAGGTTGGGTGTTGCTATGTCAGAGTTACGTTATCTGGAAAGATAAACTGTTGCTACTCTGAAAGAAATAAGAGAACAAATATTAATGCATCAAACAAATATGGAAAGATTATTTGTTATCAATCAGCTGGAGGTGTAGAGGTAGCACCTTTGATGTCTGGCAAGCTGCATTCTACTTCTACTCATCCACCCCCTAACAAGGGTTAACAAGGGCCACGCCTCTTGCTGATCACCAGGACGGAGGTGGAAAGTGTGCTACTGGTGCAGACAATAAGAAGATTTGGGCAAGGAGTAACATCGTCGTTGGCCCCTGGAATGTAAGAACGCTGAGAACAACAGGCAATCTTATTCATAAAATGAACAGGTACCGCTGGCATATCCTATGACTTTTGCGAAGTACGGTGGAAGAGCATGGGGGAAACAACAAAACACGAGGGACACAAGCTTTACTTCAGTGGAAAAGATGGCAAACACAAGGGTTTCTGGTACACAAAGACATCACAAACACAGTTATGGGCTGCCAGCCAGTATCAAGACTTATCACTATCCGCCTGAGAGCTAGCCCATTCAACATCACTGTTACGCCCGGTAGCTCGGAAAGGACATAACAAAAAGTGGGGACAAACCTGTAGAAGAACTCTACAACCAGATACAAAAAATCTTGGGCAAAGTGCCAAAGACAGACATAGTAGTGAGTGCGTTTACATGCAGCCAGTAACCCTTTTAAAACCCGGATATTCACAATAACCCGGTTCCGCACGGCCATG
>JAUCNO010001888.1:6014042-6027797 GCA_032353835.1 Enteromius viviparus
GTGGCACCTGGGGTGGCCAATCGAATGTCAGGGGTGTCCAGTGCCACCCCGGACACCCCTCTGGCTCCGCCACTGTTTAGAGATCACTCTGTTCTGTGTACTTCCCCTTTAAATCTTCACAAGCTCCGCTGACTCCGCACCTCTTTTCAGAGGCACTTTCAGAGGATCTTTTTAGCCGTATTCATAGTGAAACTTGTTAATTAGCACATTATTAGGAAAGGCGATTTGCAAAGATTCATTAACTCATTAAATTAATTACATTCATTAAATTACATTATACTCACTGCTTCTGTAGGTGAGGCTGGATCATGAATGATTTGCGTAAACATAAACGCATTTTGGTTGACCAAGGGAGCGTTTCCCTTCAGAACCAAACGTAACAGTAGTCCTCCATGTCTTCAGTCACTCAGATGTCGGGGGTAAATGACTTCTATGTTCATTAAAACATTTAACAACAAAACACCTCAATCTCTTAGGAGTCTTGCATATTGTGGGAGTGGCCTCTGGCGTTGTGACGCCACACCGACATGCATTTGAGAATGGCTTGATTTCAGAAGGGCCAACTTATTCTTCTTTTAATTTAATAAAAATACTTGTGGATCTTTATCATTGTAGGGTGGTTGTGTACACACACTCACAACACGCATCCAAACAGCTTGAAAAATTTAAAGAGGTTCAGCTCTTTGGACTCTTTGGCACCCATTTATTGCAGAGCATCCATTGGCAAGCACATAATGTAATGCTATTTTTCTCCTAACCTGTTCTGATGAAGAAACAAACTCATCTACATCTTAAATGGCCTGAGGGTGGGAACACTTTTCAGCAAATTTTCATATTTGCGTGATCTATAAATTTAAACAAAAAAACCTTTATTACATATTACCTTGCATATGGCCATGATTGTTAAATGCTTTAAATAATGCAATTATATAATGCTTGAAAGAACTGTTTTAGCAGTATTTTTTTTCAATGGATGTTCTTTGTCAGCGCTAAACACTAAGTAAGAATATGTCTTAAATATTTTAATCGTGCCAGCATTTACTCCTTTTTAACATGCATATTCAAGTTTTTAATCATCCAGTTCACATACACAAAAAAATAAGTAAATAAAGCAGCAGCACAAAAAAAAGAATATACTGTATAAATTACCCCAGCCCATTAAGCAGTTGATGGAGCTGTTTAGTAAATTCACCCATGCATAAAAATCATTTTTATATTTTTCATTATGGCATGCATCTGAATTCAGACACTCAAGAGCAAGTTATGACAAACAGTGGAAACACTTTGGAGATGGATTATGATTTGAGCCCTGAAATAGCTTTAAATATGTATTTACTCTGCAGGTGTTATTCTAGAGCAGCTTGCGATGGCTTTATTTTTAAATGTGTATTTTTGTAACTTAATACGACATGCTTTGCCACCCTGTTTTATTTCTGTTCTCCTTGGGGTGTTTGTATCAGTAGGCACAGTGGAGGATAATGGTCGCCCCTGGGGTTCTGCATATTCAGCTGTACTAGACAGGAAAGGGTGGTTCACATTACCGAGCATCAACATTAGCAGATTTGTCCAGGTTGTTAGCTGCTGTGTTTCATAACACCATTTTACTGACCTGATTTGGCAGATGCTGGTGTAGCTTTCAGTCTGAATTAAACATTTATACTTTTTTGCTTAGTCCTTAACTTTTTATATGCTGCATTTCAGACTTTCTGGCACTATTTTAAGTTCAAGTACTGGTATAGTCACAAGATTGTGTTGCAGTGTAATGTTTTCACACCCTCTTTTGTAACATCCTGCAGCTATCTAGACGAACCTGATGCTCAGGTTTACATAATCCCTCAAATTGTCACTGCATTAGCTGCTTTTGTTGAAACCATCATATCCTGACATTGAAACAACCTTATTATGCTTATTTCATATAAAAAAATAAATATGACAAGCTTGTGTCTACTGTGGTTCTCAACTGGTACTCAAAAATGCATCTCAGGTCAAAAATAAAAATAATAAATTCAAATAATAAAAATGTAATCATATACATACTGTTCAATACTTTGGACCAATAATACATGTGTGACCCTCTTTGTAAAATCCAGGCTAAAATCTTAAAATCTAAATATGAGAAAACAAGCATCAATGTTTGATTTCAACCATATATTTCACTGTGATTTAAATTTGTGACAGTTTGTCACTATTAAAGATATCAAGGTTATATTGTCAAAGAATATTGAATATATGAAGAGTTTATTTGCAAACCTAACTCAACTGCAGTTTAATTGAGATTAATTGAAATGCACAATGGGTATTTATATAAATATATATATATTTTTTTTTTACTGAAAATAGAAATTAAAAAGAAGAAAAATGGCTATGAACCATTGCATTACAGTACTGTTAGAGACGAGGATGTTAATGTGACTCTAAATTGCTAATTGCATATACTAAACTAATATCAAAGGCATACTAAAAGTGTCCAAAGCTGTTTCCCTGTTACAGGCATAACAGCTATTACTACCTATAAAGCAGAACAAAAGCCATCATATACTTTGTTGTGCATGTGACGGATAGTTGTGCATGGGTGTGGAAGGGCATAGCGATCAGACAAAGTAAAAGCTTGCCACTTTCTAATGGTCTGTTCTACAACCCACCCTTCTACTTAAGACAATTTAGAGCAGCTTTCTATCTGACAGCATTGCCAGTCGTGTTCTCCAGCATCTGCATGACTTTATTATGATTTGCTTTGTAAAACTCAACATCTGGTTGTGCCCAAGGCAAGCTGTGAGCCAATGCTGGCTTCATTTTCATGTTCAGCTAATACACATCAGCTGCAACCATCAAAAAAATCCACAAGAAGGGAATCACAGGAAAGGATGGTTTGAGGTTCCTTGAGAAAACAAAGGGGAGGACTGAGTGTGTGTAAAGGAGTGAACTGCACCTGAGGGCTTTGGGCTGTTATGTGCAAATCAGGTGACAGGTTACAGCTGAGTATATCTGGTGCAAAGACAGCTGTTGATCTTTTGTTTTTTTTTTTCTTGTTTTTTTTTTCTTTTTGGCAAAAATAGACAAGGGTTTCTAGTTACAAGAAAGAATAGGTTGCATTTAGGAACAGTTATTAAAGAAACAACTGAGGAGTCTGTTTCTTAATCAGAATCAGAGATATTACTGTACATCACCAGTGGATCCTCTGCAGTGAATGGGTGCCGTCAGAATGAGCCTAAAGTGTGTGGGGTTTTCAAAACACTTTTTTTCCTTTAAACACAAACTCCCTGTTTAAATAAACCAAATGGTGATGATTGGACAGATAGGACTTAAAACAGGGGTGGGGAACATTAACCCTGAGGGCCGGTGTCCCTGCAGAATTTAGGTCTAACCTTAATCAAACAGACCCAAAGCAGCTAATCAAGGTCTTCAGGATGCAGGTAGGTATATATCCTCAGGGTTGGAGCTAAACTCTGCAGGAGAAAGGCCCTCCAGGATCAAAGTTCCCCACCCCTGATCTAAATCATCTTAAACCCTGCCCTTGAATACCTGTATAGTTTTGTAACGGATCTGTGAGTATGTCATGACCTATAGTGACGAACACAGCACTAAGATCAATGAAATTGAAATTCTTCAAAAACATCCTTTGGTTTTCCAAGTCAAAAATAACAGCAATTCATTATTATTATTTGTGCAATAAAATTAGAAGTAAATATTGACAATTTTCTTGGAATTCAAGTCAACATATTTTAAGGAGTGCTTATCTTGAGTACACAGTTGCAGTGTTTACATTTGTGCCTCTAATGGAAACGAGATTGATAAAAATTGTATGCAGGGCATATTTACATCCATATATCCCACTGGGTCTGAGTCGAGTTATGCAGCTGAGTGATAAGTCTAATCGCTGCAGATCGCATTGGGAGTTCTGAGCGAGCTGGGGTATTTCTGAAAATAGGAAAAGCTTATTATGAATGCTCAGGAGGATCTTGGACAGAAGCAAACATTCTTTGGTCACTGTAGGATGTTTACAAGCTTCGACTGCATTCACAACAATAGCGTCAATAAAGCAAAAAGAATTTGTACCAATCTATACACATGCACACAGTCCTGTGCCACTTTAGTTTTTTTTTTTTTGTAAGACGTGATCAATAAACACATGATGATAAATGGTCTGCTGCATTAAGTACCACACGTCAAAATCTTAAGGGATATAAAGGGAGACTGCCTGACCAACAGAGCGACCGTTTTGTATATCGATTGCAACTGTAATAAGGTAACACCCAAGCAGAATGCTCAGCCATTTATCAGATTGCATGTTTGCAGGAGTGTGTGTCATTTTCATTTATGAATAATGGCCCCCCAACAATTGGTATTAAAGAAAGCATTATTGGATTTCCTTTTGTTGGATAAGTAGGGATGGAGATGACTGCTCATTACTCAAAGGAGTGCGCGTGAACTCGCCCTTGATTATTTCCTATTCATTCTGAATTGTTCTCCAATTGATGTGGTGCAAGGATTTAACTTCTGCAGTGACCAAAATACAAATGTATTTAGATTAGAACAATAATTATAACATGTTCACAGTACTAGTATGTACAGAGCCTCTCATGACATACGGGAAAATATAGGAGATAAAAATAAAGATTCCAATCTGATGAATAGACTAAAACATAACTTCATTGCATGCTTAGAACAGCTTAAACAGAAAATTAGCTGCCATTCTTGTGGACCGTTATATAGTTTTCAGTATGGTTTACCTAAAACTATGGCTGGGGGATATATCGAACGATATATTATGCGCATCTCATCAGTAAAGCCGGTTCTTTGATTGGCGCTAAATCTTCGTCAGCTGTGTTTAAATGAAGCGCCAGTTTATGAACAGAGCCGTAGATCACCGAGAAGCTGCGCCATTAAATCACCCGCGAAACCAACGCGTAGCTTGTCAGCGATCTACTGCTCTGTTCATAAACTGTCGATGTTTATATATATAAACTTCGATATATATCGCCCAGCCCTACCTAAAACTATCGAACAAATTAGTAAAATGTGGCTAAGGTTACCCTAATATGAAGAAAGAGTCTAATAAATCTGTCAATGAAAAAAATTTCTTTGAAAACCAGTTTGCAATCAGATTTTATCATTCATACACTTGCAGAATTAATTTTGAGAACACTATCACACGAATATAGAAAAGTCTGATTATTAACTATATACTGACCCAAACCAGTTTTGCACATTTTTATTGACAGGGGGAAAAATGAATTAGGAATACATCTACACATGGTAGGAAGTGCTGTTCCCTAATGCACAATTTTAACTTTAATCTAATAATCTGTAATGTATTTTCATTTTTTGAATTTATTACTCATTTAGTTATTTAGCTATTCCCTGTAAGGTTTATCTTAGAGGTTACTTCCATGTAATTATACATTATGATTTGAAGTACATGTAACAAGGACACCTTAAAATAAAGTGTTCCCATTTTTTTATATTTCATGTTTCTTATGAATTATTAAACTAAATAGTTTGTAATACTTAAATGAAAGAGTGTGAAATCATATATTGGCTTCATATGAGCCAACCAGCTCTCAACATATAGAGGTTGGCCACATATAGTACATACAATGTATGTTATTGCATTGAAAAAGTGAACACAACCTCTTAAAACCAGCTATGATGCAAACAAAGGCTATTTAAAACAAAAGTACAAACTGAACTTGCTCCATCTCTCCTCATCCCCAGAGTACTGAGATGATTTATCTGTGTCAAATTCAAGCAGTTAAAATGACCATAACACGCATCCAGTTTCCTCCCATGTGCTTGCACTCAGAGGTTTCATTGGCAAGGGAAAATACTGCTGTTTGTTCAAGTAGTGCCGATCAACAGAAGATAAAGGGGTGCGGATATCAGTAGAGGACAGATATCAGCATGAGCAGCCTGCAGAGTGGTTTACAAAGGCTCTGACCTGCATGTTTATTCCCTCAAATGGAAAAGTAAACACCATTATTTCAGCTGCAGCCAATGACGCAGCTACAAGCAGTGGTCCTTGAGATCTGCCAGTGCTGTTTCATGATATGCTGCATTGTGGGTAACATTAAGACTGGCTTTCACCATCTGTTTCTAATTTGCAATACCCCCCTCTGCTTTCTCCCCGACACTCCTGCAAGAGTGTGACCCAACATGAGCAGAACTTCCATGTGAGCAGTCAAGGGACATTATTTAGTAATACATTTATCCACATCAGCTACTCTTTTTGTTTTTTTACACAATATTTTCTATTGCGTATGATGGCCCTACATTAACTGAACCATTCTTCGTGAACTGGGATTTGAAGAAACTGCGCAATCTAGGTTAAAGTTTTTGCTTGACCTAGCTAGAGTCACAAAATAATAATTTCATTAGGGGCCGAGTAGTGAATTTTCAAGCTGCACATACAGTGGTTTTGCTAGTGATATAATTGAGCTAAATTGAGTTTATTGGATTGATTTTATTTGTAAGGTAAAAGTTTTGCAATTAGTCTAATTTACCCATAAGACACAGGTTATTTAATGTGAATTGGTTCAAATAGTCTATTTAAGTGAACTGATTCCAATTTATAAGAACTGTATAGTCTTTGAACTCTACTGATGGTTACTACAAATTTGTATTCTGTGCATGCGCCTCTGTATGTTTTTGTGTGGGTGTATGTTTGCAATAAGCTAGAGAAGACGATAAGAACTGTTTGTGTCAATAACAGCATTAAGAGCCCTTAGAACTGTGCACAGTTTTATTGACATTACCTTCCTTGCAGATCAATAGTGGGTCATTGCAAATGCCAAAGAAGATGACAGCTAGCTGCTGGACGATCTGTCTGTTTCTGCTTGGATCGGTCACTGAGGTGAAAGATTATTTGCCACATTACTTGTTTTTATAAAAAAAATTCTGGTTCTGTCGATTTTAAATATAGAGTGGTGCAGTGATCATATTTTTGTAGGCCAATAACCTGGAAAGTAACACCACCCTGGTTTAACCGACAGGATTTTACATTAAAAAAAAGAGATCGATGCAGAATAAATTAGGTGCATTTTAGTGCATACATACAAAGTGACTAAATGGAAACTATTGCAGTGTTGTTAAGAATAACCACATATGCATATAAGTAGTTTACAATTCACCCATCTAAAACATTTGTTTGAGGTGATTGTTTGTATAAATCAGCCTCTTCTCAGACATTACTTTCCTAACGTGCCTGCTGTTTGTAGTTCATTGTTCTAGCCAGTCCTGAGGTAAACGAAAGCCAGCAACAACATCCTCAAAATGTGTACCATGACATCGGTGTTACTAGAAACAGGATTGTGACGGCACAGTTCGAGTGCTATCAGAAGATCATGAAGGACAGCGGCCCAGACAGAAGAGGTAGACACTTTACATATGAAGATTTTTTACAAGACATAGGTCAAGGTGAATGATTCTGTATCCTGACAATATATGGTTCTCAATGTTAAAACGTGTTACTTCACAGATCTTTATTCTGCATTTATAGGTTTGATGCTAATTGTGACACACAGCAGCTTCAAGCCAGTTCATTCTAGCCAAATAGCTATCATTTTAACTTTACAACAAACACACACACCCATCAAGCTAAAATAATAATATATAACAATAATAATTCAATCCAGTTTTCTATAAGCCTCTCAAAGAGTATGACAGCAACACTGACAGCGTTTTCTGTCATCCTGTGTAATTAGTACAGCAAGAACACACAAAGCCTCAGGTGGCTCATATTCATTCTGTTAGGAAGAGTACGTTTGGCCCCACTGGGTGGCAGGACAGCTGTGAAATATTAGCTCTGTTCCAAAACCTAGTAGACTTCCTACTTAGCATCCTAAACATAACACGCCAATGGTTGATTTGGAGCGCTTTCCATAGGCTGCAGCACACCTATAGCTCACGGGGGACAGGATTTTGGAACAGGCTAAGAATAGGGATAATGAAAACAGGAAGTTGCAGTTTCCCAGTCTCCACAGAAACCATTAAATGTTTTGTGCTTTTTTTCTAGTTGGCCCGGTTTGCAACAGGACCTGGGATGGATGGTTGTGTTGGGACGACACAGAGGTCGGCGTCACTTCTGAACAACACTGCCCTGATTATTTCCAGGATTTCGACCCTACAGGTAAATATTCAAGTTATATGGTTTAGTGTAACTGCGTTCTACTCATCTGCCTAATACACTTACTGTACATCACTGTCAGTTTGTTTGCTCCATTACCTCTCATTATCAAGTCATGCTAAATGCATAGGCTAAAATGGCTGTTACAACATTTATACAACTTATTTTCTGCCCTGAGGTAAGATAAGGTGAACGGAGAAGCATGTTTTCAATATTAAAGACGTAGCTTTAATAAATTCTGCAGTAAAGTTATTAATTGCTGTATTAATTTCTGACGTTAACATAGCAGCAAAATATCACTTTCGCCATTATTTTGGTCTAGTATTTTATTTGAACCCTTTACAAAACAAAAAAAAAAGCAAAAGCCTGGGAATTAACGGCAAAAATTTGACAAGAGAAGAGGGATTATTTACATTTTACATGTTCAATAAATTTTGCATTAAAGTTACTTTCTGAAAAATATTCTTAAAAATTGCTTGGAAAAAATAGCTATATTACGTTGTTATTTTTATTTTGCTATTATTTTGCACTACAGAAATAAAAAACATGCTTTTTTTTTTTTTACAATTACCCACTTCCAACATATACTGTACAGATCCAAATGACATAAAACAATACATGCCATGGAGAAGAAATATATGTATATGCATATAAAATAAATGTATAATATACATTACAAGATTACATGTTGCTAAGAGTAGACAAACAAATGAAGCTAAGATGTTTGGCTTCACTTCTGTTTCTTTGCAGAAATCGTCTCCAAAATTTGTACAGAAAGCGGGCAGTGGTTCTTGCATCCTGAGAGTAATCGCACATGGACAAATTTCACCAGATGTAATTTGCACACTACTGAAGGACGCAGGGTATGAGCACGACTGCTATAAACACTTGAGATGAATATAAACACACATTTGAATTGGCTTGCAGAATAAGCACTTCATGACTCTATTGTTTGTGTGATTGCAGACTGCAATGAATTTGTTCTACTTGGCGCTAATTGGTCATGGGCTCTCTTTAACGTCTTTGTTCATCTCGCTTGGCATATTCTTTCATTTCAAGTAAGTGCAAATGTCTCTTTCACTACTGTATTGAGTTTGAATGGGTTATAATTATTATCTCGTCATTTTGCTGTTTTTTTTTTTAGGAGTTTGAGCTGCCAGAGAATTACCCTGCACAAAAACCTTTTCTTTTCCTTTGTATTAAACTCCATCATTACTATAGTTTGGTTAACAGCAGTGGCAAACAACCAAGAACTAGTTCAGGAAAACCCAGTAAGTAGCATGTATTGACAGTAACTCAGACAATTAAAAATGGTAATTTTTTTACTCTCCCTGTTATCCATTACCTTTTTCTTTTATACTGCGAGTTTACAATTAAGACTTTTTTTTCTCAAAACTGTGATTTACAACTGAACATTTCGACTATTTTCCTTTAGAACTGCAAGCTGTAAACTGTCAATTTTGACTTTTTAAAAACATTAAACAATTTTAGTTTTTTGTCTAATTTGTGCCTTAAATGCTACTTTTTTTTCTGTTTATCAATTTTTTCTCAATTTTGAACTGAGAATCTCACAATTCAAATTGTCAGAAGTGTGTTACTAAGTTGCAAATACTTACGTTTTTTATTCCTGCGGCAATAACAAGCTTCACAAAATCAAAAAGGGGGAACATTTGAGTAATAATTTTGCATCTATTGCAATACAAGGCATACTAACCTGCTTTGGAACAAACGGGGTGAATAAATAATGACAGTATTTTCACTTTTCTTTGATAATTTAAAAGTCTACAATCTTCTGTGCAAATCCCCATTAAACTTCTATGTTTCTTTCGTTCAGATCAGCTGCAAAGTATCACAGTTTATCCATCTGTACATCTTTGGATGCAACTACTTCTGGATGCTCTGTGAGGGCATTTACTTGCACACACTCATTGTTGTGGCAGTTTTTGCTGAAAAACAGCATTTAATGTGGTATTACCTTCTTGGATGGGGTGAGTTTTTGAATAAATCAAAGCTATTTATTTACAGCATTACCTGCATAAACTAAATCTTACCATTGTCAATCTCACAGGTTTCCCTCTTATACCCGCTACAATACATGCAGTAGCCAGAAGTTATTACTACAATGACAAGTGAGTATTCTTGTTCTGTAGTTTAAGTTCAGTTTAGAATTATTATTGCTCATGTAGGATACCATATTGTGAGTAGTTTTTTTATTCTTATAAGCTACACTCAAAAAATTTTAGTTTTTTTCTTACCTAAATCCATGTGAGGTAAAGCAATTATTGTACAAAATAAAACCCCTGTTTAAGGATCCCTATCAAAGGTTTGTCCTAATCCTTTTCTTCTCAATCCACAGTTGTTGGATCAGCTCAAGCACTTCCCTGCTATACATAATTCATGGCCCTATCTGTGCAGCGCTGCTGGTAAGACATCTGGATGTTTTTGTCCTAATTAATCTTTTTGTATTTTTTGCACAAATTGCATCCAGAAGTTTGTATTTGCCAATCTGAATTTATTTTCGAGTAGCCGAGCACAATGTTTATATGTATCAGTACATCAGAAAGAACGCTAGGATCCTAAAGCAGTTACCTACGTCTCTCTCTCTTTGACATCTGCCAGCCAGATGGGATCTTTTTGTCTTTGCAATTCATCTTGCCTGTCCTTTCCAGGTGAACTTGTTCTTTCTGCTGAACATTGTGCGAGTTCTCATCACCAAACTGAAAGTGACGCATCAAGCAGAGTCCAGTCTGTATATGAAAGCTGTCCGAGCCACCCTAATTCTAGTTCCACTGCTGGGCATCCAGTATGTTCTCCTCCCATATAAACCCGGGGGACGCGTGTCTGCTGAAATCTATGACTACATCATGCATATCCTAATGCATTATCAGGTGAGCAGTCTAACCAGTCTCCATGTTATATGTTCAGGGCCCAGAATAAACATTTTGTCATATCTGTCAGTGCCTAAAATAGAAAACAAATCTATACAAAATTGTATTTCCAATTAATGTAGGCCTGTTACAATCTTCTTATCATCAGGCCTATTATTATTATAGTGCATCACCACATAATGTGCTGCGAGGACAGTAAATAGCCTACTTAAAATATTTTTAAAAACAGGTCTATTTATTTATACAATAAATTACAGACCTATAATTAAAATTATTAACATTGCAGTCACCATTGAAAATTTAGAGCAGTGTCACTTTATGCCAGTCACTGATTTAAAAAGGCGAAAAACATCGGCATTTAATTGAAAAAAATATACAGTAAAACAGTAATATTCTGTAATATTATTAGTAGTAAAATCTGCTTTCTATTCAGATATATAATAGAAAGTACTTTTTTTTCCCTAAGGTGGCAAAACTGAATTTTCAGCATTATAACTCCAGTTTTCAGTGTCACAGGATCATTCAGTTCAGTATCATTATATATTCATTACGTATGCTGATTTTATGCTAAGTAAACATTTCTTATTAATATTTTTTTTTTAAACAATTGAGCTGCTTAATATTTAATAATAAATCTATATTTTCAATAATGGTCTTTTGGAACATGTTGCCACTGGAGTTCTAAAACTTTAAACATCTGTGACTGATTTATGTCTCATGTCACTTATATCAGAAAGTTTTAGTTCCTAACTTTAAATACACAAT
The DNA here is from genome assembly GCA_032353835.1 of Enteromius viviparus. Taxonomy (NCBI): domain Eukaryota; kingdom Metazoa; phylum Chordata; class Actinopteri; order Cypriniformes; family Cyprinidae; genus Enteromius; species Enteromius viviparus. The sequence goes on from JAUCNO010001888.1 coordinate 6,025,818, forward strand.
GATGCCAAATGTTCACTTGTACTTTCCCCTTGTAGAGTGTTTGATTTTAACCATGGTTATAACTTAAACTCAACAGCCTAATTAAGTGTACTTTGCCATTAGTGACTTAAAAAGCTTGTAAAACAAATGACAACAATATCCTGCGGCTAGATCAGCCAAAGGGGAAAACGTATCACTTCAGAAATCCTGCTGTTAATTACTCACCCTCGTAATGTTCCTAAACGGAATGCTGTGGATCCATTTTTCTTTTGGCAAACAAAAGAACATATTTCACACCTTTTCCAGTGTAAGTCATTATTCACAGATATTCTTCATCTCAATTGGGGCTATACTGAAAAAAATAACTCCAAAATGCACATCCTTTTTTGGAGGTGAATTTGCAGAAGCACAATTTGCAAAAGCAGCTATTTATTTGCAGAAGCAGTTGTTAGGATCAGGTCACTTGCCTCATAAAAATCTGACTCCTGAGCATTTATACTGAGATGGGTAGGTGTTCAGCAACAAGAAAATAATCATTTATAGTCTGTTGTGCAGAAAACAGCAAAGTGAGAAGCCTTGGACAGCTGGTACTGGTAGACCTAGCTGAATCGGCACAATGAATAATGCAACAAAACAGGCTTGTCATCCCACATGACTCTCTGTGCACATCAAGAGCACTCGCTCTGGCAAAATGTGTCAAAACACAAGGGAGAACAGTACTCAACACCATCCGAGAAACGATTAGTGAAGAGCTTGCGATATAAGAGATTATAGTTGAGCAGTTTATGCTGATTTGTTGCTGACGTGCATTTCTGATTTTATTTTTAAGGGTCTTTTGGTGGCCACAATCTTCTGCTTTTTTAATGGAGAGGTAAGTGTATACCCGGCCGGAATAAAAAAAGAAACTGTTTATTTGCAAGGAATTATGGATTGTGTAACCATCCTTTTCATTGAAAGCAAAGTGCCAGTTTTTTGCATTGAGCTGTTTTAAAGGCACACAGAAGCTATTATGGATAAAACCACCTGTCCAGCAATTAATACAGAATATTTGCATACATACAGTAGCTTTTCTATACAATATATAAATATATTTGGATTTAATTAGAATTTTTTTTGGAGTGCTACAGTATTTTCACTCTGACGCCGGACTTAATTTGTCATCAGTAAACAAATGAAAGTAAATTATCACTTGGTTTGTGTACTCAGCCCATTCTCAGCAGTTTGTATGTATTTTACGAGGTGGCTAATTTTTACAATTCATACGATTTGTACGAGAAATTGTACAAAATCGTTTGAGTGAGGTCATACGAATTTGTATGAATTAGCACTAATTTTCCTTCTTGTATGAATAGGTTGTGCGACAATGTTGGTTTACTAGACAAAATAAAAACGCAAATGTATGGTAATCGTTTTAATTCAAATGTGCTAAATATGTATCAAGTAAGGGATAATATATAGCTAGCAGGTTGTTATCACAGAATAAAGCCAGACAGGCTTATCGGCAGCCTGAGAGCCTCCATTTTAACTCGTTATTAAGCATTTTTAAGCCACAGGATGGCACCAAACTATCAGCGACAACGGAGTAATATAATTACTAACGGTCAAGATGATGCGTAGTACCCCGATGAGCCTGTGTTATTAGTTTTACTGGTTGTTGTCTGGGAATAACAAACCTCGGACACTGTGGTGACTGACCAATCAGGATCGAGTATTCCACGCAGCCGCGTAATAATATATTGTTATTTTAGTATCATTGAAATATTCATTTTAATTTTAGTAAAGTTTGTTTTGTAGTGTTGTAAATATTATATTATAAGTGTCTATGTAGTTTTTATTTATTTTATTTCTGTTTTAGATAATTTTAGTATTATGTCTGATCAAGTTAAACTACAAAAAAAGGTTAACTATGGGGGTAGAATTGTTTCATATTTCCAAATAGATGTATTATGATCCACAAATAAATGTAAAGCCATTGACAAAAAAAACAAGCATGTTCACAAA
>JAUCNO010001888.1:6027897-6048110 GCA_032353835.1 Enteromius viviparus
TTGTCAATGGCTTTACATTTATTTGTGGATCATAATACATCTATTTGGAAATATGCAACAATTCTACCCCCATAGTTAAGTTGTGATCAAGATGACTTAAGTTGATAACTGTCATAATGAACTATTACTACTGTATGAAATAAATTGTATGATTTATGATCTTTACAGCCTATCCAAAAGGGAGATATATGTCTAAATCATGAATCTTTTTTTTTTTTTTCTTAATTATGCTGCGTGATTTCTGTTGACTGAACTCCTCTCCTCTCTCCATATCTTCCTCAGGTCCAGGCGGTTTTAAGAAGATACTGGAATCAGTACCGCATACAGTTTGGAAGTGCCATCATACAGTCTGACGCTCTGAGGTCTGCGTCGTACACGGCGTCCTCCATTACAGAGGTCCAGGGCTGCTACAGCATCGACGGACACACAGAACACTGGAATGGCAAAAACTGCCATGACATTGACAACAGCACCTTAAAGCCAGAGAATCCCTTTGCCTGATGCCACTAAACATGACAGTATGCCGCTTAAAAAAAAAACTATAGCAACAGCTGTCACATGGCTCAATTGGACCGCTTTACCCATAATTCACTGCTCATTCTCTCTGATGGGTGGAGAAAAGGCATTTCTCCTAGAATTTACACTGAAAAACATTCTGCTACCTTCATTTCATGTTAAATGGACAAATATAAGTATTACTGGCCCTGTCTTTGTACTTTGTAGTATTTTATTTTGAAAGTGTAAACAGTCGGCTCTTTTTTCAGATTTTATGTTTAATGCACTTCTTCGTCTTATATTTGTCCCTGTCATAAAAAAAAATAAATTATATATTTAATACAATGTCATCATCAATTAGAAATTTATATTTTTACTTAAAAACCAAAAACAATATGATGTAACAAATGTAAAAGTGCCCAAAAGCCAGTGCCGCTTTTCTTTTTCCAATAATCATTTAGTAAAAATTATACCATCTAATTCTGTTATTTTAACTGTAAAGACCGAGTGCCGTATTTTTAATCGGACAAGAACTAAATTGAAAATTTTGTATTTTTATTATACTCAATTTTGGTTGCTAATGCTATTTATTGGAAGGATTTAAAGTAGATCCGTTATTTGACTCAAATTACAGATATAATAATTTATAAACACATGCTTTAGGGACCCCTAAAAAATGACACTGGAGATTGGACCATTTCTGTAACATTTCTAGGTTTAGTATGAAGCCTTACAGTATGAAAACAAGCTCACTACTTTATTTAAGATGTACTTTTATGCTTATTTTTTCACAATTAAATTTATACTACACATTTTCAGCATTTTTGACTTCATATTTCTTGTAATGCTTTCTTGCCTTGCGCTCGTGTCAAAGGCTGGGATTTCTTTCACCCATTATACCTAAATTCAATTACATTCCATATGATTTAAATAATGTACCCAGTGTTTATGTTACAGCGTTAAAACTTTCATAATGCTTAAAGAGATACGAAAATACGAAAAGATGTCTTTATTTACCTCATGACGATCCTAGATCATAAATGTAACCCATATCTGACTCATTTACTATATATTCTAAGTTTTCAAAAGCCATACTATATTTAAATTTCAATCTGTTCACTTTACATGACAAATAGACTGAAACGGAGTTAAATTATTATTTTTTTTGGTTCTGTTAAGGAAGCCAATAATACATGTGAAAAATCCTGCACATTTAGGGTGAACTATTTGATTAATTTCTGCTTTTGTCCATATGCATATTTAAACCATGCAAACAGAATTGTTGACAATGCTACAAATGCAAGAATGTGCTTGTATTAATTATGTAAATATTATATTCTTAGCTGTAATCACATTTGAATATTTTATAGGGGTGTGCATGCAGTAATATGGCTTCGTACTGCAGACATGATGCGTGTGCATTTCTTCTACTCTTAACAGTAACATAACTTATCCTGGGTTCAGAAAAAATCATTATTAATATTGCAAATCACTGCACTTCAAAGCATGTAAACAAATGCCAGTCATACATGTTATATAATTTCTACCGGTTTTCAACATCAGACACAACTCAATATGCTTCTCCTTGAATGTCATTTATTTTAATGAATGTGTGCCAATTACTGTTACTCATAATGTTTCCTGATGTGTTTTGTTCTGTTGTTTTGTGATAATTTGTGTTTTAGTGAAAACAAAACACTCATTGCAAGACGGTTTCATACGTTTCATACACGTTTTTTGATCTGGTATTTAATGTTGTACTTTGTGTGAAAGTAAATTTTCTTTTAAAGTTGCTATCAGAATAGTTGTATAGTGCATAGGCTGCACCTAACTTCAACAGATGTTCTTTTCTGTATGAATGTAATTCGTCTTTTGTTCTTTTGAGGTGCATTTATTTCATAAAATGTGGGGAGTGTTGCAATCATGTGAATCGTATTCTGCAATTATAGAAGATTATTCCAAGTGTCCTGTTTGCATGTTAATGTGTGTTTCATTAAAAGGCACTGGGTGGGGATGAGACATTGGTCAAAACATAAAAGCACATCAAAGGTTCCACTATCCACATTGAAGAGGACTGAAGTCAGTCTACTTGAAATCCAGGGGCAACCAAATGATCTCATCTCACAAAGTCAAGTTCAGCATCAAACATGCCCTTTAACTGCCTTCAGTCAAGTGCATTTTAATAAAGGTAGCATAGGAACACGTGACACAATACTTTAGGAACAAGAAGGCCTTTCCTCTCTAAAAGCCAAAGCTAATCCATCTAGATGACCATTGCTCTGTGACGCAGAGTAAGAGAACAGCTGCAATGTTACATTTCAACAAATAAAATATCTGTTTGCCTATTAAAAAAGAAAAACGGTGTATAGATTTATATTAAATGGCATTAGCCATGTTACTGAAAATGAAAATTTGCTGACGATTTACTCAAACTCAGGCTGTTCAAGACATAGATGGGTTTGTTTCTTAATCGGAACAGATTTAGAGCAATTTAGCATTACATCACTTGCTCAACAGTGGATCCTCTGCAGTGAATGGGTGCCGTCGAAATGTACTGAATTCATTACAATAATCTATACAACTCCAGTCCATCAATAAACAGCATAAACTCTGTGTTTATAAGAAACAAATCCATTGTTTAAAAGGTCACTTCTTCCCATAATTCACAATAATGCTTCCTTTAGTGAAACCATACTCTGGTGTCTTCTATCTGATTATCGCAATCTTTTAAATCAGTTTTTGTATTCTTATCCTGACGGCACCCATTCACTGCAGAGGATCCATAAGTGAGCAAGTGTAATAATTCCAGATGCCAAATTTCTAATCTTGTGATTTCTAAAATTATGATGATGATGATGATGATGATGATGATGAAAAACCACTAGAATATACATTATTTTATATGAATATGTACCCTAAAGATTTACTTTTTAATAATAGCAACAATAAAATAAGATGATATAGCTGCTTCATTGCAGAATTCCTATACCTGCTGATGTAAATTTACAAAAAGTAAATATCTGGACTGCATGTCATCAGATATTTATGAGAACTAAAGGGGATCATGCTGTGAGTAAAGACTACAGAAAAAGTTCTACCAAGGAAGCATTGGTCCAGCAGATGTTTCCTCTGACATGCCACAGTGGAGGATCAAATTGAAAACATGTGTTGTCCACCATCTTGGAAAGCATTAAGTAAACGGGGCAATCCCAGAGAGCACTGTGCACTCTCTTTACAAGACTTGAATAGAAAACAAACAGTGAAACATTTGTATGACAGACTGAAACAGGGAAAAAAAAACTGCCTTTGGAACATCAATATAATTTAGTCTGAAATGTTATATTTTGGTGCCCAGCTTTGAACAGTGAAGAGAACGCGTTCACATGAATGAGGCGTTTCATTTATTCTGTTCTAACTCCAAAAAGAACATGTTCAGTGTTCGAGCTGAAAGATGATCCTCTCAACACTTAGCATGGTTTGTAATCAGAGGGAAAGTGAGGAACTGAAACGGAGGGCTGGTGAAACAGGTGGGCTAACATACAAAAGCACTTGACAAACAGGAGATAAGCGTTCTTTCCTCTGCCCACATGAATGTGTGTTCACCGTATGTTCTGCTTTATCCAAGATTTTCAACACTGGCCTGCGTCATTGCCTTGAATAAATAGCACGCATCTGTATTTAAGGAGATACGGCAGGCAAGATGAGAGTTCTGCCAGGTGAGGAATGCACTTATGATGAGATTGGAAAAATTTTCCACTAAGAAGGATAAGGGAAAAAAAAGGAACCAAAACGTTCATAGTTTCATGTTAAGAACAAAGAGTATTCAAATATCACATTACTAATCATCAAGAAAATAAAACGGTAAGAAGAGCATAGTAGAAATCAGTTTTTCCTGAACCTGAAGCTCAAAAACTCTACCTATAAGATTTAGCATTCAAAGAAAAAAAGAAAGAAAAAAAAAAACACAGGATCTGAGCAACACAGTAAGTAAACAGGGATTTTCATTTGTGAAAATTGGCTTAACATAAGCAGGAATCATAATATTCAATAAACGTCAATTAGCTGTAATGAATCATTTCCAATCCATGTGCTTAATATGCTTTGTACTGTGCTGTCTATTTCACAGTATATATTTCATCTATTGTATTTTGTAGGCATCTTACGCAATTTATGAAATCAGTGCCGAAGACAAGGACACACAGAAAATGTCGGATGGAAAGGGATAAATTATGAAAGACTAAATTCATCTCCATTTCTCTCGGGAGAGTCTGCATATCACACACACTGACTGCAAATGATGTCGCTTTAGTACATGGGGGATGGAATAGCCACTTTATTAAACGATATCTTTAAATATCGATAATAAAATAACTCATGCATTATGCCTTTTTGTAAAGACCTACTAAATATAATACAGAGAAATATGTGCTGGTTATATTTTACTACAAAAAATCATAATAAAAAAATAAAATAAAAAAAAAAAGCTTATTGTTATGTAAAGCAAAAAAGTATTTGGAAATCTTGGAGGCATTTTTTTAAATAAATTATATTACAGTATTTTTGTGTGTAATAAATTTGAAAGCATTATGGTAATGGGAATTTAATTGAAAATAAGCTTAAAATAGACAGTGAAAATAGATATCTGGATATGTTCAGCAAGATTTATATTAATTAAACATTGATAGAATATATGAAGAGCTTATTTACCAAAAATTTTAAAAAAAGTTTTTTTAAATATTAAAAAAAAAATCATGTTTTTATTGTGTTTTATCATGTTAGTTAACTGGTGTTTTTTTTTTAGCCTAGTCATAATAAGCCAACCGCAGTTTGGTTGAGATTATTTGGAATAAACAATGGAAAAATACAAATTCTGTAGTCAAGTTCTATAATCCATCTATACTTTGCAGTACTAACCACATGAGAATATATTTCAATTGATCTCTAAACGGGTTAATCTATTTTTGCCCTAATTAATTAATCTCGATACGAACAACTCAAATTTCATACAATGGAGATACAACAACATTAGCATTTATGTTTCAAGATTACAGTTCACCCTAAATGACCTAAACAGCAGGCAGGCCACACTAATGGAATATAACACAGGGTGGAGGCTGCTCGAGGCCAATGTCACCTGCATTTAGCTTCAAAATCTGATGAAAACATGCTTTACACCAATTCACAGATGGGTGAGTAACACACTCCCTCACCCTCACACATTCATGCGCCTGGGGAAAGACATGAGTGAAGCACAGCGCATGGAACACACACATAGAAAAACCTATTCTTCCAGTTGTTTATTTCACTAATTCCACAGTTATTACATCGCCAAAAATTATGTTGTTGAAATGATTGCACGTTTACTTGATCATGATCACGACAAAAACAACATTCATGGTTAAATGAAATGCACATGTGACTAGCGTTTCTATGGGCAATATTCTGATTGATGGAATAACTTTCACAACAGTGTAACATTACACAGAAGAATCGCAATTAAAAAACTCCAGAAAGACCCTGAAGGGACATCTATGAGAACATCTTTGAGTAGGAAATTGCAATTTAGCTGCACTGTTAAACTCTGAACTTGCATTAACCTGCTGACATATGACCAAACTAAATATATGACAGCATGAGAAACTTGAATGGCTGAGGATATCATCCACAAAAATTCATAAATGATTCAGGGTCACTAAACTCAGACAAATTGTTAGACTTCAAAATACATATACTGGGGTCCTGAACACAGTGATCTGGGCAGCACAGATTTGTTTCCGGAAACAGAGGAGCCAAATGTGTGTTTGTTCTATCTAATCTAGCTTCGTGTTTGGTAACACAGGATATGGGCAGACGGGAGAGTCTTTACTCAAAGAAAACAATCACTATATGAGCATTCAGACTGCACTGGTCCCTCCTCAGGAATGCTACCAGGAGTCGCCTATGGGAGTCGACTGTTTACTCATTCAATTTCCAGTTATCTCTAAAGTATACAAGGCATTTAAATAAGAGCTGCATTCAAGGGGATTCAAGGGGATGTGCTTTTAATGTGATAATGTAGAGTTATACCACTTGTTCTAGTTCAAAAAACAGTTTTCAAACAGGGCTAATCTGATATACTCTTGAGGTCCAAAACAATTCTGAAATATTTAAATGTTTGTACTTTTATTTTTTATTTCACAGTCACTTTTACAGCAAGATAAACGAATAGGTTACTTCCGTAACCCAGGTTCCCTGAGATGGAGACCTGCGCTAGTCTTTCAGTCCCGCTCTGCAAGATTATGTCCCGCTCCCGCAAATATATGTATATTATTTTCTCCCACTCCCGACTGCAGTATTTAAGTTTTGTCCTGCTCCCACTCGCAAAAGCCCGCTGCTTCTACGCTTCTAACCACTACTCTATTATTTGTTTCACTTGCTTCCCTTTTAAATATAAATAAAAAGAAAATGGAAAAAAAACTAATATGTTCCATTTTATTTGAGTATAATTAAATGGAATGATTAACATGGACATGAACGAGTGCGTTGGGTCCCGTGGTACTCCCGTGGGAGTGCAGGTCTCTACCCTGAGACATGGGAACGAGTACTGCGTCTGCTAAGACGCTATGGGAAAAAAATCATTTTTTCCTCCTAAATGAAGGCTTTTTTAATCATGTAGTGAAAACTGCACAGCCATTGGTTAGTGTAGTGCTATCTGGATAAACCAATCGGTTGGTCGCTGTGCTGCGCCAATCAATGGCCGCAAAGGTTACTTCTGCTTCTTTGCCATGCTTACGCTTACGACTGTCAAATCTTTTTCCCACTGAAGCAGAAGGATGGTGAAGCCTAGAGGATATAAAAGCTTGGTTGACTTCAAACTTTTTAAATGATAAGAAAACAGAGGTTTTGGTGTTTGGACCCAGCGGTCCCTTTGAGGACCAATCACAATAACTTTTGTCCTGCAGACTATCTGAAGGGGAACACCTCTCTGCAGCCACTGGCTGCCTTTCCATAAGCGGAGAGCTACAACGCAGGCTCGCTCTACTCTGAGCTGTATGCGTCCGTAGCGCCACGGATCGTCAGGGCCGTGTATTGATATGCTATCCCCACGAAGGCGAATCTCAAGAATGGCCTCTGATGAGGGGTTATTTGTACATGGAAGTACGCATCTTTCAGGTGCAGTGAAAACAGCCAGTCTTCTGGCTGAATTTGCGAGAGGATGGCTTTTAATGTGAGGATTCTGAACAGCCGTTTTGTCAGGTCTCAAATCAAGTATAGGTCTCAGACCGCCGTCTTGCCTGTTGACTAAAAAGTACCGGTTCTCTTTTCTGCCGGGGAGACCATTTGTATCGCCCCCTTTAAGAGCAGCGGTCGCCTCGCAAACCGATGGGTGTAACAGTGTTTTATTATCCCCATAACCCAACGGCTTGCCAGGCATTCTGCCCAAGGGATAAGGGCTTTATTATATTGAGTGCTTTGTCGCTGTTTAGGGAACTCATGTGAGAATGCTTTCGAGGTTAGCTGCTCTTTTTGTAATTTTGTGGGTGCACTACAGTATAACAGCATGCTGCATGGGCGCTTTTACGGACCCAGTGTTTGCAGCAATTATATTGTGTCATACCCAGAGCATTGCGAGGTAGAGGACAAAAACGAAGCAACTTGCGGGGTTGGTCTGGCCATGGCGAGACATTGCTCCACCCTCTTTTCGAGACGTCGTTCAGGAGGACGCCAGTGGTGGAAGGGAAAGGGGAAGTGCCTAGTAGCCAATCTAGAGTGCGTCCGTGACTCTTGATTCAGCTGCTGGGGCTGCGGCAGTGCGGGCACCTGCTTCGCCTGCTTTGGCAACTTTCTAGGGCAGCCAGCAGATGCAGTGGAGCGCTTGGACAGGAAGTGTCGCATTGCCTGGGACGCCTTCTGTGCCTCTATGAAGCACTCAGCAAAGCCTTCGACAGAGGGGTCGAAAAGTCAGCTCGGTGAGATGGGTGCATCGAGAAAAGTCAGCTCGGTGAGATGGGTGCATCGAGAAACGGGACTTTATCTGCCTCCTTTATCTCTGTCAGGTTGAGCCAGAGATCCCGCTCGCTTTTCTTCATTTAAGAAAAGAACAGGTGAAGCTGCTCTCTAGGGATGCGCCGGCATGAGCTCATCAACCTCAAAGCACTGGGCCCCTCTGCCCCGCTTGGGAAGGGCTCGGACTGAGGCAGGCAGACGCAGTATGAGTGAAGTGTCGACAGGGAACTATGCAAATTTTTCAGAAATTGTCTTGATTTCTGCCATTTGTTTTAAAAAGAATAATTTTTAGTTGCTTTACTACACCCCAAAATGAATTTTTCCTCAATCACTTACCCCCATGTTGTTCCAAACCTGTAAAAACTATGTTCGTCTTCAGAACACAATTTAAGATATTTTGGATGAAAACAGGGAGGCAGGGAGACTGTCCTATTGACTGCCAAAGAATTACAACAGCAGATGGATTATTCAGACGATATATTTTATACTTTTCTGGACCTTGACAGTGTTTATTACTTGAACATAGTAACAAGTTCTCTTAGTAGCTCAGTTTTAAATGCAAGACATTCATGGGAACAGCATTTATTTTGGTCCTGTGATCACTGATTCAGCTGTTGTGGAAAGGGATTCGATGTAATCCAGGAGATAACTGCTAAAAATGTCATACTGTGCACTTTTTATCTGCTGAACCACTCCTGAAAACGTTTTGATGCAGACATTAACCATCCATTTATTATCTTATTAAGGTGGTCTTTACCCAAAATTCCCATAGTCATTGTGTGGACAGCTCAGTCTTCAGTTTTCTTTCTTTTGATAAAACTACTTTTTGAGATCATAATTTTAGACAAATTCAGTAGACTTTTTTCTTTTTTACAGAAACTCATTTCAAGAGGACTTTAAACTATATTTTTAATCCTTTTATGCATTATTCAGCTATTTTTATTTCCTTATATATTTTTTGTTTCCTTTTTAATAATAATATTAATAATAATAATAATAATAATAATAATAATAATAATAATAATAATAAGTATTATTGTTAATGCAAATTTATTATTTTCAGTCAGTTTGGGTTTAATTGTCTGTTTGTTCATTTATGATTTTGGCACAAAACATTGGCAACTCAAAAATCTTGTAAAGGCATATTTGTGATTTATAATACTGTACATAAAAAAGAATACTAAGAAATAATTTATCTATCATTGTGGAGCGCTTAAGAAAAAAAATCAAGATATACAATTTTCCATTAGATAATATATACCAATATTTATTGTAAAGACATGTACATGCATATATTTAATACATTTATATAATTAACTAAATTATTATTATTTATTTTTTTCAAAATGCACTCAGTCCTGATGCCCCTTAAAAAAAACAAGAAGAGGAAGTTATTACAGCAAACCCTTAAAGAAATTCAGAAAAAAAAAGACAGATGTCCCATACAGAGGAAAAACAGCTTTCCCAGAAGGATATGTGATTTCAATTAGTTTTTATCCTTGCAATGCCTGTTGGGTGTTCTGCTCAGTTTTAACAATTTTCACACGGTACAAGAAGGGAGCATGAATCATGGATTGCAGAAGTGAGATTATGCAGATATTCCCATAAATGTTTGGAAAGCAATAAAATGTACAAATTACTGCAAGAGAGTACTAAATGCAGCCCAAGTACAAGAATGACAGTCTGGAGTGTCCCATTTTCTGAACCACCGCAAATGATCCTATTTGCCCGGATGAATGGATGAAATATAAGAGGTGCTGCACTGTAATTTCACAGTTGACGTCAAGAGACGTGAAAATGCGTCACACATGGACTGTGCACATAATTAAACCTCAGCCATTTTCAAAGTGACTGAAGCTGGGTCCCACAGCAACAGAGCTTGAGGTGTTATTAATCCACAACCATTCCCCCCTGTGTTTTCGTGTCCTCAGTTTAGTCCGAAAGTAATAAACATAGAGTTCATGCTGTTGTCAGACGTTTGACCTGTGTATTCAGAGAAATCGTGCCTCTCTCCCGCATTTCCCAGGAGAGTCCATAGTGGACACAAAAAGGACAGGTGCTGTTATTTGAGAGCCTGGGGTGTATGGGCCACAGCTGTGAGGTAAAGAGCCCAGTGAGCATGCCATGCCTCTGGAAACATCCTGTCGTAGCTGTCTGGGCACAGCGGGATCCAAATTAAACTCAGACAGCCAGAATGTTAGCTATATTACAGATCCATTTCAACACAAATCCAGATTCAACCCGAAAAACATTGCACTGGTCAGCAAAACTACCTGTGCCCTGCTAATGTGTTTGAGAATTATGAAAAACAGCATCATAGTTAATAGATTAATAAATATAAAAAAAAACATAAATCAACTGACAATACATTTTAGAAGTCAGATAAATAAATGCATGTTTTGAAGAAATAAATGTAGAATAAATAAGTTAAGAATTAATAAACATTTAGGGTGAATACTTTTATAATAAATAAATATAGAATTAATAAATACATAAAATACATATAAATAAACAATAAATAAAAATGTAGATTAATAGGATTAATAAATGGTACATGTAATAAAGAAATAAATACAACAACATAGGAAAATACTATAATTAATTATTTTAAGATATTAAAACCAACTTAAATAACAAAAAAATAAATAACCAAGCATAGGAAAATACTCATAAATTAATAAATTAATTAATCTATATGAGAGATCAACAAAGAAAGCAAACATAAAAAATAAAAGTATCTGTAAAGCTGGCTCTTTGATTAGTGCTAAAGCTCTATCACTGTATATGAACTGTGTAAGGCTAACAAAGACTTGTCGTACATAGTACTTTCACACTTTTTTTTTGGTTTTGTTTGCTTCTATTGTCCTCATTTCTAAATTAAAATTTGTTTACACCAGACACACACTGCGCCGCGACAGCTAAAGTGTGCTAAAGTGTCTGGACACAATAAAGAGACAATTGAAAATCATTTGAACATTTGTGTCAGCGTGTCATAAATAGAACACGGCGGCAGATTTCTGTCTGAGATTTGTTGCACTGCTCACGTCCTGTGTAGACAGAACCGGATTATAATGACTTCTATAGTAATTTGTCTCTCTGCTCATGTCCCGTGTAGACAAGGTGTAACATTGGTTCTGCTTTATTTCACAGAACTAATCAAACTAACCTGGGTTTCTTAGGCTACATCTGTGGAGCAGAGCTATCAAAATAGGGGCATGCTTGTTTTGGTGATTTCAAATATCAACATTGCCTTCCAGAAATCGCTTATACCCTGCCTTTAAGGGCAAAAAAATCTCCAGAAACATCTGGAAACATAGGTTTTGTCCTCAGAATTAAATGATCTGTTTCGGAAGGGTCTTTGGAATGTTAAGCTCTGCTTTGATTGGCTGTTTCACTGTGAGGCTCAATGTTAAGCTCTGCTTTAATTGGCTGTTTCAATGTGAGGCTCGATGTTGAGCTGTGTTCTGATTGGCTGTTTTACAGTGCAGCTAATTTCAATAGCTCACACAGCAGGAAAGAAACACAAAGAAAAATATATATTTCAGTACTTTCTTTTGCCATTATATAGCCTTAGGTAATTATACTGTATATAAAATGCTCCATCAGGGAGCCGCACGTACTCTGTTTATACTAATGAGCGTCAGTAATTACCACACATTTTACAAGATCAAATGCTTGTCAGTGGTGCTCAGGATCTATAAATCATTCGCCATCATCCTCAGTCATCTCTCCCTACTCTGTTTATGTGAGAAATTAAATCTTATGTACTGTAATGTAGCAGGCTACTGCTAGCAAGCTATCCATGTCCTTTGAGTGGCATGCATTATGTTATTAGATCAGGTTTTTTTCTTTCTGTGCATTTCTGAATGCAGACAGCACTGCACTGCCTGGAAAATAACCTCTATTTCCATGATCTGCCATTTTCACTATTGTCCTGCTTGTTTCTTAATGATACCTGCAGGACTTTTAATGATTGGGCAGTGCAGGTTTGACTGGCGGCTGGTCTAGAACATGGGCGGATATACGTTATATTTGTGACGCAGTTATCCCGAATGTGATGTCACAATCAGTGTTGTGTTCAGATCTGCCTGTTTTTCAGTGTCTTTTTTTTATTCATGAGATTTACACGAGGAGGAGGAAACATCGGTGTTTGAGACTCAGGGTATGTCAGTTCCATGTACAGATCTGTTATTATTTAACTATACCAAGGTAAAAATAGTTTTGCATTCTATGGCACCTTTAATGGTAATGCAGAAAGGGGGTCACTCAGCTGTCAGATTTACATGGAAAGTCGTTCCATCACTGGTGCCAGCATGCGTCAGCCAACGAGCCTGGTGATGATTGCTGGGGTTAGACCCCTCATGGAGACAGGTGTATCGTATCTGACACTCTCTAACGGGAAGTGAGAATCCCTGGATAAAGTCGGAACATGTAACCAGACCTTCTCTCATATGTGTAATTCAGTGTGGCTGCTGAAGCCTTTGTGCAGGAGGTACATTATTATGTCCTTATGCGTTTAAAAGGCTGATGTGAATCAGACACAGGAAGAGCAGTCTTCTGTAAGGTCCTTGAGAGCAGCCTGAGCTACATTAATGTGTCCTCACTGACTCTAAAATAAACCTGTCAACCGCCCACAGAGAGGAACTCATGCTAATGCCTTCTGCATGTAAATTCATTAAAATGGACATCTATTGAAATAATCTGTTATTGTTTGTTCACAGTGCATGTAAATCTGATCAAATTAGATTGTTAGGACTGACTGACCACACTGTCATCATGCAAGAGACAAAATCGAATGCATTTCTACAGATAGTGTGGTCAATATCCTATTTATCAATACTAGTTGCCATAGTAATGAAATAAGAGAAAGCATGAGACATGAGAGAAACTGCTATTGAGAGGACTGAAAAACAAAACATTATCTCTTCTCATCATCCTTCAGACAACATAAATAGAAAAAGCACTACTGCGTGATTTACACATTTATATGCTATGCTGAACACTACGTGACTGACGCATACAAGAAAAAAAAGAACAATGCAGACATTATGTTATGACACATCCTTAAATAAGAAAACAATTCTACTCAGACTGACATTGGAAAGATTAAAAAATAAATTGGTAACACTTTATAATAACTACACACTATGAATCATTAGTTAAACATTAGTAAATAGTCAGTTCATTCTTTATAAAGCATTGTTCCAACATTAATAATCATTAGTAAGCAGTTTATAAATACAGCTATACATGCCTTGTTCTTGATTTATAAGCATACATAAATGTACAAAGGAGATTTAAATGGTCAGTTATCTTCCAAAAGGAACAAATAAACAACACAGAAGGGATACAGTACTATTTATTTCAAAATGTAAACTGTACACTTTAATTTTTTTTTTTTCATTTATTAAGTGTACAGTTGTATGATTACATTTTTTACATCTTGAAAAAATATTTCCTGTATCCCTCTGTGTTGTGTGTTTGACTCTTCTGTTTAAAATATAAATGAGCCTTTACATCTGCTTTATAAATGCTTTACAAGGTATAAATAGTCTTCACTTTAGATGAGCTCACAAAAACAGATAGCTGGCAACTACTAAATGCTTTATAACTACCTGACTCAATCATGAATTACAGCAGGAACATATGTTAATGAAGCATTAAATATGATTTTTAAACATTTTATATATGCTCAAGGACAAGGCATTTATAGATGCACTTGTAAACTGTTTACTAATGCATAATAATGAGCGAACAATGGTTTATAAAGGATGAAATAAATGCTTACTAATGCTTAACTAATCATTCATAGTGTGTAGTTATTATAAAGTGTTACCAATAAATTCTTTATCCAAGAATTTAAATATTTTATTTGTCCTGTGTACAAATGTTAGCAACAGAATGTGCATTGAAACACTTTTTGTAAGTCTTAGGCAGTCTACTGTACAGAAGTACAAAAATAAGAGAAAATAAATAAAAAACTATTTAAGAAAACAGATTTGCAAAGGAATACAATAACAGTAAGAGTAAAAATGAAAATAATAATAGTAAAAAGTGCACTCATATTGTATGTGAGAACTATAACTGCACACTTTGTGAATCAATTCATATGAATCATTCAAAATAGATGGTTAAAAATAAAGAGTTTCATATGAATTATCACTCAAAAGAGTCTCCATAATTATTAATTTCCACCAAAATTAGTGATCATTTTAATAATAATAATGATACTACATAAGTAGTGCAGCTTCTTTCACCACTGTTTTACTACAATAATAACTTTATTCACTTCGAAGGAAATATTATGTTTCGTATACATATCTCTACAGGGAAATGATTTTCAAAAGGCTTTGAGAATCATATCATGTGAATCATTTAAAAGAACTGGTTCAGAGAACGACTTATACACAAATCACTAGACTAGGAACAACTAAATAGATGAGAGTCAGATCAGCCAAAACAATCAGATTTTTTTTGCCGCTTGTTTGAACTAAGCCGTAGTCTCTAGTTGCTCAGACCCTAATGCACATCAGTGTCTGGATGCTGAGGCGAGAAATGGGATCCTGTGGGGATCCTTGCATAACTGAGAGCTGGAGAGCTGTCAAGCACATTTGAATTCGCTCTCGCTCTTTCTCTCTCTCCTCTTACATTGTGAATGAAACAGAAGTCGAAAATCTGCTCTAGATTAGTAGACAAATCCTTGAATCCACTTATTTTTAATGACTTTAATGGCTCTGTGACCTGATCTACATTTTGATAGTATCTCTAGTAGGGTCAAAGCTGGATAAACCTCTATCCAGGGGGACTTTTTAATTTCAGTATTTTATTTTTAAAACTGAAAATAGACCCAGGGGGGCCTAAAGTGACCTACCCTAAATTCTCAGGCTCACCAATCTCATGTTTGCATTTTTTAGTGATTTGGTCTTAAGACTTGACTTCAAAACTTTTTTTCTATATACAGTCAAGGTCAGAATTATTGGCACCCTCTGTAAATATGAGGAAACGAGGCTGTAAATATAATCTCATACGTTTTCCACCACCACTGGCCATTATGAGTACCAAGTCATGCCCTTCGGATTATCCAACAGTCCAGCCGTCTTCCAAATTACTGATCAATGATGTTTTCCGTGAGGAATTGAACAGAACTGTCATAGTCTACATTGACGACATATTAATATACTTTGAGACCTCCCAGCAACACATTCAGAACGTCAGGCAAGTTCTTTGTCGTTTAATCCAGAACAAGCTCTAAGCCAAGTTGTCCAAATGTGAGTTCCATCAGTCTAAAATCTCATTTCTGGGGTATGTTATCGGACATGAAGGGGTGACCATGTAGGGCTCTAGAGTGCGACCGATTTCTCAATGGCGCAAACTTAAAAAAAAAATCAAAGGTTGCACCAGTGCGACCAGCCGTTCGGGGAAAAAAAAAAAAAAAAACTCTGTGACTCTTAAAAATTGTATCAGCGATTTCAAGCCTGAAACAAAGTGTCAGATTCAGCTGACCTTTCTTCACGATCCGCTCGCTGCCTGTCCCATAAATCAGACCAAAAATAGCATTTCTATGGTCAGCCTAGGGTCTGAGATATGCCACAAAAAACAATTGGAAAACTGAACCCGGCAGAACAAAATTATGATGTGGGTGATCGAGAACTGTTGGCCATGAAGGCAGCCCTAGAGGAATGGTGACACCGGTGAGAACCAAGAGAACCAAGTGTTGCGCCCTCTAACCAACCACAGAAATCTAGAATACATCAGAGGAGCCAAACGGCTAAATTCACAACAGGCAATATGGTCTTTGTTCTTCACCTGATTTCATTTCACTATCACTTACCGTGTAGGCTCAAAGAATGGTAAAGCAGACGCCCTTTCACATCAACACGAGGCAGACACTGAAACAGGTCCTCCAGAACCCATTATACCTGCTCTTCGCATAGTGGCCCCAATCCAGTGGGACATAATGTCTGAGATCACATAGGCCCAGTCCCAACATCTTTCACCTCCCGAGTGTCCCCCAGACAAAACATATGTACCAGAACCATTGAGACAGAGAGTGTTACATACTGTTCACGATTCTCCCAGCACAGTGTCTGCCATCAGCGGGAACCATCGCCGGAATATTACAGTAGTTCCCACCCGGACCTTTTTTGCACGAACATCCGCGAGGATTTCCGTCACAGGTGTTGTGCATTTACTAGCGTATTTAAGGGACTCGCAGAGATCGCTTTATTGTGAAGTCTTGATCTTGCCATCATTTCTGAGCATTTTGGATTACCTTCTGGATTTACCTTGTTTACCGATTGGATTGTTTATTTCGTCTCTGAACCTTGCTTGATACCCTGACCTTTGCCTGGACCTGACCATCTGACCATTGAACTTTTGCCTGTTGCCTCTACCCTTTGCCTGGACATTGTTATTGGTTCTTGCCTGACGCCCCGACCTTTCGCCTGTTTAATGGTACTCTCTTTGTTTGTCTCTGATTATCATGTCTGCCCCCGGTGATTCTAGCCTATATGATTACGAGTGTACTAATAAAAAGTTGCACATGGATCTACCGTCTCCTGAGCCATTGTTACAATTTCTGCCATTCTCCAGCTCTAACTAAAATTTTCACTGTTTTCTCTTTTTTTTTGCATTCATGGTGGCAAAGGGAATTTTCAAAGCTTTTAATGGCTCTTCATCCCCGCCCACTGATTCTACATCACTACCTGTTTAGCCCCACCCACCTATTCATGTACTTAGTGTAAATAACGAGGCAAAAGCAGGACTTTGCAGAAATCAAACTATAAAGATGGCTCTAAAGACAATAAAACGTGGTACAGTGCAAGCTGCAGTACAGTACATTGTTTGCATTATCTTCTGACACATTGGAAAAGAGTGAATAAACTTTATAATGTTACATATATTTATAATATAATACTTTGATTATAAGGTAAGAATTATAAGGGAACCTCAGAAAACAATACAAAATAATAAAAAAGGCAGGTTATGGCCCTTTTGAACAAAAATCAGCTGAACTGAAGAAATGTACTTCTAATAAAACATAAGGAAAAAAAAAATATTTTATAATAAAAGGTTAAATATTTTGCACATTATACTTATAGTTATTAGTTATTGTTCATCTGTTTCGATAAAATTACATCATTCTTGATGCTTGATGAAAAGAATATTTTATTGTCCCATATAAATAATTCCCGAGTTTGCTCTTAAAAAAATAAAAATTAATAAAAAAGCATGTTTGGCGTGCTGTCGGGGTGAGCCGGGAGCTCGGCGGACCCAAGCCCTAGTGGTGAGAACCCTAACGAGGGTGTAGATTAGAGTCCAGCTCAAACCCTGCGTGCCCCCTGGAAGAAGCAAACGGTGGAGAAGGGGAGGCGTTGAGAATGCAAGAACGAGATGCGGAGGGGAAGGAAACTGGATTATTTATATTCATGAAATAAAGATCGGATTGGCTTACAATAAAGGCGGTGATGCGGTGCCAGCTGTGGCTAATGATCGCCTGCCCTCCCTCCAGAAATTGGTTTGCAACTTCATTTAAATATTTTTGGACCTGAGATTTTGAAAATACTCATTTGCTTTACAAAAATGTTTGGCAGATGTGTTTATTGCTTGTAAATATCTATGTAGAAAATAAATGGGCGAAAATACAGACTGTTACATACAGTTTTCTTGGTAAGCAAGCATCTGCTGAGATACTGTTAAATGTCACACACAAGCAATATCGATAGACAACTTTTGCAGTGACATGTTGCCAACCATAATGCATTGTGCTGGATGTTTCACTGCCTTGAATAGAGGGACTGTTATTTCAGTTGTGCCTGATGAACTTTATGGAATAGTTCATCCAAAAATGAAAATTCTCTATAATTTATTCACCCTCAAGTAGTTCCAAACCTGTATAAATATATTTGTTCTGCTGAATATTTTTAAAAGGTTTGTAACCAAGCTGTTTTGGGTTACCACTAGGGTTGGGCGATATGGCTGAAAACTGTATCGCAATATCAGTGTTTCATATTACCATATTGATAATTATTAATATTTTTATGACCCATTTAAACATTTTTATCTTAAATTTATCCTTCCTCTGATCATAATACCCTCAGTTATTAAGACAACCACCATGGAAAACTTAATTAATAATGCCACTGTCTCCGTTATATCTTTGCACCGTTTTGATTCTTTGTCATAAGGCACTGATGCAGGGTACCTCTCCACAGCAGTCTGCTGCTTGTGTGGTGTTGCAGCTACAGATGTTGTTGGTTGAATACGGCTGTGCTCCAAAGTGTGAGCGCGGCTAAGGTGGTACATCAAGTTCGTGTTATTATCCGTCTTGGTGGGGACATTGGAGATGACATTGGTCTGACTGCGGTCAGACTTAAAATATCCAAAAAACTGCCATACTGGCGAGTTGACATTTCCTCTTTTATTAACAATTTCCTTGCTCGCTGTCTATCGCGATACATATTGTTATCATTTTATCGACCAGCCCTAGTTATCAATGACTTACTCACTGGAAGTCAATGGTGACCAAAAACAGCCTGGTTACAAACATTCTTCGAAATATCGAAAACTTATCGAAACAATGTCAAGTGAGCCTTTAAGGGAGCCCTAGTAATGGATCGGTAGAAACAGTGTGAAGTATTTGCCATGGTATTGTATACGGAGTGATCATTTGTTTTCTTAAGAATCTAAAGAGTCTTTTACTAAGGGGGCAAAAAAACAAGAGGAAACCTCTGTTTAGTTTTAAATGAAAATGCATTGCAAGGTTTCCTGTGATTGTGTAAAATTTACCTGCAAGTATCTTTTCTACCAACTTGTGATGATTGAGGTTTTCAGAAAACATCTCAGCCCCCAACTGAAGTTATAAAGATATAGTTTGAGGAATTCTGAGGAATTATGCATGGCACATTAAATACCACACAGTTTTAGCAATGGGAAAAGTGCACAGCTGTCTACACATTCATAGCAGAGGGAACTAAAGCATATTTAGTAAACCTCATGCTCCCTTAAGAAAATCATTCCTTTACAATGTTGCAGCTACTAATGTTGTGGTTACCTGATCATCATCATCTCATTCATTGTCTCTGTGGTGGGAATGTATGTCCCAAAAATCAGAAATAAAACACCAGGGACTTTTTGAAGAACAATTTTCCCAGAATTTTCCCCTACCAACTAATAACTAAAAGGTTTCCCAGAATTGTTACTGGAAATCGCTGTTTTGGTTTGAGTCATTTGACTTCACTTCATCACCAATCACCCACATAAATTATTTAGTTGACATGTTCTGACTACATGGTCATTTATGAAAAGTCTGAGAACTCTACTAAAAATGCTAATATTATTAATTATTAAATGGGCACTAAATCTGCTTGATTACCAGCAAAGTATAATTATATTATAAAAAAATTATAATTATATTATATCTTTATTTATCTGTTTTGGGGGACCCTTTTAAAATTGTCCTCTTGGCAAGATAAAAAGGTTAATATATATTTTTAAACTAATTTGCATTGCCTTAAAATGTTCCCTGTGTAAAAAAAACAACAAAAAAAAAACAATTATATATAGAAATATATTTTAATTAGGATGTACCTGTCAAAAAGAGAAAACTATTTAAAGCTGCTGTATAAAGTGGGTGAATGTAGTCCCATGCTGTTTTTGAATCTTATCTTCCAGACTAAAATCTTTTCAGAAAACAATAATAATAATAATAATAATAATAATAATAATAATAA
>JAUCNO010001888.1:6080971-6098451 GCA_032353835.1 Enteromius viviparus
CGCTGTGCGTTTCCTTGAAAATAATTGCACACCTCAGAACGTTCGTCAGCCAATCAGATTCAAGCATTCAACGGCCCTGTGGTATAAATGATTGTAACGAATGAGCAAGGGAGACAGTCGGATTCAAGTGCAGAGTGTTTTAATGGTGAACACAGGAGAGTACAACAGGCTGAGTTCAACAACGGCAGACAGGGTGGTGGGCAAATCCGTGAGCAAGAGTCCATTTACAGGCAATGGGTCAATCAGGGAACAAACAGAGTCCAGGGGGAAAAGACGGGAATCATAGTCAAAGGCAAACGGGTCGATAACAAGAATCCAGGTGACTACAATACAAACACAGGGGAAAACTTACAAGGGTAGGATAAACCATACACAATAATGAGCGGGGAACAATGGGAAATAGGGGGTATAAATACAGGGGTTAATCACATGAAAGGGGAGGAGATCAATTGCTGGGGTAACACATGAGGTGGGTGGAGACAGTGAGCACATGTGACAAGACATACAGGGAGTGGAAAAACACAACATACAGAAATGAGGCTGGAAGTATTAAACTAAAGTTTGACTTGCACTTCCAGCCAATCATGACAATGATACAGGTCACTTCCTGGTGAGCATGCAGGACACCGAGACAGGATTTCAATATACACATTTACTGAACAAAACCAGAAAGCAAAATAAAATGCGACAAGCAAAGCAGAGACAAACGAGCAAACATGTAACTTCAACGATTGACAGAGATACAGTACGAGACATGGGGCATGGATTTATACAGAGACTAATCAAGACTAAACACAAGACACCTGGAACACACAGCTGGCAGAGGATCAACACTAATGGCAAGGGGCGGAGTTACCAATTAGGCAAAGACATGAGGGAACAGGTATGAAAACAATCAGAGAGCACATGGACAAGATAAACAAACACAGAGAATGCTAGAACAGGGGCAAAGTACATACATGAACGCCTACCGTGTTACAGTTATATCTGACAATTCCACCTTCCATAGTATTTGTTTTATGTTTATTTACTGGTACTTTATTACATTTGTAAAGCCATGTGTCTTAATTCGATTTTTTATTTTTTTCATCTTATGCTATTTTTAATTTATATTATGTAAAATAAATAAATAAAAAATCACTCCCTATAAGGCAATTTGCAAATTTAAAAAGGACTTGCTCATCAAGGTTAAAGAAATGGGTAATATTATCAGCATCACAAAAGAATGTTGACTCCCATGTTAAAATCATGATTGTGACTTTACCCACTCACTGCTACAATTTAAATATAGGAACACAAATAAGTCATTATATGCTAAATTGGCAAACAGTGAAGCAGCGAAATAGACACTGATATCAACTACAGCATGATGAAACACTCAAAATAATGAGGGTCTGCGAGATTGTGCATCTACCTCCTCTGCAGTGCATGTCGACATGTCCAACTGCTGGAGCCCGGCACACAGAGTCTGCAAAGGGCAAGATGTCATTAAGAGGGTGAGTTTCACCCTCTGACATTTAGAGGTAAGGTTAAAACACGCACAACAGCAGAACCTGACAATACATGTAGAACTAAGGTGATACTTCTACAGAACGAGGATATTCTGCAGATTCTTATGGACAAATGCACAGTTGCATCACTTTTTATTGAGCACTCGAAATCCATTTATTCAACTGGCTGCATGTATTTGGTGCAGGACTCTCTGTTTGTCCAACCAATGGCAGAAATGAACATTAAAGGCAGTAAATCTCTGACGCCTTTCATCACAAATTTACAGAGTTTCGCTTAATAAAGCTTTCAATAAACAATTTCTTGAAGAATATCATGTTATGACTTCAAAACAATATTAAAATATTATTATATTTGAAAACTGATGCTTCTGAATGTTAGCATCACACATATCCAGCTTAATATCATATATGTTTTCTTAGACAACAAGGTTTGTTCACTAGCTCAAGGTTTGTTCACTAGCTCACGGAGTACAGAGATTTACTTGAAAGGCAAGGAGCTCCGAAATTCGAATCCCGTGTAATTACGGTTAGACAAAACAGTTTAAATCTGTGTTAAAGAAAGTTCAAGTGACACAGTTGCATCAACAAATGTGTGCTGTTGTTTTTTTCAGTTTTGCATTTGTTATATTGGGAATAGGATTAGGGTTGGATTTGGTGTAGGACACATTCCAACATGATTTCAACTTTTAGCAACCACAGCAATACTTACCTATATCAATGTAATAAATATGTACCATGGTATACGTATTGAACCTCTGTTGTAGCGCCACTCAGTGGACATTTATATTTGAAATTGCATCAAAACATGCAGTAAAGTAAATAAATTCTTTACCAGGTCGGAAATACAACTGATATTACCTAAGAAATAAGATGGAAAACTGCATGTTTCCAGGATTCACATTTAATAAATGGGCAGTGTAAGAACACATAAGGTACCCCAAGTTTTTAAAACATACGTGCACAGTTCAGCTGAAGCTCATTAACTTTGTTGTTATGCTGTTTTATGTTCATCTGATTCTCATTTGCTGTTTTTACCTTGACTATTAGACAAATACAATCAGATATGAAAATGTTTTATAAAATACTTTCTTAAACATTTGAACTGCTGTTGTCAAACTATAGTGAATTAAGCTACAAACTCGATCATAATGCACAATGATTTCATCTAACATGCATTTTATTGGCTTGTTTTCATTAGTTAGTAGTCAACCTTTAATGTGTCTTTAATGTTTGTAGTATTGTGTTAAATATTGTCTTCGGAGTTGCAATATGGATACATTTTATTGGTTAAACATTATACTATTTCACTCATATCAGTTAATGTCATAAAACTAGCAGGCTAAAGTTATACTGACATTGTCGTGTGAACATGGCTGAAGACAACAGACAATTAATAATTCAGTTAAGTGAGTCAGTGTGTCACTTGTGCAAGTATTTGCTAAAAAATCAATGTGTCATCTTTTGAAACGATTTTAAAAAAGCTTGTTTTGAAACTCTGATTCAGCTAAACCTTTCTGTCATAACATTATTTACTGTCAGGGTCACTTCAGGGATGTGTTTCCCAAAAGCATGGTAGCCTACTATGGTCGCAAGATCCGTCATTACCAACATTGTTCAAAGATTCTGTGTTTTCCAAAAGCATAGTTCAAACGAATATTTGTAGTCACATGCTTGGAGACCTCGGGACCATCTCGGGACTCGGCCGAACAACCAATGGAACAACCACCTGTGGCTGCCACTGCCATATGCCCCAAGAGCCTCTAAAAAGATTTCAGTGGGACAGATGTCCGGCGACATAACGCTGTCAGACAGTTCAGCAACAATGGTGACCATTCGTGTGAAACGAATGTCTTGTTGAACAAGTCTATTTCCTGAACGAGAAAAGAGATACTCTGCACAGGGGAGAGTTTGCTCTTCTTCCAGTTGACCCAAAGCCCCAGATGGCTGAGGTGCCTGTGCACCAAGTCCTTGTGCTCTCACAATTGATGAGAGCATGGTAGCCTACAATGGTCGCAAGATCCATCATTATCAGCATTGTTCAAAGATTCTGTGTTTCCCAAAAGCATAGTTCAAATGAATATTTGGGATTTTACAACCCCCATTTCATTGGCAAGAGAAACGGCAGATTACAGCCAATCCTGGATTTGCGAGTTTCGAATTAGTCCCTGCACAGGCTTCCGTTCAAAATGTTGACACAGAAGCGCATTCTTTAATGCGTGCGAACCCAGGATTGGTTTGCAGACATATACATTGGTTGTTCGGCCGAGTCCCGAGATGGTACCGAGGTCTCCAAGCATGTGACTGTCTTCATGGATGCCTCCCTGACCGGCATGTGAAATGGGCAAGCAGCCACGGGGTCCTGGATGGGACACAGCTGGCCCCGGGGACCCCCCTTACTGTATATGGTGACCTTTCTTCCACCTTAAAGGTCTATGCCGCTCCTATCGCTGATTATCACGATGCAGTGGATTGTCTTTCCTTGGAAAGAAACTACTTGATCATCAGGTTTCTTAGGGGTGCATGAAGGTTGAATCCAACCGTACCTCATCCCTTCTTGGGACCTCGCCGTTGTCCTGTAGGGACTAAAGAAGGCCCCCTTCAAGCCGCTGGACTCAGTTGAGCAGAAGTTCATGTCTCAGAAAAATTCTGGCAGCGCTTGCCTCCATGAAGAGCATGGCAGCAGGCATGGGTTATACCGTTCTTACGATATGTGCATTTTTTGTGTCCTTAAAGTGAAAGCGCAGGACTCCTTACTTGGCAGGCGCGTGTATGTGATTGTGCACGTGATCTGCAGTCAGTGAGACACGTATGGCGGCAAATCTAGGCCAATAATACGCAAGCGCACCACTGATGCTGGCGCGCACGGTAAATCACATATGCGAGAGGAAAACAGATCTTAATGCGAAGAAACGGGAGCCGCAAGCTCATTTCAAAGCTGCGCGCACACACAAAATGTCAGCTTTGCGCAATTCAAGCACTCACTTGATCTTCTATCACCTGCTCGCGCGAACACTTTTATTTTTGTAGTCGTGGGGCGGGGCTTGCTGTTTTAGTTGTAATCTCAAATGTCATTGGTTATTCCCCTTTTCCGGAAGTCAGTATTGGTGTATTTGAATTGTAATATTGATTGCATTTTATTTACAAGTCAGTGCTGCTGAGCTTTTGACTTTTGTGTACATTTTCGTGCAGTAATAATATTATCAAGCAGGCACAATGTTTCTCTACACATCTTTATAGATGCCAGAAAAATAATTAACAATACTCTCTGTTTAATTGCTGTCAGGATTTGATGTTCATAGCAATTGTGTTAATAAATAAATGTTTTAATTGCATTAGTGCAGATTGTAAGGTGCGTCTGATGCATGAATGCAAAAGGTATGTTAAAATGAATCCTACATTATCAAGGTGACAGTGGATTAGTGGAGGAGAAAGAGGTTCTTATTTATTTTATTATTAGGTGGTAAAATATTACTGGTACGATTTCTTAATGTTGTGATCAAGATCTGAACAGACCTCGGACATGTAAAATTAATGAATATTACCTCAAATCACATGGCTTGTTGAGGAGATAGTATTGATACTGTGATACTAGTTTTCTAAACAATCAGACTAAATATTTACAAAATAAAATAATAAAATAATTTAAAGATGGAAAAATATATATATATACTGTATACGCTTTGAAGAATTAGGATACAGAAGAACTTTATATAGTCATTTACCTAGTTCTATCTGTGCCTTTTTGTACAAATTGAGTGAATAAATCACTCAGTAACCCATTAAGACATTTATATATATATATAGCCTATATAGGTAGTTGAGAGGTTATATCTATATAGGTAGATTAGTTCAGTTCTGTAGTTGAGAGGTAGTTGAGAAAATTGGACTGTGTCCAAAAAAAAAAATACTTTTTTTAATAATAAAATAAAATAAAATGTAACTGTAACATCCACACCAAGTGTCACAAACCGCACCTCTGTGGCTCCCTCCGGAACTCAGCAGCGGGAACCGTCACCGGAATATTAGTTCCTACCCGGACTTGTTTAACCCACGTACCTTGCTCCCTTCCTGTTGACTTTCCCGCCGGCCAGCGGCCCATAAAAGCCCCGCTTGGACTATTATTCTTTGCGAAGTTTTGATTTGCCCCGCAGTCAATCCCGAGCGTTTTTCCCCTGTGATTTCTCCGTGTGTATTTTGGACTGTTCTTTGGATTATTGATTTATCGCCGCCTGCCCCGACCTTCCGCCTGGACTATCGTTTCTGAGTATTGGATTATCTTTGACATTGTTTGTCTGCCTGTGTTTCGACCATTTCCTGTTTGACTACGCGCCATAATAAAAGCCTGCATATGGATCCCACTGAGTCAGCTGATTCCTCACAGAAAACTTTGCCGCCACCGGATCCAGCGGCTTTCTACCAAATGATGGGTGAGATGGGTCGTCAAGCGTCTATGTTGTCAACACATCAGGCACAACTTGAGAAGCTAACTGGATTAACTGATGAACTAGTTCGCTCGATACAAGCGCTCACTACCGCGACCGCGGCCCTCACGCAAGCCGCGGTCTCGCCTCCCATTCCTCCCGCGATTCAGCCTCCTCCAGCGGCAGCCGCCGCACCCGTCACCCCGGCGCGGGTGTCTCTTCCCGAGAAATATGATGGCGCAGCAGGCAAGTGTGAAGGATTTTTACTACAGTGTGATATTTTCATGAACCAACAACCCCAGAATTATAACACTGATGGTAGTAAAGTTTCACTTATTTGTTCATTGCTGACTGGGAAGGCACTAGACTGGGCCACAGCACTGTGGAAAGGAAACAATATGGCGTTCCCCCCATATCGCTCCTTTATGAGAGAATTCAGGGAGGTGTTTGACCACTCAGTCGATGGCAAAGACGCTAAAGATGAGTTAATGTCACTTAAGCAAGGAAACACCTCAGCCGCCGACTATACTATGACTTTTCGTACTCTGGCGGCACAAACCGGCTGGGACGCCGATCCACTGCTAACCATTTACCGTCGCGGGCTAAGGGAGGACCTGCAAATGGAGTTAGCCAGCCGCGACTTGAATATGAGTCTGTCTGAGTTCATGGAGGTTGCAATCAGAACGGATCATATTCTGCGCTCTCGCAGACCTCGTCGGATGCAAATGCAATACAACCCCAGCCGAACGAGTTTGCCACCGGCGGAGCCTATGCAAATTGGATCCACGCAGCTTTCCCGTGAGGAGCGGGACCGCCGATTGATGAACAATCTGTGTCTTTATTGCGGCCAGCCGGGGCACATCCGAGCCACCTGTCCTACCCGGCCACCTTTACCTAGAACACTGCGGGTGAGTGCTGTTACTGTCAATCCAGTCTTGAAAATTAACGCTCAATTGTCATATCTGGATGTTAAGATTAACACTGAAGCATTTGTGGACTCTGGGGCTGCTGGGAATTTTATCGATGAGGATTTTGTGGCTAAAAGTGGTTTTCCTCTCTCTACATGCTCTCCTACCATGGCGGTCGCAGCCCTCGACGGACGGCCCCTAGGCACGGGGCGCGTCACACAACAAACCACAATCACTCTACGCACCAGCTCTCTCCACACCGAAGAGATTGCACTGCACTTAATCCAGTCACCTGAGCACCCAGTAATACTCGGACTGCCCTGGCTGAAGACACACAACCCCACCATCTGTTGGCAGACAGGTCAGATTACTCAGTGGTCCCAGTATTGTCATCAGCACTGTCTACAAACCATTACTCTATGTACAGAGACCCCCGAAGATATCGACATCGCCGACCTGCCTTCTGAGTATCACGATCTCCGAATAGCCTTCAGTCAGTCAAGAGCTACACGACTACCTCCTCATAGGCCAACCGACTGCGCTATCGACCTCCTTCCCGGCTGTCATCCCACTCGAGGCAGAGTGTTTCCCCTGTCCCAGCCAGAATCAGCATGCATGGAGGCCTACATCAAAGAGGAACTGGAAAAAGGATTTATTCGGCCCTCCACATCACCTGCTTCAGCCGGCTTCTTCTTCGTTAAAAAGAAGGATGGTGGTCTACGTCCATGCATAGATTACAGGTCACTCAATGACATAACCATCAAGTTCCGTTACCCTCTGCCCCTGGTGCCAGCCGCTCTAGAACAACTGAGATCGGCCCGTTACTTTACCAAGTTGGACCTTCGGAATGCCTATAACCTGATCCGCATCAGAGAAGGGGACGAGTGGAAGACGGCCTTCTCAACCACTAACGGGCACTACGAGTACCTGGTCATGCCCTTCGGACTCTCCAACAGTCCGGCAGTCTTTCAGGCATTCGTAAATGACATTTTCAGGGAAATGCTCAACCGCTTTGTCATAGTCTATATTGATGACATTCTGATTTATTCACCCGATCACTCCAGTCATGTACGTCATGTTCGCCAGGTTTTAAAGACTCTAATCACTCATCAGTTGTACGCCAAGATGTCCAAGTGCCAGTTCCATCAGACCAAAACCAACTTCCTGGGGTATGTTATCAGCCAGGATGGGGTGGCCATGGATGATCATAAAGTGTCAGCAGTAACCGAGTGGCCTCAACCACAGACTTTAAAGGAAATGCAGAGATTCCTGGGGTTTGCGAATTTCTACAGACGCTTCATTAGAGACTTCAGTAAGGTTGCTGCACCTCTGACGGATCTCACCAAGCACCATCTGAAACGCCTACCATGGACCCCGCAAAGTCTACAGGCCTTTCACGAACTTAAGAAAAGATTCACCACAGCTCCCATTCTCAAGCACCCAGATCCCAGTCGACAATTCATCATAGAAGTAGACGCTTCCAATACAGGCATCGGGGCCATCCTTTCCCAGAGACATGGCCAGCCACCCAAACTCTACCCTTGTGCGTTCTACTCACGCAAACTGAACTCTGCTGAACGGAACTATGATGTCGGGGACCGTGAACTTCTGGCTGTCAAAGCCGCTCTTGAGGAGTGGCGGCACTGGTTAGAGGGGGCTCAAGAACCATTCCTAGTCTTGACGGACCATCGGAACCTCGAATATCTCAAGAATGCTAAAAGACTGAATGCCAGACAGGCCCGATGGTCCCTATTCTTTGCCCGATTCACGTTTCAGATCACTTACAGGCCCGGTTCAAAGAATATTAAAGCAGACGCACTCTCTCGCCTCCACGACACCCCACAAACCCAGTCTGGTCCTGAGAACATCTTGCCGCCTACTCTTATTGTGGCCCCTGTTCAATGGGACATCATGCGGGAGATCCAAGAATCCCTGGGGAATGACCCAATCCCTCCTGAATGTCCAGCAGAGAGAACGTTCGTCCCGGAAGCCCTTCGTCAACGGGTGTTACAGTTGGTCCACGAGCACCCCAGCTCCGGTCATCCAGGTATCCTAACTACCACAGACTTAGTGACAAATCGTTTCTGGTGGCCTAATCTCACATCCGATGTTTCTATGTTTGTCAAGAACTGCAACGTCTGTCAGGTGTCTAAATCCTCACGCCAACGGCCAGCAGGCCTACTTTGCCCCCTTCCTATTCCTCAGAGACCCTGGTCCCATATCTCAATTGATTTTATAACCGATATGCCACCCTCCAATCACAACACCGTAATCCTCACGGTTATTGATCGATTCTCCAAGGCCTGTCGCCTCATACCCTTACCCAAACTGCCTACCGCCTGGGAAACCACTCAGACATTGCTGGAACAGGTGTTCCGTTACTATGGTCTGCCAGAGGACATCGTATCGGACCGTGGTCCGCAATTCACCTCACGCGTATGGAAGGCGTTCTGTACTCAACTGGGAATCAACGTAAGCCTTACATCAGGTTACCATCCTGAAGCCAACGGCCAGGCGGAAAGAATGAATCAGGAACTTATTCGCTTCCTTCGTTCTTATTGTCATGCCCACCAGCAAGACTGGAGTCAGTTTCTCATCTGGGCAGAATACGCCCAGAATTCGCTCCAAAAGGCCTCCACACTTATGACACCTTTCAAATGTATTCTCGGATACCAGCCTCCCTTGTTCCCCTGGTCGGGAGAACCGTCCGATCTGCCTGCCATTGATGACTGGCTCAGGAGGAGCGAGCAGACATGGAACCGTGCTCACGTGCACCTTAGGAGCGCCGTAAGACGTCTGACCCAGCAGGCCAACCGACACCGAAGACCAGCACCTCCTTACGAACCTGGCCAGTGGGTGTGGCTGTCTACCCGTGACCTCCGTCTCCGACTCCCCTGCCGCAAGCTCAGTCCAAGGTACGTGGGTCCTTTTAAAATCATTCGTCAAATCTCACCTGTTTCTTACCGATTAGATCTTCCTAGAAATTACCGTATCTCACCCACCTTTCATACCTCTCTCCTTAAGCCCGCTGCTGCTCCCGAGGCTCCGGAGGTCCTAGAAGAGGCTGCGATACCAGAGGTTCCCCCCCAGCCAACGAAACCAACGACATCTACCAGGTACACGAAATCCTGGACTCCCGACGCCGGGGAAGGATCCTGCAGTACTTGGTGGACTGGGAGGGTTACGGACCCGAGGAGAGGTCCTGGGTGAACGCCGACAACATCCTAGATCCATCCTTGACCGAGGACTTCCATCAAAGACACCCGAACCGACCAGCTCCCAGACCCCGCGGCAGGCCCCGGCGTTTTTTTCCCTGTGATTTCTCTGTGTGTATTTTGGACTGTTCTTTGGATTATTGATTTATCGCCGCCTGCCTCGACCTTCCGCCTGGACTATCGTTTCTGAGTATTGGATTATCTTT
The DNA here is from genome assembly GCA_032353835.1 of Enteromius viviparus. NCBI lineage: Eukaryota > Metazoa > Chordata > Actinopteri > Cypriniformes > Cyprinidae > Enteromius > Enteromius viviparus. The sequence continues at coordinate 6,091,233 of JAUCNO010001888.1, forward strand.
GATATTGTTTGTCTGCCTGTGTTTCGACCATTTCCTGTTTGACTACGCGCCATAATAAAAGCCTGCAAATGGATCCCACTGAGTCAGCTGATTCATCACAATTTTCCTTGTTTCAAGCAAATACTCACTTCATTTTAACTTGTTTTTTTCTAAAATCAAGACACTAAGTTTTACTTGTTTAGAAAATCCTTGATTTAAGACATTTATCTTTTGGCTGGAAAGACAACCAACCTAAGCAAGAAAAGCATTTTTTTGCTATGTAAACTTTCTTCTCTATACTATCCTTGATGTACTGTATATCTCAAAATTTGACTATTTCTTCTACTTTAAATATGTTAATATTTTCCTTTTTGGGTGAAGCTATCTTAAAATTGTCAAAAATATGCCATATAGTATGATGAAAAAAGACGAAAGAAGTGTATCAACTGCAATATAATGCCAGTGACAGAGAGAGGAAAGCTCTAATAGAGACGACTGACAGAAGACTGGAAGGCAGCAGGAAGCTTTGCCAAACATCTAAACAGAGATGAGATGTGCACAGCGATAAAGCTCAGCTTATCCCCTTGATCCCTCTATAGGAACGAAAGGAGCTCTCAAGAAAGCAATCATCTACTGGTCTGCAGAGGGAACCTGGAATGAGTTTATGGATTCATGAACCTCTTAGGAAATAATGTCATCATCCTCCTTTCTCGAGATTTAACTACAAAGCTGAAATGGAAAGCAAAATGTTGTTTGTAGACATAAATCCTTTTAAGCCATTTAAAATTTCCTTTGAGTCTAGTCTATAGAGTACAGGAAAGGATGCTGTGCTTGTGAAGTGGATAGATGATGATGATGACATGCATATGTTGTGCAGGGCTTTCAATAAGAGCACTTGTGAAGAACCGGTTCGGCTCATTCATTGGCCGAGACGAAAGCAAAGAGCCCTAAAAATAGCATCAGTGCTGTAGTGATGCTGCTCAAGGGGATCAACCTGTTTAGCAGGGTTTGATCACGAAGGCGATAGGATGTTAAGCACAGATCTAATCAATATAAGTGTCAAAGCAACACTTCGGAATAATCACTGCAATCTGGGAACAAGCAGGAAGGCACAATGTCTGCCGTTACCTCCTGTGTAATTCCTACCTTTCCCTTCTTGTCTTTATATCTCTCACGCATTCATAGTTTTTTCTGTTTCTCCTTTTCGACCCCTCTCAGTCAGTTCTGTGTGACAAGCATTGTACCAAGGGCTTTAATCTTTCGTGATCAATATTTTAGATCAATTTAACAGAAAGACACACTTCTTTGTCTGCCAATTTGGCAAAGTGCATAATTAAAGTGCTGTTTAGTTGTGAACAATGTGTATAGGGTGAGTTTTTACATAACAAAAGCATAAATATTCAGAATATTTAGTCTAAACGTCTGTCAGGTATCTATGATATGAATAAAATCATAATTTGAATCAATATTGATTTCACATACATCTGATTTCAGATGAGAACGTACCAATTAAATATAGGTGTCCTGCTTGTCAGCGTTTGTGAATGTTATCTTAAATTATGGCTTGTTGAGGAGAAGCGTGAACTTACAATTTCTGCTTGCCAGACTACAAAAATGGGCTAAAATAAATTCCACTGACTATAGAAAAAGAAGGTCACAGAGACTTGTGCTCATTTTACTCAAGCCCGTAAGCAACTACTCAGAACACCCTAGAAACCACCAAAAATATGCTAGAAAACTGAAAAGGAATCAATAACACACTAAAAACCTATTTAAATATCCACATCACTTTGAAAACCTTAGCAGACACATATTAGCCATCTATAACGCCAATCATGTGTTTTCTGACAAATTATACGTTGTTCTGCTATGTTAACTTTAAAGACACATTCAGATTTTTTTTTTTTAATACATGGGATTCACTTTTTTATTAACCTTATTAATTTTATGTCTATCCATTTGGATGAATAATTTTATACAAAGCGACTTGCAGTGCATTCAAGCAATACATGTTATTAGAACATGCATTTCTTTGGGAATTGAAACAGTGACCTTGGCTATGCTCTGCCAGTCGAGTTAAAGCTCAACTTATCAGTTATCAGCAAATTTACATAAAGCAAATGAAGTGGGAATGGATATATGCCTCGTGGCCCTTGAAATTACAAGTCACCTTTCCAACCTCCATTACAAGTGTTCTAATCTATGCCTGATTACAAATAAACCTCCTCAGCCTGTACAGTGTAGACGATACACTTATGCACAGTGTGTGAATCATAATGATGTTTAGCTCAAAGGATAATGGAGAATGGAGAATGACGAAAAGACTGTGTTTTAATTAGGCAAAATTCTTCAACCCCCAAACCAGCCCTAAAAAACAAATAAACATCTGTGCTAAGGAGTTTAAAAACAAGAAAATAAAAAGAGATTACCATAAAGGACACTAGGGTATATTTGAGCAATTTTTAAGAAAAAAAGAGGATCAATGCCTTTTCTGCAGAACTTAAAGTACTACACTTTTATCAGCCACTTAGCAAATGATCATATACATATATATATAAATACTAACTGATTGATTTGATTGATTGATTGATTGATTGATTGATTTATGGGTTCTTGCAAAACACACATGGATATTGATATTCAGATCATGGCTCAAAAAAAAGATCATCCCAAAAAACATAAAGCATGAAAACAAGCGATAAGAAGTGGTAAATGTGCCCAAAGACTTGAAACAATGAAATGAAAGGAAGTATGATTTCTCAAAAGACTAAGATAATAATAATAATAAAAAGCAGGGTCTATAAGGTACATATTACAGATAATTTAAGTCTGAAAATGTACCACAAATATCTCAAGGAAACTTTATTTTTTTCACATAGTATTATTAAAGTGCATAAAGATTACTTTGATTACACATTTTTGGCATGATGGAGACATCCATCACATCTCTATTAATCTCAAATAGTTCAAGGGGCAGAACATCATCTGGATATTTCTAGATTGAGATTATTGAAGTGTCTCTGATTGTGTGTACTTCCAGCCTGCTGACCGCCGCGCTTCTCTGTTCCAATTACATCCGCTCTCTGAGAATTGGCTCACTTAAACTTATTGTGCAGCCTGTCTCAATCGGGGTCGTCATGAAGGGTAGAACAATCAAGAAGATGCAAAAGGTTGTTGTTCACTCATACTGCACCGCGGGGAAGGAAGAAGGCTATGAACTCAGATCAAAAGAAAAATAATGATGCCATGTCTAAAAAGGTTTGACTTTATGGTCCAATAGCATATTAAAAGGAATAGTTTGAAAAGTCATTAATTACCCACTGTCATGTATACATATGCTGTTTCTTTAGTGGAACAACAGTTCATTGTCAAACTCCAAAAAAAGACAAAAAGGACAAAATACAGTTCAACAAATTGAAGTGATGGCATTTACGTGAGTCGATATACTGCACTTACCTGTGTTTACTCACCGTTACGTTTCCATATCTTCACAGACACAAGTCTCAAAGTCTTCACATTCGACTCCTATACCTGCAAGAGAAAAAGACTCCCATTAATGCTGCTGGCTGTCGTATGGATTACTAGAAAAAGGATTCTGTACTGCTTTCCTGCTATCTGCTTGTGAATGCTGGATCGCTGTGGAAACACTGGAATGCTAGAGACTTTGCTTTATTGCACATTGACTTTCATATTATTCTTTAATAAATCTTCAAACTTACCTCAGTGCCTCCTCGTACTCCTTCTGAGCATTACAAGGCCGGGACACAGCATCACATTATAGAAAGGGGTCAATCACAGTGCACTGGATAGCTGGCCAATCAGAGCAAACCTCGCTTTTTTAGAAGGATGAGCTTTGAATAAATTAAACCGTTTCCAGACGTCAGGGCTTACAGGAGAAACAATAATGTACAGTATGTGTAAATAACCTGTTTTTTAACCTTAAAGTGGATAAACACATCCAGTTCTTCTTAGCAACATCAACCCCTTTAAGCACATGGTGTAATACATGCTAGTAATCCTTTCTAATCAGAATGTACTTTTATACATTCTCCACATTTCAGAAATAGAACTGCTCAAAATGACATTTTAGATTTCAAAAACCTTTGTATTAGTTAATTTTATTACTAAAATGTTTAAATTAACGATTCATTCTTTGTCCAAGGCCTATATGAGCAGCTCTTATTTTTTTAGACTACATGTACTTTAGCTTGTAAAAGACACAATTTAGCTTGTATTAAAGAACAATTCTCCGAAGGGACAATAGAGCTTACTCCATTCATTGTAATTGGACAGTTTTCTAAGCAGCTGCCAGGAATGTGGAATCCTGCATCGGCGCAGCATACTCTGAAACGTGACCAGAGCTTTAAAGAGTGCATACTAAAGGTCAAATACCATCATCCTATTTTTCTCCTTACATAACTAGACACAGTCAACAAAGACCCTAATGAGCATAACTTAGCTCCTGCGTTTTGCCATATTTGTACATCTGCCATAGTTCAAAGATAGATAATTAAAGGCTGAGGTCAGTGCAAATCATGTTGGAGAGCACCTACATACAGCATATATAAACGTTAATTATAAGAAGGCCTTTTTCTCCAAGTTAACCTCCAAGTTTGAGTGCATTCGTAACATTTCAGTTACTATAAGAACTCCCTTGCATGCTCCTCAAACACCTTTTCCCTTTTTACTCTTTTGCTACCCTAAAATCTGTTGCTCTCCACATGCAATACGCGAGCACAGCACACACTCGAAGAGCACTGCACTAATGCACCCTGAACAGAGCATGTGAAACCATAGGGAGTGAATGGCTCTACAGAGCACTCCGCTTGCAAGTCAATCCCAGGAGCAAATGCAATTAGATTTGTAATCTACACTTGTCAAAACGAACAACACCTCTGAGACTCCATCAAGACAATGAAAAATCGAACACGGCAGATGGACCAAAATGAATACACATATCCAAATGTTCTTGAAAACAAAACAAACCTGAAGAAATCAAGGGATCAAGAGCTCATCTAAAATTAATTCACTATACACTGTGGGGTGAAACAATCAAGCAGACAAGAATGGTGTAACAGCATGTTGTTTTTAGAACTCTGCCACTATACTGAAATAAATGCTAAATTAAAAGATTGTAAAGGTTTGAATTTCGATACTTTATTAGGATTTATTAGGATTAGGGATTTTGAGAAAATAGCAAAGGGTTGAGAAGACTTTGCTATTGATTAGTTTAGATAAACAAACTCATACAAGGAATTCACAACCAAACAGTGGTCCTTGTTCACTGATCATTTACAGTACACAGTACACACGACGATTACATACTGTATGCATGCACATCAATTTTATATTTTCTGCTGTTGATGCATCCCACTTAATGAGTAACAACATTCCTGTTGCTTGTAATTTCCATAAAGCTTGCCAAACCATGTTTAAGCATTTTATACCCTCAGCTATATCCTGATTATTTAGAAAGTGTGCCATTCTCAAAAACTGTTATTTTAACAATTATTATTTCCTTAGAACTTTATGCAATTTTTGTGTATGTGTTATGTTTGCATGCAGAATTAACATGAAAATATGGGATTTACACAGTTAACTGATTTACAATATTCTTGAAGCAAAGTAAACTTGTTTAAAAAAAATATAGTTTGTATATTGTTTGTTTGGAGTTTCTGTAGTTCAAAACATCTTCAAATAGCAAAAAGGATACCAACAATGCATTTGAAAGACAAGACTGAGCTGGTTACATGTGGTATGAATCACAGCTTTCAGATGATGTAATGTTTTTCAATAAATACTGTTCCCTTTCGAAATTTCACTCGTACTGGTAAGACGCATGGGAAAAACTCATTTTCCCCCCTAACTGAAGCCTATTTTAAAACACAGTTTTATTATTTACTAAAACTGCACGGTATTGGCCACTTTGTAGGGGACTTATTTTAAACCAATGGGCAAGGCCCTGCGAACGGCTGGCCAATGCCATCGACCACACCTCCTGGCATGATGTCTCTGTTCCAATGACAGCAGAGAGAGCGCCAAGGTGACCCGTGTCTATATAAGCCCAGGACACGCTAGCCATCTTCAGATCATTCTCCTTCAGCAACGGAAATTCTTTGCTGTCTCTGACTGGAAGCCTTCTGCAGCTGGATTTTTCTTCCCTGCATACTCTTAAAGAGAAAGTTCTACCATGCGCTGTTCCACCTGTAGCACCAGGATGCCACCGGAGGACCACCACTGCAACTGCATCCTCTGCCTCGGGAAGGACCAAGCCCTTCAGCAAAGTCATACATACGGTCCTCCCCTTCGGTCTCTCCCTAGCCCTCTGTGTATTCACAAAGTGCATGGACGCGGCGCTTTCCCCTCTATTCCCCCCCCTTGGAATCCGCATGCTGTATTACCTAGACAATTGGCTCGTTCTAGCCAGATCACGGAGGGAAGCGGAGAAATACAATGAAGTCATACTCAACCATCTACATCAACTGGCGCTAAGAGTGAACTTCGAAAAGAGCAAACTGTTACCAAGCCAACAGATAGTTTTTCTGGGAACAGTGATCGCCTCAGAGCGGATGAGAGCGACGCTCTCACCAGAGCGAGCCGTGAACATTCGAACAAGCGCAGCCTCCTTCGAGCCCGGCCCAAGATGCACTCTAAAAGCTTTCCAGAGGATGCTTGGGTTGATGGCAGCAGCTTCGCCCAACCTCCAGCTAGGCCTCCTTTATATGAGGCCCCTTCAGTTCTGGCTAAAACAACGGGTGCCGCCGCGAGCTTGGCGGCTCGGGCGAAAAAAGCTCAGAGTGAACGCAGGTTGTGTGACAGCGCTGCAACTGTGGAAAGACATTCGCTGGCTGCAAAAAGGAATCCCCCTGTATGTTATGAACAGGAGGAGAGTCCCCCTCACAGACACCTCCAAGACGGGATGGGGCGTGCTGTACGAGGGCTCACCGGCCTGTGGTCAAAGGAGGACAGCGAATTACACATAAACTGTCTGGAAATGATGGCAGTGTGTCACTTCTTCCTCTCGCTACTGAGGGACAGTCACGTTCTGGTGCGCTCGGACAGTATGACGGTGGTTTCATTCATAAATCACCAAGGGAGTCTCTCATCGAAACGCCTGTACAAGTTGACAGCAAGTCTCCTAAAGTGGGCTCTGCCGAACTTTTGCTCGATAAGGGCATCTCACATACCGGGCCTTCTCAACCAGGGCGCAGACATGCTGTCCAGAGGAAAGGTCAGTCCA
>JAUCNO010001888.1:6106864-6131122 GCA_032353835.1 Enteromius viviparus
ACTGTAATGCGGTCAAGAGAGCTGCCTGGAACTAAGTTCGCCGTGCGTTTCCCTGAAAATAATTGCACACCTCAGAAAGTTCGTCAGCCAATCAGATTCAAGCATTCAACGGCCCCGTAGTATAAATAAATAATAAAGTCATTCTAAAAATAATAATCTAAAAAGAAAAATTTGATGATTTTATCTTCAAACAATGTTTTACTATGCAGCGTCCTTTAATTTGGAGTAAGAGTAGCTGTGGGAGTGGCTTTATTGCATCAGACATGTGTTACCTAGCTGGAAGCTGATTGGTCAAATTTCGTTTTAAAATCATAACCTGCACCGAAGCAGGTTAGCTGTGTAGTTACTATGGCAATGAACACTGCTAAAAGTCAAACCAATTTCATGGTACCTAAAACCCAGGATTGATGCAAACTAAACTTAAATTTACCTGGCTAGCCAGCTTATCTGGCTTCATGGTACAGGCCCCTGGAATATGAACATAGTAGATGCACAGTAGGCTTCTGGTTCAATCTTCCGGTTATTCAAGAAATAAAAAGCTATGCATTGCATCACTTAATTGTTGCCAAACATACAACACATCTTGGCAGAAACATATTAATAATGGCAATAATGATTCAGTATTAAAATCTTATTTGTTAAATCTAGACAGTGTTTACATAGTACATGCTTGTGTGTGATTGTGAAATAGAAATTCTAAAATATAAATGAAGTCGAATTTATAAAAAGAAAAAAGAAATTTGACAATTTAAACTGAAAACATGGTGATGCGTGTCATATTTCTGGACATCTTGAAATGCATTTCTTTATAAAAATGCACAAGAAAGCTAAATAAATGTAAATATTAAGGTAAATACAATAACTAATATGAGTCAAAATAACGGGTAGGTATTAAGAGACGTCTGTTCTGTGAGTCTGTGTCTTTGGATAGATGACCATATTTTTGGTTATTACATAATCCTCATTCTAAAACGTGGAAAATATTTATAAAGGACAAGCAGATGTGTCCAGCAGACTTTTGACTGCTACAGTAACCAAAACTGTAAATAGAAACAAATAGCCACAGGAGCTTATAAATTATTACTAAGACATGTCATAGAAATGCCGGAGGCTCAATACACCAATCTAGGAGGAAAGTAGTGTTTGGATGGCACAGATTACCCCTGTGGCGAAAGAGCACCAGTAAATAAACATCTCAGTGGGAGGACACATGGTTAGGCAGAGATAACACTTCAGTAAATGACAATCTAGAGCACATGCGGGAAAAAAATGGTAATAAATCTCTAATGTGTTCTAAGTGCTGTGAGCTCTACTTAGAAAACACTCCTGTCAGGCTTTATGAATAGCTCAGGAAAGTGGTTTATAAAAAGCTCTGGTTGAGTAATTGTGAATAACAAAATACTATTTCAATTAGCCTATTCCTAAAAGGCAAACCCTTTATCATAGTGCCCAAACCGAGATCAATATAGGGACAATTCATATACAAGTGGTATTACGTTGTTGAAAGAAAGATATAAATATTATGCAGGAACACATGTGGGTCTCTGATCAATATTTTTTTTCTCATTTCTTCATTTTAAATGTGTTTTGTGGCTCAGTCTTTCATGAAGTCTTGGCTTATTGTAACAGGCTGCCAGAAGAGAAATTTAAAACAAATCAATGTTGTTTTTTTTGTTTGTTTGGGTTTTTTTTTTTTTATGTACAAAAAAAATTTCAACCGTCAGGCTGTGAGCTCATTAAATGTGAAACTTGCTGCAAAATCTTTTGTCAACTAAGCGACATGAAAGATGTTTTAATCAATAAAAACATTTTCTACTGCATAACCTGTGAGAGGATGTCAAGGTAAATACAAAGGGCAGTAAACATGGTTTACAAAGAGCAAGCAGATTCAACATGCAGAATAGAGAAAAAGAGTGAAACAAGTCTTTGGACCAGTTCACTGCGTGTCCTTTCAGGGCATAGAGAGCATCTGTCGTTTATGCTAGCAGAGACTGATGGATAAGCCATGCTGAGATGCTCAAATAACATCCATCTCACAGAGGTGAACTAGGTCAGTGATGACATTTGGAACAAAGTTGCTGATGTTTCTTTAGGATAATGTAACCGTCCTGCTTTGTACAGATAGCTATGGTAGTGTCGTAGCATGAAAGTCATGTTGTAGTCAGACCCCTAACTTGCTTACACTTACGCAGTGAATGGGTGCCGTCAGAATGATTTAGTTGTTGTTTTTAAATAAGACATTAAACATAAACTGGAGATTCCTTGTGTATTCCACTGTTTTTATCAGCTGTTTGGACTCTAATTTTGAACGGCACCCATTCACTTCAGTGGATCCACTGGTCAGCAACAAACTCATCTAGACCTCGGATGACCTGAGTGTTGAGCACATTTTCAGCAGATTTTAATTTTAGGTAATGTATTCCTTTTAAATCTCTAAAACAATGTTATTGCTATGAATGATTTACACAATTTTAAAAGAGATAATTAGAACATTTACCATTTCATCATTAAGTCTGAGAAACCCAGCAGAAATTAGTTTTAATCATAGCAAATCATTTACATCCCAAGTGATGACAGATAAGCACCTCCAAGATTTATTTAAAGTAATTTCCTGCTAATGTGTCCAGATAAGCACCTTCCAGATTTATCAGAGTTAATATTTGCTAATGAGCTTTTTATATAACATGTCATCATACAATAGTTTAGAATATGGAAATCTTATTGATTTTATTACAAATGACTGCAAATCCCAAATCTCTCTGTTATGTTTGGGCAAGACTTTGGCTATGATGAACCTAACAGTGCTACTTTATATAAATACTACAACATTACATTCTTATAGGGTCATTTGCTTACATAAAAACAAATTGTAAATCACTACGGAGCACTCGAGTGCTAAACACGATCACATTAACGCTGACATGGATTCCATGTTTGCTTTGAAAACAGAAGAACAAACACAGTGTCTTTCTCCTACACTTCGGTTTGATAGTTCTTCACTGTATTGAGGGTGCCATTTAGTCCCCAAACAGCATGGTTTAAAGCTCACTGCAGAATTCTGAACCTTCCCCTGTAATGAATCTGCTATTGATCTAAAACTACAGGCTCACATACGGCTAGACCTCGGGCCCCCTGGACAGGAAAGCAATCATAATATCCACTCTCAATGGTATGACTCCTCGAGAAACCCCTGAAGGCACAGCACACATTTCTGCAAGGCATTGCTTTGCGCCTAGTACTCACAGAAAAACAAAAGTAAATAAAATCAAGGACCCCAAGATATCGATTTTTTTGTTGGCAGAACATGTCCGCAAAGGCTCATTCATACAGTAGATGGAATGCTACTTAGAAAGCAATGAAGAAGTCTAAAAGTCTGTTAGAAGCAGGCAGGAAGGCAGAGTCCTTCTAATAGAATTTTTATTTTCGTATGTTGCTACGATATACACACTACTACTAAAAGGCTTGTCATAATGAAAAACTAATAAGTGAAGACAGAAATACACATTAGTCTACATTAAATATAACCTACAAGCCCTTTTAAACTAACACACGGGTGACAAAATCCACTATGAATGACATCAGATGGAATCCTAATACATAATTGGCCTGTCAATCTGAGAAATCTTCAAAATACACCAATATTTTCCCTTGAGACTTTAAATTACACTGTTCTACTCAACACTCACAATTAAAGGATTATTTATGATTGTAGAAGAATAAAGAGATAGCAAACCAAATAATGCACAGTGTATTGGTGCTGAGGTACCAGGATCAGGCACTTGAGTAAATAGAACTCTGCCGAAAATGGGGCAAGTTTCCAGTTATCAAGGCAGAGCTTAACTGATGGGCTTTTTTTTTTTGGCAGTGATTATGTACTTGCTCTACTTGGTCAGCACTATAAAAGAAGAACCAAAATATCCCATAAATCCAGCAGGTAATACTCTGTTCTAAAACCATTAAATTAGCATACAAATTAATAAAACCAATTCAAGAAATAATGGGATAAGCACCTGCAGGGAAAAAAAAAACAGAGCTTCTGCAGCTTCCTGTCGTGAGGCACAAAGCGGCCGCCACAGAGACTGCAGGACTTATGTAGGTCGACTGAGGGTACATGAATGGGAACACTGAATTGCATCACAGAACAATTGTCAACACATTCATTGTGCGAAACCCCCCAAAAAACATTCACAATCAAATCAAATAATACTGGAACTCGGGAAGAGTAGGGCAAGATGTGTCAGTGGCAATTCTGTCATTTTTATAATCGACTAAATTGGACCAAATATTTGTAATGGATTCAGCTCAAACTGTGTGTACTGAATAAGAAAAAGGTGAAACTATAAACAAAAAGGGGTGTTTTTTCGAACAAAATTTTCTGCAGCTGATAACGTATTGCCAAAGCAAATAATTAAAATATCCATTTCATGCATGTTTGGCTCTTAGTGAGCTTTGGTTCCAATTGCACAAAATACTATTATTAAATATTTAAAGTGCCTCTATTGTGGGTTATGAAATATTCATATTTTGGTTTTGGCAGTCCCGAACAACAGGTTGACCGGAATGCAAGGTCATTAAAAAATTTTTTTCATTACTTATAATTTGCAGCCATTTTTACCTTATTTGTTCATTGGCTCCTGAATGATTCGTTCAACGGTGATCGGTCAATTTCATTTAAACCAGTGTTTGTAAGCTTTTAACGCTCCAAAAGCAGCACCAAGTGGCAAAGAATGAATTTGCATTTTTATTTAGACCATCGCGAAAATTATGTTTTTCCTGGTCAATATGCTACTGTTTCATGTTGACGTCAATATGAAACGCCTTTTTAAAAAACGACTCGTTTCAACTCTTTCTTGTAAAAAAACAATAAGTTTATAGATGGTGCACTTTCAGATTAAAAACTTTGCAGGATGTATTCATTCATTTAGAGCTGTGTTGCATATTTTTTAAAGTATATTTTTTAAAAATCCATGATTAAAGTTAAATACTCTCAAAATTAAATATTTTTTCTGCTATATGAAAATGTCAATAATGTGCAGACAAATAAGCCTTTGGAATTGGGTTTTTGCACAGAAAATGATGTATGTTCATACAGTACGCGTATTCTAAGTGTTTAAGGTTTCTGAAGGATTCCTTGTTTCTCCTTTTCTTGACAAACTGAGTAAACGACACATCTTACCCCACTCTCCCTTATAAGGCTTGCTGTTGTGCCATCATCAATGTGCCAAACACATTCACTCCTACACTGGATTGACTGATGCTAGAGAACAGTGCTGATTGTGTCAAAGTCCTTACTAATTTGGGAGCTACTTGGCAGGGACTTGAGGTACTCCAGATGCCTCCTAGCATCCTCCTGATTATGGCGTACGTAATAGATGACATAAGCGATAACCATCGTGAACCAACCAAACATGGTGACAAACATGGCCACATCGGTAGTCTTATGATGGAAGTTACAAAAGTTTATGCCCGAATCCAAGACCTGGATGACAGGTTTGCCGGCGTACTCTTCCTGAACAGAGGTGTGGCAGCTCACCTCGTTCACAGTCTCAGGATCCAGCCTGAGTTCTCGCAACACCTCTTGAAGGGTGCACTCACAGTGCCACGGGTTGTTGGACAGGCTTATCTTTGCATGCAGCCGAGCGAAGGCCTCCTTAGGGACGCTTTGCATGCGATTGTGGGACAGGTCGAGCGCCCGCAAGCTCTCAGTGACACCTTGAAAAGCCCCAGCATCCACGGTTTCGATGGCGTTCCTTGACAAGTCCAGGTCTTGGAGCCAGGGAAGGTTTTTAAAAGCCTGGTTTGGGATTTTGGTGATGTGATTGGACGACAGAAGAAGCGCCACAGTATCATGAGGAAGGTCAGAGGGAATCTCTTCCAGGTTGCGAGAGGAACACTGCACTACGGTCAAGCCATTCCTCTCGGAGCAGTGACAACTCTTGGGACACGCAAAACCCATTGCACTTAAACAAATCACAGCTAAAGCGAATCTCAAGATAAGGGGACAGCCATGAGGGATGAAGACTTTCCTTGACACATGAGCCCCACCAGGGAAAGTCATGTCCAGCTTCTTACTGTCTGAATGCTCTACAGTTCAAGGGCAGTCATTGTTAATCCAAGTCATATTGAAAAATTAATGAATAAACATTGCAGGTCACGGTGTCATTCCAACAGCGGGAGGTTTTTCTTTATTAACGCCCTGTGAGCACATGTGGAGTAGTGATTTAAAATTTTCAGGTGTTTGAAGTCATTGTAAGTATCCTGGAGAGAATCCAAACGAGTCCATCAACATCTGAAAGGCAATTAAACATTTGAGAGGGAAATGTTCTACAGCCAAGTTTTAATTAGAAGCCAAAGGCAGAAGAAGGATGTGAAGAGGGCTCCATTCACTTAACATCCCTCCTTCCAAGTAGAAACTGTAAGAATGAAAGGAGAACAGAAGAATCACCCAGACGTTAATGTGAAGCAGCATCAATTAATATTTGATCAATTTAAATATGAATTATAGTTGGCTTTAAAGGCATGGTTCACACAAAAATAAAAACTTTTTCTCAGCCTTTTGTTATTATAAGCCTTTCTTCTGCTGAACATGAAAAGGTATTTTTAGATTTTTTTTTTCTCTCAATTCAATTCAAGTCTTTTGGTTCTGGTTTCCAGCATTCCTTAAAATGACAAGAACCGCACGGGGGTAAGTAAATGATGACAGAATTGTAATTTTTGGAGAATTACTTTCAAATATCCTTTGTAACATGCAAAGCAATGAATCACAGAGTGCTCTGACCTAAAATGGCTCCAACCACGACAAAACAAGTCCCGTACTCTCGCAGATAAATACATTTGTTATGCTGAATATAATCTCATTATATGAGAAAGGACTGATTTATTAAAACAAAACAAATCAATTTCTCATTTAGGCTACAATACTCATTAATGGCTATTAGAAACTGAAAAAAAAAAAAAATTGAATCTGAATTTTTCCCATCAATGAAACACAATGGAGAAAATAGGCAGTATATTTCAGTCGTTTTTAATACTGACCCAAACAGAATAGAAAAAAAAAGCTTCAGGCGTATCATAAAAGTTGTCAACAGGACAACTATATTTCAAGTGTTGTGGAAAAGAAATATCAATAAATTAGAGTTGATTATTCAAACAAAGCTTGGAGCAGCTTCTGTGTTGTTTGAGTCATATAACAATGATGATAAAACACTGTCAGGACAACATGAGAGTATGTGAAAACATCTCAAGATTTTCTTTTCAGGTTTTTAAACTCACATGCAGGGAGAACAATACTTAACTAGAGAACAGATCATACCAATGAACTCTTAACAACGTGCCGATCAATCAGATCACGACTGCCCTTTGGGGAACCAGTCTACACGGATAGCTTGTACTTTGTCAAAACCCTCTCTGCTGAGACAGCAGCTCATTTTACAAGTGACCGTAAGGCAGGTAGATAATATTAATATGCCGAACGCATGCTGCAGTGAAGCGACTTCCATTCTTTCCAATGAAACTTTGTCACAGGCAGCACTCGAGACATGTGGAATGCATCATCTTGAAAATGTCGAAATAAAAGATTAATTCACTGGCAATATACAGTGAGCAATAAGCAACACAGCTCAGGATTGATTGCTGGTTCAGCAGCAGCTCAGTATAAGAAGTTAATTATTGTGATGGATGCTAAAACCACATGCCATGTTTATAGAATCCAACAGGATGCAAATACTCTATTAAGGTTGTTGCGAAAGACAGTGAGATTGTGACAGTACAGTTCCAGCAAGCACAGCACATTGCATTTTGGTTGCAGTTAAATGTTGTCACATACCACTGAAAAAAAAGCTAATGTAAAATGTTACATTGATAATTATACATGGCAGGTTTTTTTTAGCATTAAAAACAGCAGTGTTTTATAATGTAAACAAAACCTTCTTAAACTGCAACGTTTGTAGGATGCTTTATCGTAGCATAATTAAATAAATACTTGACATTTGTCAAGTGTGTCAACTTTGTCAAATATGTGTAAACAACAGGCAAATTAACTTGCAAAAACTTTAATTCATTGTGAATATATTAATTGCTTCACGTCATTGATTAATAGAAGGAGCGCACTAGATGTTCATGTTTCCCTCGCGAGTCTGTCAGGAGGTGTAAGGCACTTTAACCTCAAGAAAAAATATCAATATCTTCTAAATAACACATGAGAGCAATGTCATATGCAGCAGTTAAACGGAATAAAAAAAAAGGCATAATTATGCCGACTATTTATGATTTAGACTTCAATAATCATATACCCTATCTTTGACACTATTTCATCTTTAGCTTATATTTTGTCTTAAGCTCGCTCTCGTCTCTTGGTGTCTTTGGTAAAGACGACGCTGTGGTACAGACTTTTTATACTGAAAATATCTAAAACAAACAAACAAAGACTACGGTATAGGTAGTAAATGGTAAATGTCATGGTAACACATGACTGAATACGAGAAAAGAAGTCAAAAAAAAACCTACCAAAGACGTAAAAACGGTTAAATTAAAATAATACTGTAACAAAAGCATTGCATGACCATATAAAGACGAGACCAATACCCAGCACTTTCCAAAATACAGCATTTATCATTTTATGTGTGGTTTCGAATACACACATTATTAGAAAGTTAGCCTTTTAATATAAAGTGATTGCTTAATAATGACTTACCATACTTGTTGATAGTTCAGTGGACCGGTCGCCTTTGCACTGAGTAAAAGGTAAGAGCACGCAGCAGCTATAAGACGTTCGTCTTGCGCTGATTGGATGCTGAGCCCTGCTCCGGAGGCTGATGGTGCGCTCGCTCGCTCCACCCGCGTCTCACTGACTGCTCGTGGCGAGGTTTTTGATTCATTCCAAAGACTCGAATCTTTTATTCGGTTCACCAAAAAAGATTCATTCACTTGCGTTTTCAATTGAAATTGGTTCTTTCAGTGGTTCTTTCAGGCTACATTGCTAGGCAGACATTGTGAAATAGAAACTTCTCGGAAAACTAATTTTATAAAAACATCTTACGAGCAAGGTAATCCCCCCAAAGTGACGTTCATGCAAAACAGTTTTGATTCGCATAGTGTTTCATGCGGTGGAACGGCTTCCTAATCTTGAGCAGCACCAAAGAAATCGTGTTTTACCTGAGACGTGCGTTTGCAGTCTATTACTGAAATATTAACAAACAAAAAATGTCGCGAGTAGTCCTCGAGCCGCGAGAGGCGTAGATAAAGGAACACAACACGACTCGAGAAACTGGGTGCGTTCAAAACTAACTAGCGTGGTTTTCCTGTCCACGTCATGTAAACTCGCCATACGGTTTTGAAATTAAGTGCTACCAAAACATAAATAAATTAAATTATCTATTCACTGCTATCTTACTTTGTAGCAGTGACTATTTAATTAAATAGCCCAACGTTACATAAAAATGTATTTCGTATTTACACGGTCATGAAAATGAGCTTGTTCAAATAAACAAGTTACTGGTTTGAATCAGTATGACAATTGCTTCACTTAACTGAATCGATTAGATCGATCAGTTTTAGTTTTAGGTTTAGGTCTGTATGTTTTTGTCATAGAGACTAGCTGTGCAGTTAAAAGAGACATTTTTGCAATGTAAATAGTGAGGAAAGACCTCAACCTAGAAGGTTTTGTTTGTTTGTGGTTCTGTTGAGATTTTGCAAGATTTTGAGCAGATCAAAAGAAGGATGCTTCTCACGGTTCCTAATTTGTGTTTTTAATTTCAGCTGGCATATTGTGTATCTTCAGATAGCCTATATTCTAAGACTTTAAGATTTTTGAAGCAATTCTCCCCATTTCTTCACGTTATTCACCCAACCTAAAGACTATACAGTGTAAATACAGCCTAGAACCAAGAACATTCGAGATTTAAAACATAATCAATGCAGTAAAATCATAATAGCATTGAGTGCGAGTTTTAGGCTACTTGAGGAAATATATCCAGGCTTGAATAAAACACAACAGTAATGACCTGACTGTGAAATTTAAGAACTAATTCAAATCCCTCGTCATGAACCTAGAATAGCCAACATCTCCTTATTTTGGCAGGACTGCAGAATATAAAATGACTCAACATAATGAGTAGTCTGTCAGTGACAGCTGACAGGTCAGACCATCACTGCACAGGACGGGAGCCACTTGTCAAAACCTTGCTCATGTGACATACGCACAAGTCTTATGAAACTGGGTGCACTGTTGTGTGTTGTAAATGAAGATAAAATTATATTTGTGTGCCTTGGCTTAGTGTTTATGAATCCATCTGTTTCTTAAATTTAGATCTTGACAATTTGTGCTGAGGGCAGTAAGAAATTAGAGAATATAAATGTCCGCAACCTATTTGTCTGGTTGCACATGACAAGAATTTTTTGGTGTTTTTTGTTGAAAGCTTCGCAGGCACATCATTTGCAGAATCCTATTAAATGTGATGGTTCAGGGTTTTCCCCTAAGGTAAAGATAAGAAAACGGCTCCTTTTTTCATTTTGGCTTTCTCAAACATAGCCTGCTACAATGACTCCAGCTCCAAATAGGGCTGTATTTCCAGAGATAATTAAAAGTGTGAAATCAAAAGTGCTTAATTACTTACCACCACCGTGTTCCTGCCAACACCATCCACCGGTTAAATCACATCAGTTACAGGGTGTGATTTACATCAAGTGAACAAATTTGCCTGGTGCAAGTTATTACCTTAATTGCTTCTGTTGAATAGTTGTAGTTTAACACAGAATTTGAAACATAATTGAGGCTATTGTGAACACAAAGATCTCCTTAGAGAGACCTCTTACAACTTAATATGTGGAAATAACTGAGATATTAATCTTTCACAAAAAAGATTAACGTTCAAATCGTTACAGAGATCTCGCTATGAGAGCACTAGTCCAAAATATCCCCCTCTGGTGAAGTTTGTTCAGTCTCCCCCTTCTTTTATATTATTCTCCACCGTTTTAATGCTTTTTAGTGAGTCTTGATTAAATCCGTGGCCAGTTTCGGAAAGCTTGGGTTTGTTACAGTATAATTTTTTCACCAAACAACAGCATACCTCCTTTTCCTTTGGCCACAGATAAGAGAGTGTTTGGAATTATGCACTTTGCTGATGGCAGACAGACACTCGGTGACCTCTTTTGATTGTTTTGTGTTTTGTAAGCAGTTCCCTGAACTCTTATTTCCTCAGCTGCTGGTAGTACCTGGAGGCACTATTTTTATCTCCCAGCAATTTACCAGAATTGCATAAGCAGCCATTTCTTCTAATAGAAACTAGTGCACTGGTGGGACTGATTCAGCTTAATGTATTTTAATGTAGATATATTTTATTGCATCTTCCTCTGGGGAAAGTGCCTATGTTATCCAACAATAAGAATAAGAATAATCAAATAAACTACCATTTTTAGCATGTACAGCTCGACATGGAAATGACACCAACAATAAAAGTCCTGGGATTTGAATAAAGATTTAGAATTGAAATAAAGCAATAAAGCTGCAGCCACTTTCAGTCAATTCCTTAAAATGCGGGACCAGAAATACCTCTGTTTTTGCAGCGTGCAGCAAACATTTGATCATATAAATGTCTATTTTAGGATGCCTGTAGCTCAGAAACTTTTTCTCAGCATGCAATAGCACATTGTATTAAAGGTGCCAGTAAGTGCACATAAAAAGAAGCCTTTTAGCAATACTACTGCTGGATTTTGTCGAGTCCAATCATAACAGGAGGAGATTTCAGAAATTACAGATGACCTGTCGGCGCTCGTTCTAAACGAATAGGATTTAAGTGACAAATACAGACAGCAGTTCCAGTTGGACGTTTGTCATTTTGCTTCGGGTCTCTTACAGCTATTTGACACATCATAGCACCCAACTGAGATAAACGTAGACTTAAAATTGCTAAGATAATACTTCTAATTTGGTGATTCCCTGGAGGTAGATAGAAGTTGAATTTAGATTAATGAATATTTCAACACGTCACCTGTCTCGATGTGCTCAGGATTGATGATTGAAAGTTAAAAGTGAAAGCAAGTGAGCTGTGATTTATAGCTCATAAGATCACAAACAGCACAGTCAGTGTCTGAGTTTCGCTGACAGGGGTATAAAAAAATGCAAAGCACCCCATGTAGAAGTTCTATAATAATTTAGTTCATTAGGATATATAAGAAAACATGAATGTTGTACTCTGTGTTGATCTTTTAATGGGGTGTATGTAAGTGTGTGTGTAGAGGTCTCTTTGACCTTTCTGTTTAGCTACTGTAGATGGTTAGATGCATTATTAATGTTCAACTCTGCTGAAGTGGACAGTTATGAAAAGATATAGAGAAGAAAGATGATGGCATTCACTTGTGTGAAAGTGAGGCTTCTAGTATATATTCAGCTACCGTCCTTTAAAAACTCTGATAACGTAGTTAATGGATTCATCCATTTTAGTGCGAAAGTGCCCTGTTTTGATGGGCTATAACAGTCTTCCATTAGTTTCATTGCTCTGCTGCCCATTGGAAAATGTTATTGCACACAGATTCCTCTTATAGCTCTTAAGGCTCCTCAGTTATATCGTAGATGTTTCTTCTAACAATACTTAGAAATAAATAGACACAAATGACACAAGAGTTGGCATGCAGTACAGTAAGAGTAATACTTGTGGATAACTGAGTGCAGATAGTTTGTTCGTAGAGTTGTTTCCTTCATGTGCTTAGCTAATAATGGGTTTGATTTCTTTAATACACTACAGGGTGATTGTAGTGAAATAATATGAAATAATACTAAAACTAATTTCGATAGGAACAACAACAGAGATACAGTGATGCAAAAATTTGTTACTGGTTGCCTCATTGGTTGACAGAAATATAAGGCATGTTGTTTAGGATATATCTTACCTAATCAGCACGTCTTGAATAATATCATTATAATTGAATTATAATAAGGTGGCATTGCAAAGTCATTAGTCACGGACAAACTTTACCTAATTGTTTATCAAGGCAGCCCATTTTCTCTTTCAGTACACTCAGAGCACCTTCACCTGAATGAATTCCCTCTTCTTGAGTGTCTTTAATGGATAAATTATGTGTGTCAAGTGCCAAAAGAGAATTCTGCCTGTGTAACCATCAGACTAATTCAAGCGAATCAGTGCTGTGACAAAGCAAATCCATCTCCTCTGATGGTTTGGATCCTGATTAAAATACGCTTTTAACCCACTTAGATTTATCACAATTAGCCCATGAGGTCCAGCCAGAGTATGCTGGTCACTGTCACCAATCTGCAAACCAAGTCCCACAGCACACCTACATTTATCAGAGCCGTGATGAACGGAGTGTTTCAGAGGTTAATTAAAAAACCTGCTCTGTATAAAGCTCTTACGACGCATCAACACTGTGACAATCCAGTGTGAAACAATCCTACCAGAAGCTCTTGAACGGCCTCCGTGGTGGATAAGGAGAGGTAGTGAGGTGTGGAAATGGGAAATTATTTTGTCCTGCATTGTGCGTTAAACGGTCAGCCATGCATGGAGTTGATAACAATGCAGTGTGTGTGTGTGTGTGTGTGTGTGTGTGTGTGTGTGTGTGTGTGTGTGTGATTTGAGGGCATCTGAACAAACTGGATCCTGGCAAATTCAATCAGGAGTTCAAAGACCTTAGGTTTAGACAGCGCAAATTTAATATAGATTTACAAATAACATTTTAGACCTTGTGATACCTCCAGCGTTGAAACCTTGTAATTTGTAAAGTCTGGTCTGCAGATGTGGCTCAGCTGCCTCCTTCAATGTGCAGCTGATTTTATTAATTTATTTTATATGTATATATATTTGAATAGAGATTCAAATCCCTAACCTTACTGTAACACAAGCAACAAAAAAAACAGACCCATTGTAATCAGTTACACTGGATGCATTGTGGATCCTCTGTAGTAAAAGGGTGCCGTCAGAATAAAGACTCCAAAATGCTTATAAATACATAATACACAAGTAATCCACGTGGCTCCAGTCCAACTGTGTGATGTGAGTGTTTGTAAGAAACAAATGCATCATTGATGTGTTTTAACTTAAAAAACATTATTATTTGAATCCATAATAATACCTCATCCAGTTAAAAATCCATGTTGTCAAAAATGGTTTTGGATTTTGACTTGTAAATGCTGTTTGATCTTAGTTTTTTTTTTTACTTTTTTCTGTAGAGAAAGCAGTATTATGGATAATACCATAATAGCCAGAAGCAACAGTTTGAATGACTGTAAAAATGATAGATTGTCATTTTACAAACAAATGGTTTTCGCTTCACAAGTCATTAATTGATAGGTGTGTGGAATACTTTTGGATTATTGTAATGTTTTTGTCCGCTGTTTGAACTCTCATGCTGACGGCACCCATTCACTGCATTCATTAAAGTAATTTACCTGTTCCAGTAAATTAAAAGATGAACACATCTACATTTGGAGGGCCTCAGGGTGGGTACATTTTCAGCTAATTTAAATTTTTGGATGACTGTTTCTTTAAAGTTGACTTGAAGTTAAAACAATGCAATGCAACTGTGACACACGAGAGAGAAATGGCTTCTTAAAAACATTTGTGCATTGGGAATTGGGACATTGATGCTTTCAATTTAAGCACACAATTTAAACAAAAATGAGGGGCAAGGTTAAACTATTTATAATAAACACTGCAACATTCCACAAAAATACCAGAATTATCCATTTTAATTTCACAGTGACTTTAAATACGAGGAATAAAAACAGCAATGATTGCTTTAACAATCCCCGCTAATTAGTGGTTCTGTGCTGAAGGTTAATAAGATTATTGTGATCTAAAAGTCATAATGAATTGGTACTTCACAAATTCAAAACATTTTATTATATAAATTGACTCTTATCATTTCCAAGATGACATGCCTGCAGTAGATTTGTTGTCTTATCTTTTTAATACACATTAAATGTCCTGTCCTGATGAATTATTGATGAAAAAACACCTAATTAGTTTCCATGCCCTGTTTTACCCAACATAAAAGCCAACCTTTCAGCAATTCAGAGGGTGCCACCAAAGGGAATAAAGTGTTTTGCTCTTTGATTGACAGCAAAACTTATCCAGCTCTGCACATTTATGAACAAAGTGATTGAGGTTTTAAATAAAGTGTAATTCATTTATTTAATGCATTGGCTTTCTGAACCAGAAGTTCTGCTAAAGTCTTGCTGAGGGTTCTATGTTGTTTTTAACTTACCTACAGGAAGATCAAAACAGCATTTAAGTCAGATCACCCAATGTATTTTGACAGCTGTGTCTGTGATGAACTGTTCAGTTTCTTTTAATGGCAGCTATGTTTTATGCAGTTTCAAATAGGGCTGTCAGGACGCAGGGGAGTCACACATTATTGGGTTTAAGTATATTTAGGATGAAGTCAGTTCCCCGGTGAGCCATTTTAATTCAGACTATTGTCAGTGGAAATCGAACATCATATCAAGAGATGTAGATAAAATGAGCCAGTGCACGTCTAAGAGGGAAAATAGAACAACTTTTGCTTGACATATATTTAGGTTCACAATACAAAGCAATGCCTGCAAGCGCCTACAGAGATATGGAACAACAGATATTCAAACAAAAGTGTATGTGTGTGTGTGTTGACTAACAAATAGTCCCAAAGACATAAGAATAATTACACCAGTAGGAGTTTGCATCAAATTTCTTAGCTATACTTCAAAAAAAAAAAAAAAAAAAAAAGATCACAAAAGTCGGTTTTGGAACTGGATAATAGTTCTGAATGATACCAATCCACATTCTGACTTGTGATTCTGACAGGTTTTCTTGCCACTGTCACCTCTGGCCTTCCTACAGTACAGACACTGAACTGAGCTGAGTGATGGCACCACTGTTTTCTAGCGCTGCTTTACAGTCTCATAATTAATGGTCTTTACACAGTTATTGAATGGAACTGAATCAACACTGAACTGAGCTGAACAATGTCAAAACAAATCAATATTCAATGAATCAATATTTTTAACGCTGTTTTAAAACAATCTGTTTTTATAAAGCCCTATTAATAAAGGTGACGTATAAGAATAAAGAAATTTGTAGCAAGGGGTAAGAACCAAAAGGGCAGAAGTGACATTTTGGGTGAAATGTATACATGTCCTTTTCAAAAAATTAGCACATTGTGATAAAGTTCATTATTTTCCGGAGTGTACTGATAAACATTAGACTTCTATTTTAGATTCATTACACACAACTGAAGTAGTTTCAAGCCTTTATTATTTTATTTATTTTGGCATACAGCTCATAAAAACCCAAAATTCCTATCTCAAAAAATTAGCATATCATGAAAAGGTTCTTAAAACGAGCTATTAACCTAATTATCTGAATCGACTAATTAACTCGAAACACCTGCAAAAGATTCCTGAGGCTTTTAAAAACTCCCAGCCTGGTTCATTACTCAAAACCGTAATCATGGGTAAGACTGCCGACCTAACTGCTGTCCAGAAGGCCATCGTTGACACCCTCAAGCAAGAGGGTAAGACACAGAAAGAAATTTCTTTCTGTGGAAGGAAAAAGTGTGGCAGAAAACGCTGCACAACGAGAAGAGGTGACCGGACCCTGAGGAAGATTGTGGAGAAGGACCGATTCCAGACCTTGGGGGACCTGCAGAAGCAGTGGACTGAGTCTGGAGTAGAAACATCCAGACCCACCGTGTACAGGCGTGAGCAGGAAATGGGCTACAGGTGCCGCATTCCCCAGGTCAAGCCACTTTTGAACCAGAAACAGCGGCAGAAGCCTGACCTGGGCTACAGAGAAGCAGCACTGGACCGTTGCTCAGTGGTCCAAAGAAATTATTTCGGATGAAAGCAAATTTTGCATGTCATTCCTGACCAAGTATTGAGTGCATAACTGAACATAATTATTTGAAGGTTGACTTTTTTTTATTAAAAACACTTTTCTTTTATTGGTCGGATAAAATGTGCTAATTTTTTTAGATTTTTTGAGAGGAATTTTGGGTTTTCATGAGCTGCATGCCAAAATCATCAATAATAAAACAATAAAAGGCTTGAAACTACTTCAGTTGTGTGTAATGAATCTAAAATATATGAAAGTCTAAAGTTTATCAGAAAATTACAGAAAATAATGAACTTTATCACAATATGCTATTTTTTTAAATAGACCTGTATATATATATATATATAAATAAAGAAATTACTACTGCAATATATTCCTGTAAAATAAAAAATAAAGTAAAGACATGTAATATTATAATAATAAAAATATAATGCTAATTAGTAGTAGTAGTAGACTAAAAACTATTGTAGTATTTTGCTGTAAAATGGAAAAGTAGAAAAAATACGAAGACAAATACATATTAATTTATTTTACCATTACAATAGTAATATTTTTGGTGATCTTAAATTCTCCCTTTCCAAAACCATTTAACCATCAAGCTTTTATTCTCAAGGAAAACTTCAAGAAGCCCTTAAAGCTTCTCAAGTCGACAGCTCTTGGTTTCTAAGTGCCTTATATCCTGATTTAAATGTTATTTTGATGAAATCATGCAGCGCTAGTATTATTAGTGTGACGCTGGTATTTCACTCACAGCCGGCGGCGGCTCCGTACAGAGAGACACTAAGGGTCACTCGCCTCAGCCTTCACCAGCACTTGTGTTTCGGACAAAACAGTGCTTGACATTCATAATCAGAAACATCTACACAAAATCACTGACCTTTTGCTTGAAGCAATGCAAAGAGTCGACGGTCACACTGCATCGAGTTCAGTATGCATTATAAAATATCTCAAGTTTAATAACAGAACATCAGCATCTGAAGACTGCTGGAGCGACATTAACACAAGTGTGCACTCATTAAATAAGCGTCAGGGGTCCATTAACTCCACAAGAAGGGGCTTTAGTTAACCTAAGATTCAATACTAAACTCAATACTGATATATGACTGGCAGCTCAGAGACACTGCTGTGTACGGCTGTGATAAGAATGTCTGTGTCCTAAAATATACTCCAGTATCCAGACAATAAAGCTCATTATACTCATCCCTTCTCCCGTCTCATTCAATCAAACACAATCATGCATCCTGCGATTCGTTTCCATTAAAAAGCAAACGGGCCGCATTTGTCTAAAGTGTCAGAATATAAATTAGAATTGGATATTAGCGTCTGCAGCGTAAAAAAACCTGCTTCTGTGAACAATCACCGCATCTGCATAACAATGAGACGCCGCTCGTGTTTTGATCCACCATCTTCATCATCATCATGGAATTTTTTTTTTTTTTAAATTCCAAAAATTCTCCCTCAAGGGAATTCCTGGCATACTAAAAATTCCATATTCCTCGCTGTTGGAATGCAGAGAAATTTAATTTCACCATCTAAATTGGATCTGGACATGCGTCGTCCGGCTTCAGAGTGGATGTGATGGGCGAGATGTGATTTCCGACCCGAGCGGAGCGCTAGCAGCGAAATGCCTTCGGCGATGCGCAATAATCTTCTTTAAATCTTCTTTAATCTTTAGAATTTCATTTAGATGAAACCTTCACCTGGTTTATAAAGAGCTTCCAGAAACATCCACAACTGTTGGAGACCTTTCAAGAAATATAAGCGCGTCATTGGTCCTTCACCCTGATGATACTGTATGATACAATAAAATCAATTCAATTCCCCATTTAATGTGTTTTCTCTGCTTAAAGGAATAGTTCACCCAAAAATTCTGTCATTATTTACATCATTTACGTTTTATAGGGTGAGTAAATGATGACAGCATTTTTTGGGTGAACCGTTCCTTTAAATTATTTTAGCACAAAGCATAAGATATCAAATAGTAATGCTGCTCTATATGAATGCGACTTCAGAACTTTTCTGTTCAATAAAGTTAAATCAAATGCCTACAAAACCAATCAAAGTCAACAAGCCATATCAATATGCAATTTTATAATTTGTTTTGTGGAATTCAAAACATCAGCACAATGGTCAAAGCCAAACCTAACAGGTTAGTGTTGTCATGCTTGCCAGCAAGGGATGTAAACGGAAATGTATTGGTAATAAAATAAATGAGAAATAAAATAATAAGTAAATAAATATAAAATAAAAAAGTAAGTAAGTAATAAGTAGTGACTTTTTTCATGGCCTGTGATAAAAAATGATCAAATTGTCAATTCAAAATAAATAAATATAATGAAATCAAATATTATTTTTGATATTTTGCCTGACTTGCTTTTCCAACTGAAAACTAAAATGAAATAAACAAGTGCCTGTCACCATGTTTTCAGGCCTGTGACATAAAATGAACCACTACTGCAATCCAACACACGCATAACTTTTGGGTTAAATATACTCTTCACTATCCTTCCTAAATTCACTGCAAGCTACCTAGAGTCAAAATCCACTGCATTAATATTCTGCGCTGCCTTTCATCTGACTTCAAACGGATGCGTATCTGTGCTCGGCTCCCCTCAACACACTCCTTTAACTTCCTGAAGTTTTAGTGGTTTAAGTGGTGTGTTTTTTTTCACCATGTGCTCTTTGATTCAAAGCTCATTCTCTCAGAGTCAGTATTTGGAGCAGCTTCCTGTGACCTACATCCACACAATGAGCCATGCCATCATATTTTCCACACTTGTGCAGTGAAGAGAAGTCATTAAGTTCTGCGGGTTACTCTACAGCATGTAAAGCAGATCATATTCTACATTTTGGAGCATTTCATTACTCCACTCCACTTCTATCAAGGTCTTCCTGCACAAACGGCAAGCAAATATAGTTTGTGATAACTAGTTTCTACCATTATTCTGACAAAGACCTTGTCATATGTTAAACAACTCATTGTTCCCTCATCTACAGTACTTGGTGAATCTGTGTGTGAGTAAGCGTTACTGTATATAAAAGGCTAAAGCTCCTCATTCACCTCATCTTGACTGATTGAGAAAGGGCTCCTCATTCATACTTCATTCCTCATAGCTGGGTAAACTTCTAGTGACATAACTCCATGTCTACTAACTCTCAGATTAAACTGTTAGGGTAGGTTTAGGGTTAGTAGGATAAGTCTACATGCAATGTTTCTGATAGTCAGCATGCAGTGTGTTGTGGACTCAAAATAAAGAGTTAGGAGATATTAAGCAGAAATTCTACTAATGACTGCTAGTAGACATGTAGTTGTAAAGTTACTTCCTGTTAGCAAAACGTTAAGACTATCAAATCTAAACTAATAAACAGGTTGCCTCTGAAATAATATTTGTCAAGGTTGAAGAACTAAAATGACTATATAAACTAAATAAAAGAAAGAGCAAATAAAATAATACGATAAGACATAACTAATACTAAAATAAGAGATTTTATTTTCTAAATCCATATCTTTGTCTAGTTTGAAACAAGATAATTTTGCTTTAGTAAAGACATTGTTGATTTTTTTTATAACATCTTCTCTTTTTTAACCATTTTTTTATTTTTATTTAATCTCACTAAAAGATTTTTTTGAATAAATAAATATAGAAATATAGACAAATTTCAGTAGATTTGCTTTGAGTTTTTGTTGAAAAATGTGGAGCTCATATGAGAGATACAGGTTTGAATCTGATTCATGAAGGAAACGGAGGCATAAATATAGTCCATATGACATCTTCACAATAAAACAGAGCAGCCAGAACATTCTGCACAACATCTGATATTCTGGCCTACAGAAGTCTCTTACAGGAACAAGCTCTAACTCTGTCTTTATTTACAATCTCGCATATGATCAACATCTGCAAGACTAAGATACAAACACTGCAAATGTGAATCTATAGTCTGCGTGGAAACTGCTCCTTTATTTAGCTCACATCTGTGTGTGGATTTGCTCTCACACACCCACTGCTGCTATGATTAAACACTCCCACACCGCATGTCTCTGTTATTGCCTTGCTGATCTTCACATCAGCATATATTACACAGAATAAGATTATAATATTGACCGCTTCACCACATGCCATCACGTCTCCTCTGAGCTGTGATTATGCATTTAATTGAAAACCCAGACTAGTGTGGCTGATTCAAAACATAATCCTAAATGAGCAGCACACGGGAAAGATGATAATCAAAAAAACAGCCCAAAAATACCCTGAGGACGAAGATGAGGTCTTCTCTGATCCTTTTATAAGGAGAAACACAATAGCTCTGTTCCCTGGCATGCTGTCTACAGCCTACAAAGGCAGCTGACTTCTAAGCAACGCTCTGTGAACATACGAGCAATTCTAGCATTAACATTTTTTAACTTTATGTAAAATGTATTGCATGTTATATTCTATATGCATGTGTGTGTGACTTTTAATATTTCATTTAGCATACTACTACCACAAAATAGCTTTTCTACTACAAATAATAACCGTAATAAAACACATTCATTTCAACAGTTTATTAATACTAAATTACAGAGTTTGACATTAAAATGTTGCTGAACTGCAGGGTTATTATAGCAAACTAAAATATTTTGTTATTTTTAATCCAAAAATAAACAACTGAGAAAAAAAAAATACAGAAAAGGGATTTCAGCTATTTTTTTCTCATTTGATGCACTTAAATTTTTTTATGCACAAAACTAACTAAAACTGAAATAAAAATAACTAATAAAAGTTATACAGGCATTTATATAAAACAATACTAAAAAGACTAAAAATTCACTAAAATAAAACTACAAAATCTCAACGATGTTAAAATAACACTGCATAACGTAAAATAAAAAACACACACATGCATGCAAATATTGGGGAAAATAGTACATTATTATCTACATTTTTGATGCTGAATAAAATACCACTATTTATTTGCAAATACGATGCCTTAAAATCCTGCCTATGTAGCTCACTAGGTTTTAGATAAGAGTGATTAGAACAAAATGAAACCCGGGCAATACTGAGGCAGAGGTTACGGCGGCACCGAGGGTGATAATACCAACCTCATCCCCCCAAACTCATATATAAGTCATGAAGAGAGCCCCTTAAGTGCCGTTTGCTTCCCTCACGTGATTTGTCGCGGATACCTGACGGTGATGGATTGGTGTGTGTGTTGGGGGTTTCGTGAGGAAGTATGCAGACATCAGCAACACTAAAATCACATCAGGTTTCTCCATCCAGTTTCATCCATTTTTCACAGCACACACACACTAACGTTTCTATCCGTCACCAGCATTTACCCACAAGAGTTTAAAAATATGCTGTTTGCATGTGGCTATAAGAAGACAACAACAAATGAAAGAGAAATAGCACATTTATTATTAGCCAACAGCCACTGTTCTGCGAGGGAAATGAGTTTCTGTATCCCTGCATCCACAGCACATCAATGATAAGCTGCCGTTTGGGACTAAAGGTCTCTTTGGTGCTAACAAAGTGTTTTGGTTATTGACTAGCAGCATCAAACTGAGAATTTATCCATCTGCAGCCGCCATAATAAATCCTTAGCAAGCCAAGCGCTCAGTGCAGAAATTAACCAAACGGCAAATCAATGCAGACCTGACATTTTAAAAGAGCAGAAGACTCAGATCTTCAGCTACAAAAGAAATGAAGAAATACATTTTCTTTTTTTCATTCATACTCTGTTGGGGGTTGGGAAGATTTAATGTTAATAAATCTTCTTTTTGCCAACAAAGGCTGCATTTATTTGATCAAAACACTGTTAAAACGGCAAAATTGTGAAATATTATTAACATTTTAAATAAGGGTTTTTAATGTGAATATATTATAAAATGTCATTTGTGTGATGCAAAGCATCATTACTCCAGTCTTTAGAAATCATTTTATTTTTGCTTTGGAAACCCTTATATGTGTTTTTATGATTCTTTGTTGAATAAACCAAGAAACGTGTATTATTTATTATATATTATTTATAATACAATCATTTTTTTACTGTCCCTAATGGCCGATTTGATGCATCCATGCCTATTAACTTCTTTATAAAACACACACACAAACAAAAGGATCTGGTGTGACTATTGAAATGCTCCATGACTGACCGTAAAGGCGTTTCATTTTCCTGAGTTTTCCCCTCTGAGCTCTTGAACCTTGTTGTAGTCCATGTTATGATAATGAAGCATGACCCCATCAGTGCAGAATAATTCAAAAGCAGCAAGCACAGCAGATCTTTTAAGCAGTTATTAGCCCTGTCCTTGCCTCATACTGCTCATAATCGCATGCTAATATAAAGCAAATACCAGGGTCAACGCTTAAATAATCACCAACCCATAGGCTGACTTCAGCACACACACACACACACACACAACTCAACAGGGGCACCTGGATTCATATAACTGCGCTCTGATACCACTGCTGTCAAGTGTGCTTGATGTCAGAGTTTGGTTTATTTGGTTGGTGTGTTGTTTTCTTATCTCTGAGTGTGAACTAGAGTTTAGAGAGCTCTCAGATCTATTGAACATGCACACACAAATCATAACCAGTGCATATAGAAATCTCCAATAACTAACAACACAATTACAGAACGCAGCTGTGACTCCTGCGTTATATATCAAGCATGAAAAAGACTCAGTCATCAGATTACGGCATGTCAGTACAGCGGGTCAGTAATTGGGTGTAGTTTCTTGTTTAAGAACGGGGGTTGAATTTGTCATCTTATCCCATCACCCCCAAACAGGCCCAGCCCCGACGGCTTCAAACGCATATAAGCCCTTAATCTCGTCATGTGTTTCATACAGCACTACAAACTCCATGCCTGACATCGCCTCATATTGAGAGGCTAATATCACTTTCACAGCAGGATACAGAGGATATTTACAGAAGTGGCCTAAAGCATCAAGACACACACACACACACAGAAATCCACTATAAAGATCAATCAGGTTATGAAATACACTGTGCATTAAAATAAACTGCAATTTTAATCAACCATTAAAGATGGAAGCTTGTTTCTGCCATGAGATGAGTTAATAGGAGATTCAAACTCATAATTATGACTAATTTCTTGCAATCTCACAATACAGACTTCTTCTCTTCCTCACAATTATGTAATTAAGTAAATAATGTAAGCAATAAAGCATGGGAAGTTGTGCTATATTCTCAATATAATCAAGGTTACAGCATGTCATGCAGCATTAGTAGTAAGATAGTTGTTAAGTTTTGGTATTGTGTGGGATTATGGATGTAGAATTTTTGCTTTATTATGTCAAACCATTTATTATTAAAAAATGTTTTTGTAAAAATCTCAATATCGTTTTCAATTCATATTTTAAAGGGTCACAACACCCCCCTGTTTCAGCAGTGCTTTTTCACACCTCTGGTTTGAAAAACTTTCTGAAAAGGGG
>JAUCNO010001888.1:6131222-6162789 GCA_032353835.1 Enteromius viviparus
TTTTTTGAGATAGGAATTTTGGGTTTTCATGAGCTGTATGCCAAAATCATCAATATTAAAACAATAAAAGGCTTGAAACTACTGCAGTTGTGTGTAATGAATCTGAAATATATGAAAGTCTAATGTTTATTAGTACATTACAGAAAATAATGAACTTTATCACAATATGCTAATTTTTTGAAAAGGACCTGTATATATATCAAATGAAAGCTCTCGATGAGCTCATGAGCTCTTTCTACTGGTAAAAGTACACTGTCAGCCATGAGTGCAATGTTTTGTTAGAAACTATTAAAATCAGTACACAAAGACTTAAATTATATTTTGTGAGGTTATATCAGAATACAAGTTTACTTTATATTCTTTAAATATGATATAGAACCATAATAATACTATAATTTCTTAACGACTATCAAATAGATTATCTGCCTGCATTCTGTCTCACAATACATTTATGCGTAAGTTTATTTGCAATATCTTCCTTAGGCCACAACAGAGTGAGTTTTGAGCAATAAAAAACGTTGTCTCTCTGAAATCTGTAAAGTTTCTGAAATCTGAAATTTCTGTAAAACTCTGCATGTGTTGAGGCGTGCATCAGACGCAGAGCTTTTACTGTTGTTTGCAGGGGCGCCTGCAGGATTTCTTCCGAGGGTATGCACTTACCAGAATTTTATTTATTTATTTTTTTGCGGCCAATCAAATTTTTTTTTTGTGCAATTTTTCATTTCTCAATATATATTAAAAAACGAATTATCCGAAGGTACACGGACCATCCTTTATTAATCTTTTTAAAAACCTATCTTTAGATATGGATTTTTGCAGTAAATTAACAGTCAGTTGTCCAAAAAAATCACCATAATCCCCCCACAATGGTCAATTTTATTCAGGAAATTGAAAAGCTTATGTGGTCTCAGATTACTCCACCTACTGTACTACCAGCGCTACTAACACAACAAACGCTGAAGTTCCTGAGTGTGTATCCTCTGGACCGCACCTTGTCTCCTCTTTTCCAAAGGGAACATGCACAGCAAAATGTACTAAGGGACTTGGGGAGGGCAATCAAGAGGTGTTTTAATTTGAGCTTATTTCTGGCTGGGAGCAAACGGAGGCCAATGACGGAGGGTGGATAGAGGTGACCTCTCCTCCCTCTGGAGTGACGCACTAATTTTGAAGCATAGCAGTGATCTAGGACCGCTCCCAATGCCTTCCCTTGGCGCTCGAGAGGCCGGCTGGATCAACCGGCGATTAGCCACGCTGCCGTTTTTAATTTAAAGAAAATGACTTTGAGTTTTATTAGCGGTTGTAGAGAACCTTGCGCAATTACAGAGGACAGCGAATAAACTTTTGTTCAAAACCTAATGGATTTTAAATAATGGAGCGTGGCTCCCAGGCGAAGCTCGTATGCTGCTGGCCGTCCTGATTCAAGCACAGCCTTGAACATCGCTGAGTTAAAGATCTGTGAAGCAAAGAAGGTGTCATATAGATCTGTACCTGTTCACCAAGGAATAACAACAACGCCAATCACTTTTAATTTAACTGTATAGGATAATGCTTGTTTGTGGATATAGTAGGTCAAACATTTAATAGGCCCATATATACAAATACACTCAGACACACACACAGACATATACACATACATACATATACACACATATACACACACACACACGCATGCATAGATATATTGCACTCTTTCTGGGGCAAAATCATGCACAGGATAATTTACATGAAGCTAATTACAACATGTAGCGACATCTAGTGGTAAAACAAAAGATGCATTATGATAAAAAAGAGCTATACGAAAAAGAAATGCATTTATCTAAAACACTTCAAATTAATCCTTTAATTAATAAATTATGTGTCTAAACACTTCTATGTGTGTATGTATCCATCTAATACTTTGTCAGGATTCAATCATGACAAACTGCAAAAACGATTAATATAAATAATATTAATAAAGAGGGCATCACAAAAACTCAAGGGAAAAACAAACTTTATTATCTCCTTTTTACAAAACATTTCAAAGTTTAACCTAACCTCAGCAGTAATTTGAATCTATTATAGACCTGCAAGCAGCAAATTGTCCAACATAAAATAATTACTCTGTTACATATTTTTCCAAACAGAAGCACAGACAGGTAGAGGGCTTTTCTTTTTCTTTTTCTTTTTTTTGCTGCTCTAGTACAATGAAAAACTGCATGGCCAACAAAACGAATGCAATGATTTTAGATGTGCACAGTGAGAATTAATACGCATTAAAATTATGAGTGCAAATTAACCACATGATTTGCGTGAGAACAACATCATGTGAATATAATGAGGTCGGGCGGAGATGAAACATGAAAAAATACAAAAGCCGTTTGCAATGGAGTACTGAGTTTTCCACCAAACAGTAAATCATTTTCGACACGTCACTGCAGTCCTATAGGAACATTTATTTTTATTGCATTTGTGAAATAATAGTCATAACAATAGTAATAAAAAATAACAAAAGCCTCCCTTGGTGAAGCATTCTGCTACTGAGAAATGTCAAAGTTACGCATGCTGCTGTCTGAATATTAATATGCACCTGTACAGTGATCTAGAGTACAGCACGTTATGGACTAAACAGAACATCAAATAAAACATTCCATACATGTATCACAAGACATAGTCTCGTGTAAACATACAATCTAACTTAATGTTAACAGAGTCTAAGACACTGACACAAATATTACATTTCAAAGCAGTGCAAAACAGATGGTAAAATGCGACGACAAGAAACTCAACGCTGAATCTAAAACACCAACAAAATGTGTTGAATAATTCCAGAGAAATGAGCTACTTTAAAGCAACAGTATGACATCATTTTTGGCCATGTGCACGGACGGCTCATGTGCATACCTTTACGAGTCCAATATTATAAAAGTTCTGTGCTCATAATGGACATTAAATCATAAAATGTCAGATTTTTAGTGTAAATGAACTCTTGGGTGCATCTCTGTGATTTGACTGCAGTGATACTGCTTAACAGGTACCGAATAGAAATATAGAAATATATATCTTTATAACTTCAATGCTTTGCAAATGCATGCTTTTGTACCTGATTAAATAAATAAGAATGTATTCTTTTATGGAAGCTTGTTTCTGCCTAGGAATACGAAGGTGACTTATATATCATAACATAATAACATTTTATATCACAATTCAGATTTTTCTCTTGCAGTGTAAACATGATTTTAACCTTGAATCCACACGGAATAAAAATAGAATATTGTTTCTTGCAATTGCAAACTTATAAAGACTCGTCTTCTCAGAACTGCAATTTATATCTCACAATACAGTCTTGTAATTCTGAGGGGGAAAAAAAGGTTCAGATGGTAAGAAATGAACTCGGATCCAATTTTATCCTATGGTGGAAACACACTTCCATAATTTTGTTATAAGTCTGTGAAATGCATTTTTTCTTCCTGTGAATGATGACATATTGTCATGTAAAAACCATGCAATTGGAAAATGGCAAGAAGGTAAACTAGAGGTTGAATAATGAATCACGTTGAAGCAGTTACATTCAACTTTCAGCCTCAATACCACATTTTACACATTTAAATGTGGAGGGTGAAATACATATTGATTGCTGACTGAAAATGTTCCGATTTGGGTAAACTCAACATGACCTCAGCCTGGTCGCAATCTTCAGAAAAAAAAATTGGGAAAACGTTCAGAGCTTAATCAGAGGGGGGCTTCAGCACTGGAAGTAAATTGCTTAACTACAGCAGCACAACGCTGACAGTTTTGCCGGGGCGAGAATTGAAGTGTGTAATTTCTGCGCAACTAGCGGCAACAAACAAAATTGCAAAAGTAATGACTTCAATCATTCTCCTGTCTGTCTGAATAGAAGTCAAAGGATGAAATGCCTCGGTGCACTGACTAAACAGGTTTTGTGTGGAAACAGAACAAATTGAGTGGCTTGCTGCTAATCTTTAACACGCATGGCATGACATATTAATTTTAGAGGAAGGTAACTCATTTTTGTAGCGTCTCTACATATACAAGCCACAAGAATTTCTCCACAGGCATTTACAATACAACAGATGGGGTTTATGGCAATACACATTCATTTTTAAGGTCTCCAGACTTCAATAATTTTAACTTTATATAATTGCTTTATAAGATGCATGTACCATACCAGAGCATCTTCACATTTATATTAACATCTCAAGCCAGTCAGGCCGCAGATTGTTTAGCGCTGCAGAAATTACACATATCTTTTTCACTTTTATAATTATAGATGCCAATAGGTGGCTAAAATAACGGAAAGGAATCATTAATAGAGTACACAGGCTGTCTTAATAATAATTTATCACAGCAAAACATGCAACATAAATAGCTTACAGTTCAATTTTGCATGTGAGAAAAATATTATTAGAGCTTATCAGTAAGGCTACATCAGCAGGAGGAGACACACTGGAGAATCATGGGTATCAGTAATAATAATAAAAACACACAGTGGCTTTAACTGAAGCTAAACAACTGTTATAAAGAAACAATCATGTTTAAGAGCAGACCAGGGTACGAAATCTGGACAAAACCCATGAACATTCCAGAGCCCAAGATACAAACGATCCTGACTAATCACTGAAGAGTGGACTGGGGAAATAACAAGCGCTCTGTTGCAGAAATACGGCCACGGCAGCTGCGTCGACTGTGCGTGCGCATGTTTCAGAAGCTGTCAGTGGAGAACGACCTCTTAGTCTCGTCTGACTCATGCAGAGCTTGTGCATGACTTTTCAGTTCGACTGACAAATATGGTTTTGGAGAGCAATATGGAAAACACTGTCAGAATGAAGTGTGCTGCTGGACGCGTGAGGACAGGGTCCATAATGAACTCTCGCCAACTTGCCAAGTTGATTGCATTATG
This sequence comes from Enteromius viviparus, assembly GCA_032353835.1. Classification (NCBI taxonomy): domain Eukaryota; kingdom Metazoa; phylum Chordata; class Actinopteri; order Cypriniformes; family Cyprinidae; genus Enteromius; species Enteromius viviparus. The sequence continues at coordinate 6,136,120 of JAUCNO010001888.1, forward strand.
AAATCAGGGGCCTTGTTAAAAAAACAGAGCATGTGAATGTACGTTGAAATAATGTTGGATTATGTTAATATTTGAGCCAATATATTTCCTACAAATGATTCATATAATGTCCATATTCGTGAAAGATTTTTCGAAACCCATCCCACTTTAGAAATTGTAGTTTAACATGGACATATATTTATTTCATTAATATTGTTTAATTAATAAGTTATGTGTAAAAATAACTACTTTGTGGGTGTTTATGTGTATATATATATATATATATATATATATATATATATAGTATGTATAAACAGTGTATACATATATATAATTTGATGATATATATACACACATACAGTAGTCAACATAGATAGCAATTATTTTAAATATTAGCTCATATATGACAATAATTAAAATAATCCTTCATTGTTTCAATGTTTACATAAAATCTAATTGTAATTTGTTTTTATGAATGAGGCCCCTGGTGCTTATTGTCATAATAATAATGCCAAATACAGTTTGATAGCAGGTAAAAATGTTCATCCACAACATTGAGGAGTGGCAAAAAGTTAATTTTGGACCCTTCGTGAGAGTTAACCATACACAGAGAGAGCGTATGGTAGAGGAGCATTGGGTGGATTTCATTATCAGCACATCTGTATTCACTTCCAGATATATAAAGCCACTTTATTTCTCATACTACTGCAAAAACACGTCGCATATAAAAATATTCCATAAATAATTCTACGGTAATATATCCAATTACTTAAACTTAGATTGTGGGCTGAATTGAAATGTCCCAGCATGCAGTAAAGCTCAGAGCGTGGCTTATACGTCCTCACATGGTTTGTTTTCCCACTGATTTTCGTCTTCTGAAAGTGAATACAAGAAGCTAATAATGGATTCTCTGTGTTACTCCGCATGCCACAATGACAGATGCAAACAAACCGTACAGGCGTGGTGCAAACATTCCAACTCCATCAGTCGCTTTCATTATCATGTATGAGATGCACTGTTGTAAGTTCCCGGTGAGCAAAGCCCTGCAGCAAAGCACAGGACTACTGCTTTCAACTCGATCTGGCCTAATGAAAGACTGGAAATTGGAGGATTTCGTTGGCTTTGCTGTACCACACCACAGAATACAGACCGGAAAATGTGAATTCACAGTGAAAGCGATGGCAAAACAGGACACCGGTGACGTGAGGTACTAGAGAGTCAAAAAAAAAGTAAAGTGTCTTTAAAAATAATTATAAAGTAGGACCATCGGGAGCACAACAAAGGTCGAGTAGGAGGAACATCAAACTGAGATTTGAAATATGTGCACATTATAGAATATAAATTAGTCAGAATTACTGAAAATTACAGGACAGCAAAAGTACAGAGAGAAAACAAACTAGGTGCAATGCCATTGGCTCAAGGGTCATGTGATGCAGTGAAGGATCATGGGTGGAAATTAGAGAGTGCCCATTCCAGTGACCTCAGACGTCAGCCTAGAATAGTTAAGGGAAGAGGAAAAAGGGGAGGGGTAAGGAAAAAGATAGAAAAAATAGATAACATAAAATAATTCTGAAAGCATTTGACACTTCTGTACAAAAATGATAGCTTTTTCCGCCTTGTTGCTCTCCGCGTCGAGTAATAAGCATGCATTACCGTGGATTCGGTTAAGCTGAAAACAATCGCGCTCTTAACAAATGCAAAAATAAAATCTCTTCCGTTTCTAAAAAAACACAGTTTCCAGCATCTCCTCGAATTCTGACATGCGTTTGTACTTCGTTACAACATCTGCATCACATCACTAGCTCCTTGCCAACAGCATTGCTAGAAAATGCTATTGGATTCTTACATTTTTTTCATCTTTGCTTTCAAACTACAAGACTTATGCAGCAACCATACTGAACTAATCTAACAAATCTCAAATAATAAATAAATATATAACAAGATCCAAGCATTCTGCATGCTAAAATACTACACTAAAACACTGCAGAACATGAACAAATCATACTACAGTTGACCTGCTTCTCTTTTTAACATTTTTTATTATTGTTTTTTTTTTTATATCAGTATAGCTACTGATGAAGTTGACCATAGGGTTTAAAGGAAAGGTTGGTGACCTCTAAAGGAAGATTGTATGTATATATACTGTATATATATATATATAATGTTTATTAGGAATCAGCTGCAGATAGCTTCAGATAATGAAAGCAGTTTGGGGCTTCAGGATGTAGTCATTGATGAGGGGTCATTCCACATGGCGGCCACGTCTCTGAACCTGCCATCAGAACCGTGGGAAAGCAATATGCATTAGTTTGGCCCCGGCCGCTGCCCTGCAAGCCTCAACATCACACACAAGAACAGATTTAAAGGGCCTGTGGCTAAACTTCTCGGATTCCCCAAAAACACAATGTGAAGATCCTACAGTATCTGAGCTGCTTTTAAGAAACTGTTGAGTTAGAACACCAGAAATATGTTACAGTATGTTACTGCAGTTTGGAAGAAATGGAAAACACTTTTGTGAAATGTTGATGGGCTCACCTTGCGTTGATGAGGTACTGGGCAAGGCTGATGTTGGCGGGGGTTCCTGTAATGGTGATCTGGCGCTCTGATGACCCTTCCATGGCATTAGCTATTTTGATCTGTGCTCCAGACATCTGACGGATCTCGTTGATTTTGGTTCCCTGGCGCCCGATTATGCAGCCTATTAGCTGGGAAGAAAGCAGAAAGGTTCTCAAAGGACTGTCAAAAAGAAACACAGTTTGTGTTACAGAACGTATGCTTATGTGACAGAAAATTAAACTAAACTAAAAATTTTTTTTTTGGCATTTGGAAGCAGGGATTCAAAGACTTAAAGAATCGAATAAGATCCCACTAGATAAAGTAAAGATGGAAACTGGGAAGATGAAAATGTGAAACACTGAATTAAGTCACACTTACACTACTGTTAAAAAAGATACTATTCAGCATGGTTGCATTGAATTGACTGCAAATTTTATAATTGAAATTGAAAAAGTTAGTCAATGAAGAGTGTAGTCAATGAGAAATTATCACAGTTTCCACAAAAATATCAAGCAGCACAACTGTTTTTGTCATTGATAAGAAGAAACATTTCTAGATGATTTCTGAAGGATGTGTGAGACTGAAACTATAGAGATCATTCAGATTTTCCATCATTAAAAAATAATTCATTAAAATATATTAAAATAGATGGTTTAGAATACGTTCTGTTAATAGAAAAAAATAGAAAATATTGAAAATGAAAAAAAAAAAAAAAGACCAAATCCAAACTTTTGAATGGTGGTGTAAAGTCACAAAATAAACTGCCCTGTGGCTCTACATTAGTAAAAAAAAAAAATTCTAAAGTTTTAAAATAAACCAGTTGGGTTGTTTTAAATTCATTTTACAATGGATTTTTGACCTCTGTTTGACTTTGATGTAGATTTGTTCTTAAAAGACCCTAACTTGTTCTCTACATCTATTCTTAAATAAACTGAAATGTATTTCTCTCTGTCATCAGTAAGGATTTCCTGACAAGGGACTGGGAGTCAAAACGGAGCATCAACCATTATACTCACATCATTGGGAATGGTGAGTTCATGAGTACTGGCCGGGGGACTGGCATCCAGACCTGGATCAGAGAGCAGAGGGAAGCTCGAGAGACAGCCTAGGAAAAACAGCACTGCATACACACGCTGGAAAGTGTCAACACTCAGTGTGAGCTTTACAGGACTGTGGCCTTAATGGAGCAGGTGCAGAGTGCGAGGAACTCTTAGTCCTCCTGAGGCTTTTTTTTATGGAGGCCTTTTTTCACCTTAAACTAACATAAATATTTCTCGCGGTTCTCACATCTTGTCTTCTGTCAAGGCAAACTTTCCTACAGTATGTCCTTGGTCTAGCACAAACATTAGATATACTGTGTTTGATACTGTATATGTGTGAATAGCAATGCATGTACTGCTCTCTACATGGCATAGGTTTGCCCTTAGTAATAGCTTGACTTCTGAGCTTGAATAAGGCAGTGTTTATCAAGATGAATATGTAATGAATGGCTTGATGGAAGATGTGTTGTGGTCTGTAAAATCAAAACACTGATATGCTTCTCTTACACCAGTTTCTGAAGGGCAGGAAAGAACACATTTTTTACCATTGGTAATTCCTTTCGAGCATAAAATTCTACACCATTAGTTCCCTGTACGTGACAATGTTGCATAAGTAAGAAAACCTCACTATCTTTTAGCCCAGGTCTTAGCAGTACAGGATTAGGTGCTTCAAGGAAAAGTTGACTAATAAAACCCAAACAAAAAAACAATGCAATGTCAGTTTTTTTTCAGAGGTTGAACCTAAAGTTAGAAAATGTAAAAAATAAATAAAGAAAGATATAATGGGTAGGATCAATGATCAGGATCATGTATTAATTAATAAAATAAAAATAAACAACTTAAAACTAACAAATAGAGTAAAATGCTAACAAAACAAACAAACAATTAAAAGAAATTACTTAAAATAAATACTACAAATAAATAAACAAACACTAACAAATAAAAAAATAATTATCAAGTAAAGTAAAACATACAAAAAATTTTTTTGAATAACATTAAAAATTAAAAAAGCACTAAAAAAGTAAAAGGACAAAAAAATAAAAAAAAAACCTAACAAGTAAAATAATACAAACATAAACAAAGAAGATAAAACAGCTACAAAATAAATAAATAAATGAACAATGAAATAAAATAAAAAGCAGTAACTTTTTTTTTTAAGAAACGACAAAAATGTAAAAAAAAAAAATAATAATAATGAAAAATTAAAAAAATCCCAAAGTGAAGAGCAACCACCACGGGCATGTCATGATGCTTGACATAGAACGAGAAGGAAAAAGAGAGAGAAAGACGAAGAGAGCGTCTCTACAGGTACAAAGAGAAGGAAACTTCAAAAGGGCTCGTGGGTACGTACCAGGGAAAGCAGGGGTGGTCTGTCCGAGGGGGGTAAAGGGGGTTTGCTGCATAGCCAACTGGTGGAGCTTGGTCAACTGCTGAGGGTTTGGAGGGACAGTAGAGCTAAGAGGTTATTGTTAAAAGACAGGTCACACCAAGAAATCAAGAAACTAAACTAGAACAAAGAGACAAAGAGGATAAGAAGCCATGACACACTGTGGTGGAAGAAGAGCAAAAGAGAAAGCTGAAGAGATAGAAACTTTAGTAGGACTTGGCCTGGCTTAATCGTATCCGATCGCTGACTGATCTTGGGAAAAAAATGTCAGATGAATGTAGCATTTGATAAAAAAAATACAAAACATTTCACACGTTATTCCAGCCCACTAAATAATATATATAATAATATTCAATCAATTATTTTACATGTACACATTTTTACAAAAAATCATGCTGTTCACAGAAAAATCAAAAGGAATTCTTATGAGACGTTCTGTAAAACTTGTCCAGCTAATAAAATGGCAAATCTGACAAAAGTGACATTTTGATATTCACTAAATGTTCTTATTTTAAGATCAAAGGGGAGAGTGGTTTATGCTTTTTTTGTAACCTGAGTCTAAACGCATTAGGTGGTGGTGTTATTACCGAGGATAATTTGCCGCCTGAACCACGAGTGAACCGTTATCCATCAGAGTTATGAACATGTAAGTGCGCGGGTAACCTTCAGAGGACACGCAAGTCTGTTTTACAAACAGTCTAAACCACAGCAGACTCGGGCGTTGTTGTGTACACTCTCTAAATCTGAGTTTAAAGCGGGTTGAAAGGGATGTCCAACCTTGACTTGAGTTATTGCAGTGTCAGCAGAAGCATCTCTACGCATCAATCACTGCCAATCCTAAATGAAAAGAACTAACACAAGGCATCTCTCCTTCTCTCTGATAAATATTCATTCAGATTATCGCTGAGGAAAACACAGCTATCAGGATTAACGAATCATCTGGACTGTGAACGTGATCCAGGATTTTCTCTTCAGTGCAACACAGTGGTCAACTTTTCTTGTGTTTATTTGTTTTATAAAGAAACTAAGGAATGATTAAGTCAGAGATTCCAAATTAGCCTTCTCATTTTCCATCTTATACAGGCTACACTTCTGTTTAAAAGTTAGGGGCCGGATTTTTTAAATTGCGCATATTATGGATTATGAAGGGTTCATATTTTGGTTTTGGGAGTCCCCAACAACAGGTTGACTATATAATTTGCATTTAGTTTGACCTTTTTTTCGTTCAATGACTCCCAAACTATTTGTTAAATGATTAATTTTCCCAAACCCTCTAGTGACTGGTTGATTTTATTTAAAGTGCCCCTATTATGCCTTTTGAAAGGTTTTAAAACCGGTTTATATGTATGCGAGGTCAAAAAACAATTTAGTTTTCTCCAAAAATAGATTTAATTTTACACCATTTCTAAACGATTCGTAAACGACTCGTGTGAAGCAGTTCAAAGTATTATCAGTTTGTCTAAACCCCACCTTCCCGTGAGCCCTCACTGCTGTAATTGATCAGATGGCGCAGTCCTTTATGATTGGTCTACCGCTACAGCGTGTTTCGAAAAACGAAACGCCCATTGCAATAACTGAATGACAGCGCAGGATACAGCGTCTCTGGAAACCTGTCAATACATAGAAAAGATGGCCTTGATGGCCGAGCTGGAGTCTGACAAAGATGTCTTCTTGACAAAGATGTCTTCTTGACATGATGTAATCTACGTGGAAATTGTACTGTTTTTGGGCGGGGCAAGTTGCTTGCGACGTAGAATGTAGGCGGACATTATGCAAATATGTTACTTTGTGACATTGATCTGTAACAGAAAAAGATTTGAATTGCTGACGACTTGTTTAGGCGAATGTGAGCCAACTCTTTTTTTGATAGACAAAAACTTTATTTTTAATTTAACTTAATTTATCGTGCACTGTTGGTGTCACAACTTTGCAGATAGTTTGTGTTCACATACAGCTACATGACACACTGCATGAAAGATCATATTTGAAAAGGCATAATAGAGCACTTTAAAGCAGTGTTTGTTAGCTTTTAACACTCCAAAAGCGGCACCTAGTGGCAAGAATGAATTTGCATTTTCATTCAAACCAACGCTAAAATCAAGGTCTGCGCCCACAAGTGGGCTGTCAATATGCTAATGTTTTATGTTGACGACAATATGAAACGGCTTGGGACTCGTTTCAATGATTCAGAGTCGACTCTTTATTTTAATGCACGGTAACTTTATACACAATGCACTTTCAGGTTTAAAACTTCGCAGGGTGTTTTTTGAGCTGTGTTACACACCGCATGAAAGCTCATTTTCAAAAATCCACAACGGGGCCAATTTGTCTGGCTGACAAAGGCTGCATTTATTCGATCAAACTATTTAAAACAGTTAAAAACACTAAATCTTTGAATTACTATTGAAGTTTAAAATATTTTTATTTTATTAAAAGATTTCATTCCTGTGATGCACAACAGGATTTTCAGCAGCTGTTACTCCAGTCTTCAGTATCACATGATCCTTGAAGAAGAAGAATATGCTCATCTGCTGCTCATGACTGTTTACTGCATAATATTTTGCAATCAATTTAAATAGATATCTATTATGATAATAAAAATATTACATTTAGAATTTTGAGTAAAAGTATACATGTCTTAAAATCTGACTGACTTTAGAAGTTAAGTGTACACTGTTAATCCAGTTTTGTGCATGTCAAACATTACAGGTTAATGCAACAGGTAAGATACATATGACAGAAAACACAGCTGCGGTTAACATCTAAAACGTCAATATGCCACAAAATCCAGCTCCTAAATGATACTTTTTAGTCTCTCCACAGAACCTGAATTATGTTTCTCATATAGAAATGTTGATTTGCTTAATGGTGAATTGGATTAACACTAATCAACGCTGGTGCTTGTTGGTCTGAGAAGTTTGAGCGCCACTGGACTAGGTCTAAACACGCCACTTTCGAATGACCTCGGGCTCGGAGCGAGTCTCGTTTTGTAATTCTATGCCGACTATCTAGAAAATGACAAACACTGTCATTTCCTCCAACAGGCCAAGTCCTTAGAAGTTTGGTTTACATTTTGGAGGGCTGAGGTAGAAAACATTTTCAGATTGCAATGCGACAAAAATTACACATCAGAAACGTCATATTAATATTACTGCTTAATATTAATAGAGAGGTCCACGCTGAAAACTACAGAGACATGCAGACTGCTGACGGTGATAGGGAGGGAAGAGGGTGGATGGCTGGCGACTCACATCTGGGTGTGGTATGGCATATTGTCCCTGAATTGTGTAGGCCTGTGAAGACAGAGAGAGAGAAGAAAACACTTTTACAAGGCTGCAGGGCCCATTAAACACAAGAACTTATTCATAACCGCTAAAGGTTCAATTAATATTTTACAGAGACATATGGTTTCAAAAGCTGAGTTTTCTTTTATATTTTATGTGATAATATAATAATAATATTCAGTGCCTATTAAAATAATTGAGGCTTTTCTACACAAATGTACGGCACTCCTGGCCTTCATTTCTATGCATCTGTACAAGGGAAAGTGCACATTATGCTCAAACTATATTTCATACGGTGTTCAAATAACAAACACTTTACATAAATAGGCAGGTATATCTAACAATAAAAGCAAATCTATTTCTGAACCATCTGAATATATAACATCCTTCACCATGTTTTCTACAGTATGTAAAATTCTGAACCTCTTTTAATGCATATTTATAAAAGAACATCAATTTAAAACGTCACATATTTGTATTTCATGTAAAAAGCCATGTTGTGCCATCTATGGTTATGTTGGAGGAAGTGTCTGTGAGTTACGTTAAAAAGATGCCAAAAGTGTTTTGTTAAAGGATATTATTTATCATCATCAAAGGAATGTTAGATTAGTGGAAAAAAATTACAAATGCATTTTATTTTGTGTTGGTTAGCAAATGAGTGGGGATGACTTCTAACAAACCATGTTTGATAGCATATCCCTTCAATATTTACAACTTGACATTTCGGGATTTATTGGAATCTTAAATTAATGCAAATCCAGGTGAACTCTATCAAGAGTTTCTTGCACATATCTTGTGAAGTTTCACTTCAAGCGTTGAAAATATTAAAAGGATATGATATTTGCTCTGAGAGGGAGGAGTTTATTTTCCAATAAGAGTAAACAACATCAATCCAGAATTCAAATCAAAGCCAAAAAGCAATCAATAGCATGTGAAAGGTGAGCCGTTAAATATCATTTTTCTGTCACAAAGGTTATTGAAGGTTAAATAGATAACTGCATTTGAAATTACTGTTTGTTAGCACAGCCCTACAAGACGGTTTTCGAAACAAAGGCTTAAAAAAATACGAAAATTAATATGTAAAGATAATATATTTTTTATTGACCTTCACACAGAATCTTAAGGCAGTCAGTTGCATGAGTTTTTTACTCATAAATATGCACCTCATTCCAAATTCGTTTATGCTTTCTCTTTTTAAGGGACTTTGTATAGAGTTTGGAATATGAAAATGAAATGAAATCAAAGCACTCAAGGTCAAAATGCACATAACTGCTTGTAATCATTCACAAAGTGAATTTAAAGTGAACTAAACTCTTCTAAAAGCTCTTGGAATGCATTACCGCAGCAGAAAGGCAAAAACAAAAGAAATATGCATTCATTTCATTTCCATCTCTGCTTAAAATTCACTTTTTGAAAAGCAGTGGCCTCCTGATAATCTCATTGGATAATCTAAAGCTCCTCTCTCTCTGCAAGCATTTCCCTGGTTAGGATGGTGTGACGGCATGCGAGTGAGAAGGTGAGAAAACCTGAGTGAACTAACAGGCAGTGGCTGGTGCTGCAGTAAAAGGCTGAGGTTGGCTGCGGACGCCGCCAGCGGGTCGGCTCTTACCTGGCCACCTGAAAAAATGACGGGGGTGGAGGCGGGCTTTGGGCGGTAGGGAATGGTGGCACCTTTCGGTGGGGACTAGGAGAGGGGAAGAGGTAAGAGGCAGAAACAGCGTTAGACCAAGAGACAAGTGTAGGGGTGTTCGTGGTGGAGTGTTTCGGTGGTAAAGCTGTACAAAAGTCAAGCAGATGCTGTGAGACCCCAGCGCTTGAAGGTTTGTATTCTCCAGCTCAAACAGTCTACTCTACAAACAAAAAAAATCAAGCCAGGAACAAAGTGGGCAAAATAAAGCTAAAGCAAAGTTAAATTTGCAGTTACTTTTTTATTAGGACTGTATGCAAAACAGCAAAAAGACTGTCATATGCCATGATTACATCACCTCACTACTTCGCATGTTTAATTATTATTATTAATAATTGCATGTTTATTTATTAAAATAAAGCAGTAAGCATTTCATACCTTTACTTTTTGAAGCCCAATCAAATCAAGAGTCAATAAAAAATAAAAAAATTATTCATTGGCAGGAATTCCATCCACTAAATATGTGTAGCCCCAAGAAATTAATGCAATGAAATTTAATTAAGTTGGGTCAACTCAACTTGATTAAATATAGTTTTAATGAAAATTATACATTTTATGCTTGTTGAACTCAAACTAAAACATTTAACTGAAAAACAAATTAATAGGAAGACATCCTTCTACGCTGAAAAAAAAGATATGTTGGATTTACTTAACCTCAGGCATTAGCCAACTTGTTATGCATAACATAAGATGGTGTTGATACATCCAAGGCATGCCCACAGTATTTTTATAATTATTATTATTATTATTATTATTATTATTAAAAAAAACTTTGATTCATGTTAGCAGTTCCCTAAGCACATGCTCTCAACAATGGTAACATCATCACAGCAGAAGGTCTTTTAAATACAAACATAAAAGAGCATTAGACATTAACAAATCTCCTAGTTTTATCATCTTAATAAAAATGCCTAAAATAACATTTTATTTCAAGATTTACTATCCTTATCCTGCCCTGAGCAAAGCATGATGGGAAGGGAAAATCCACTTCCTAGTTACACAATTAAAATAATTTATGTTCTTTCAAAATGAAATACTGAGTTGAAACAGAACAAAACTGTTTCAAGTCAGTTTAACACAATGCAGCTGTTTAAATAGGGAACCGAACATAATTGTGTTAAATGAAAATATATTTTTCAAATAAACTAAACAGTGTTGGGAAATCACTTTTTTGAGTGCACTGGAAATGAAAAATGGCTTTGCTCGAAAGGGAACACCTTAAACTGAATGCTGAGCAGTATGCACTTTTTAAATGCAGTTGTATACGTTGAAATGCGTGGCTGGTAATTTTCCAATTCATTTGTAACACTGGAAATCCAATCAAGCACATTTAAATTTGCGAACAATACTAACTGAATTGTTCTGCACATTTTCAAACGTTAAACAATAGTTCTAAAATTTCAGCTACACACAAAGGATGAGACAGTACCTGTTGTAAAATCCCAGGTGATCTGATTACTTTAAAAATACGTCTGTGGCTATACAAGCCAAAAAACGAAAAGCATTTAATAATGGCCAATCTGAGCATGATTCACCTCAGCAGGAGATCAGCCCTGCAGGTCATTGGTGGATAAGAATAACATTTAAATCAATAAACTGAGAGCAAGCCAAAGGAAGCTTTGTGTTTCTCATTAATCACAAGTAAAACAATGTATTCTCTCTTTGGCAGGGTGGTTGTAATAGAGTGGCTGTGTGTACGGCTGTGCACCCACCCCATTGTTATTGTCATAATGAATGGATATCACAAAAAAAAAAAATGTTGTACTGTATGTACTCGTAGCTCTGTACTGAGCAATTACAGGGAATGAGGAATAAAGGTTTTTAGCTTTAAAAAGAAAGCAAGGCCGTATGATTAAAGTATTATAAGTCAATATGTGAACCTGATCAGCTGATCATAAATACATGTAGTGTGGTTCTAACTTGGTTCTATCCACCTGTTGTTGATTGGACAAAGACAGGTCACATGTTTGCATAAAATGCATCCATGGATGAATAGTACACAGTAAGATCAGATTAATGTGTTTGAATTGCATATAACATTTCCGTCAATTTGAATGACATAGTTTTAAAATAAACTAATAGACTAAATGTAATGTTTATTAGTCAGTCATGCAGGCCCAAATTCTGCAATGGCATTATACAAAATAACCAGGTTCATCAGTCTTTCAATTACTTTCAATCTCATACATTTGAACTAACTGCTTGTTCCTCAGCTAGTCCTATTTAAACCATGTTCATACTTCTTAATAGAATACATTCATTTCTACAGTAAAATTATTGATGCCAAGCAATCTAAATGAATGCCTTCTGATTGAAATATGATATACTGTAAATAAAAACATATTTAAACATAAATAGATCATTTAAACCATGTCAACAAATAGCAATGTTAAATTCAATTCTTATACACAAATCTTCAATTCAGGCCAACTTTAAATGATCAAACTGCTTCAGAAGGTGTTTTTTTCCACTTTTTAAACTTTGTGTGTTCAACAGTGTAATGAAAGTCATATAGGTGTAATTAAGGTGTAAATAATCTTTTTCATTCTTATCCTTAAAAAAAATCACTGTACAATACTGTACCTCCAGCATGACCACACATATCTGTTTGACACACTGGATGATGGCTTCCGGGGTGCCGGAGATTGTCACTGCGCGCTCTGTGGAGTTAGGCAGCATGTCTCCTGCTACCTGCACCTGAGCTCCTGTGGACTGAAGAGAAAGAGAAAAACAGTGATTTAGAGCCTCCGCTGCCGATGATAGTGTGATCCGCTCTGAGACCGCACAGCTCTCAGGGGAACGCTGGGCCAAATTTTGCCATCTGCATGCAAGCATATGTTTCCGATGAAGTCATTTAAATGTGAAGAATGAAAGCAGCAAATGTGGTGATTTCCATGCAACATTTTAGATAAAGCAACTCTTGGTAGACCGAAAGACCTGGTTACACTGAGAACAGCACGTGTCTAGTGAGACCTATTTACATGATTTGTATGTACACTATATTGCCAATACTTCAGGCAATATAGTGGGTTTTTTTAGTTTTGTGGCTTGGCTTTGCCAAGTTGCACAAGGTAGTACACTAACAGACCATGATCAGAAAACAAGACTGAAGTCCGTAACAGAAGGCAATTGTTTCTCATATAGAGTCTGCTGTAAATAAACTGAATTTTAAATAAAATGTATTCTTATTGTGTAAAAATAAGTATTATTATGTAAAATAATAAACATTTGATTATTTAAATTTCCTGTTTAAAAACATAGGAAAATAGATGTGCTATAGTTGTATATAATTACATGCGATATAGTTAGGTATCTTACAGTATCTGTTTAAAATACATATTTTGAAATTATATTGCATACCTGCTGCTGCTATAATAAAGACCCATTTCAAATGTTTACTTGCTCTTTCTGTTCCCAGTCACTGGTGGAGCAGTATTGTTCTTTTAAATACTTTTCAGCATTACAGTAATAAATATGTATGCAAATTACACTGAAGTTCAACAGTTACCTTATGGGATTCGGCAGTGCTTAAACACTGAATCTATTTCTTCATGTAAACTCAGACATGTGGATTCAGGTGGCCATTAAATTGCCACATGACCTTGGTGTGTCAAAAAAACAGCAGGTAATTTGGCCAGGGATTTTTACGGGAATAATGACATAAACACAAATAAATAAACACAGACATCCTGGATCAGGACTACCCCTGTAAATGTACCCATGAGAAACAATTACTGTCCGAATAGGGCTTGAGGGCATACCTCTCTCATCTCTTTGATTTTTGAGCCTCCTTTGCCGATGAGGGAGCCGCACTGACTAGCGGGCACCACGAGGCGCAAAGTGACAGGGGGTTTACTGGTGGCTGGGCTGTTGCTCATGGAGTTGATTATATCCTGAAGAGATGTCAGAAATGAATAACATAAGTAATAGATAATACAAAATGACTGAAATTAAATGATATTCAATCTATTTAAGTTTTATTAAATGAAATTAAAGTTTTTTATGAAGCAGGTGTGCACTGAAGCCAGACTAATCTTTTAGTGTCTTGATTTGTACAAATAAAGTTCCAAATAAAAGAAGAAAATAACACAATTGGATGAGAGCACTGCTCATTTCAAATGAAATAAAAAAAGGTACTTCCAATTTTTTTTTATTAAATTGTTACATTTTATAATAATGAGATATGCACTACTGTGCAAAAGTTTAGGGTCAGCAATTGTAATATTTTTATTCAGCATTGATGCATGAAAATGATTGAAAAACTTAGATAGTGAAGACTTTTACATTATTACCATAAATCTATATTAAAAATCCTGTTCTGTACAACAAATTGAACTGGCAGATGAAGTATTGAGATGATGTCTTTCAAACTTTTCTGGACCCTGACAGTGTTCATTACTTGGCAGTCAATGGGACAGTCATAAGCCTCCTGGTTTTCATCCAAAATATCTTTAATTGAGTTCTGAAGACAAATGAAGCTTTTACTTTTAATGGCTTATTTTTCATTACAGGGTGGAATATCCCTTTAACATCAAACAAAGTGGTTTATGTTATGATTTTCATATAATGTATTCAGGACAGCACCTCTTCAAACTTGTACGCAATCATAGCGAAGGCTTTAAAGATGGCATCTGTGGGTCCAGTGATGGTGACGATCCTCTCAGGACAGTTTCCTTCTGAGATGTTGATGCGAGCGCCGCTCTGTAGGATGCCAAACGTCACGTTAACCCTCATATTCTTGTTCTGCTTCGGCTCTGAGAGACTCCAAGACCCTTATAACAGCTCACAACCACACTTAAAGGTGCAAATTTAAACTACTTCCTCTATCCCATCTTTAAAAAGGGTAGTAAGTTCATTTCAAATGACTACTATTATTTTTACCCAAACAACACTGAGGTCGGTGTGATTAAAAAAAAGCTCAATTAAACAGAACAAAGAGGATTCTGGTAAAGCATAGCAAAAATAAATATACCTCTTCACGCATCTTCTTCACAGTTTCCCCTTTCTGTAGCAAAAAGAAGAGATTCAATGCATAAACACACACACACATACATATATATGTGTGTGTGTGTATATATATATATATATATACTGTATATATACGCATATATTTAATAAACTTATTTTCTCTTTCTCTGTATATATATACTGTATATATATATATATATATATATATATATATATATATGATGTCTATACATATAGAATAAGTATTTAACATACCTTTCCTATGATGCTTCCAACTTCCTGCAAAAAAAAGAAAGAAAAAGAAAAGAGAACCAATGAAAAAGCATTTTTGCCCATTTACAGCTGTATATGTACACATCTATTCGTTAAATTGGTTATATTTTATATTCATTCCTGGTTTACGGAGATCTAATAAGTCTAAAAGGTCACTGGTACTGACAACCCCTGATTCACCTTGGCCTAAAACAGTGGGTCAGAAGAGGACACATCCCTGAGGCACACAGCAGTGACATCACAAGACCACCCCCTTCCCCCTTCCACTTCCCTCTGTACTGCTCTGCGGGCTCAACTTACCTTGCCGTGCATGAGAAGCCGGATGGTCAGGGTCACATTCAGCCCGCCCTCTGACTGGACTTTGTTGGGTTCCATACTAGGAGTGGAGGTGAAGCAGAAATATGGTCACGTGACAGGAAATCCCCAGGAGTAGGACGAGAATGATGGTACAGCAGCCAACCAGTCACCTGCACGGGGGGATGGGATAATCACAGTCAAGAGTCGTGAAGAGCCCACAGACTTCCAAATGAGGAACCAATATGTGTGCCTCTGCTCAGGAGTGAAAACTCAGAATCAAAGGATGCGCCTGCTTCAGAAATCAGCATTTGGGACATCATATGAAAATTATTTTTCATTGTGCCAACTTATTAAAAATTAAATAATTCATTTAAAATAAATACACTAATATTCGGTCTGTAATAACTTGAAAATACAATACTATTATAACTTAAAATTATAATAATATTGTAATCATTATAATCATTAATGCGTAATGTAATCTATTACTATACATTTCTACATTTATTCAGAAATATACTGTTTTTGTACTCAAGCATTTTTCTTATTATTAATGTCAAAAACGGTTGTACTGCTTGACATTTTTGTTAAAGCATTATGTTTTTCCCAGGATATTTAGAAAACTTCAAAGAACAGCATTTATTTGAAGGAGAAATCTTACTGTAACTTAATTGTCTTCTTCACGGTCACTTTTGATCAATTTGACCAAACAGTCTAATTATTGTTCATTCCTGTAAAGTCTGAAAATAACTCACTAGTCTCAGGCGAACATGTATTTTAGGTTGTGTGGCAATACATGTTCCATTACAGTGTGTGTTTTGTTGCTTGGTGATTATTCATTGAAATGACCTTACTGTAAGAATGATTATGACAGTGTTTTTTGTGATAATAAAAGTTATGCTGTAAGTACAGACTGTACTGAATATGGAACATTCCTTAAACTCTACGCTGCACCATAATTAATAGCCTTTTATATGCATAGTTTGAACACAAGAGGGAGCACTTTACAAGTAATCAAAGTAAACTTAATATCATATTCATTGCCCGGCAGTAATCTAACAACCGCTGAGATCATTCAGTTTGTTGCACAGCTGAGGCTGTAATACCAGCGTAAGAAGATGCATGTCAAAAGTGACATCCCAACCAAACTGATCTCAGTTAAATCTTACAAAACATAAATGATGCATTAGAAATCTACACTTCACAAGCATCAGTGTCCTGAAGCTTAATACCAACACAAAATGATAATATTACGGGTAGGCAGAATCTGTATAGAATTTACAGTGTATACATAGTGAAACGAAATTTAAACAGCACACATAAAACCCAATTCTTAAATAATTTAATAAAAATGTCCTCAAATGTGCATTAAAAACAAACCAAAAAACCCCATCAAACTTAATTTTTGGATAATTCAGTTGTGCATTCAGCCAGAAGCAATCAAGTCCATTCAATCCTGCCTAAATCTGCAGATTTCTGGGGGTTTACCATAAGCAAGGTCATATAGAACAACTTCATAACATAAATTCATAACATTCAGCTTATTGGAATCTGTATTTTCTGCGTCTCCGACCCCTCGGATGATTTCTCATGCTCAGCCGTTATAATGAGTGTCTGTCTGTGCTCTGATGAGGGAGAGGAAATCCTAACTCCTCAGCACAGCTTCAGACCTGTCCCTTTTCGGTGATTTAAGCATCATGTGGGTCTGGGGATCAACAACGATTGAGAGATTGAAACATTAAGCCGTTCCCGCACAGCTGCCAGAGCTTCAAATGAAGCGCAGGATAAAGACAGAGCCAAACGTGAATGATGGTGGCCGTGAAAAAGCAAGGTGAAAGAGAAATAGCGTGAACGCTCATGTACGGAGGAAAGTTTTAAGCAGAGGTTTGCAGGTCACACGTGAGAGAGATGAATAGAGAAAGCAGAGGAACGATAAGAAGAGATTCACATGGGCATATGAGATGAGCTGCCAGCTGTCCGCAAATCTCCTGCTTAGTACAGATTGCATAAAAATTCTAATCTGAGTTAAGAGCACACAGAAGCAGCAAAACAAATGGACATAAGTCAACTGGCTTGTGCTTCTACAAACAGAGCGGCTCTATTTTAACAAACCCCAGTCCTGGAAACCACAGAAAACAAAGCAACACAACACAACAAGTGTGTGCTTAACTGTACTGAAAGAGAGAGAGTATACTTGAAGATAATATAATAATAACGTAATATAATATTTTCTTTTAAAAAGAATAAACTTAAACATTGTCATAATGCACATTGAAGTAATGTAACTTCTAAGTACATATTAGATCGTTGGGTTACACTTTATTTCAACAGTCCATATAGACCTTCTACTAACTATAAGTAACTACATGTCTACTAATTCTCATTTATTCTCAATTACGTCTAATAACTCTCAGAAGAATAAGTTGACATATACCTGCATAGTTTCTGATCAGTATCAGTGTTAGAAGATCTTAAGCAGGCAGTCTACTAATACTGTAACGACTGCTAGTTGACATGTACAGTAGTTGCAAAGTTACTTACTGTTAGTAAACGGTCTAAAGTGGACTATCAAAATAAACAGTTACAGATCGCTTTAATCTTTCGTAATGATTCAAAGTGCACTTATTTTGATACTTTTTCATACTAACCAAGCTGCTTAGAATTTTAACTGTAGCATATTATTTGATGTTCCATTTATAGTTAATATATTTTAAATGTACTAAACTGCTATGTATTAAACTATACTCTAAATACAAATGTATTCAAATAAACAACACACAAGGTTAAACACACAAGTTGAATTGAATTGCAGATCAGTATCAGACACTAAGGGCCGGTTTCCCAAATAGGAATTAAGCCAGGACTAGACCTTTGCTAGTTTAGGGCATTTAAGAATTTTTAGAAACATGTCTCACAAAAATGCATTATCTGTGAGCATTTTAAGACCAAACAATGACAATAATGTATTTTAAAATATCTCAGTGCAAGCTTTTTCTAGTTTAGACAGCTCTTAACATCTATTTGAATCTAGGACTAGTCTTAAACCCTGTTCAGGAAACTGCCCCTAAGTGTTTAATACTTTAAAAAATATTTTACAAATATTTTGTTTTAGTTTCACAAATTATGTTGTGATTTGTCATATTTAAATATATATATTATTTATTATTATTATTTATTATTTTTTGCAAGATGTAAATATGCTAATATTGTTTTTAGGTTTAGTAAAATAATACTTTACTAAAGTATGTTTTATTATGTTACTTATGAAATTACTTACAGTATATATAACTTATATATAAACATACAGCTCTACTCAGGTGGGTCAAAAACACTCTTCAGTTCATCTAAATTTCAACTACACACCTTTGAGTCTCCTAAAACATTACATTCAGTTCACATTGAATTATATTCTTTAAAAGTATTTTATTTCTGTGATAAGTACTCTCTTTTTTTTTTCCAAAAGTATTCTCACATTTCTTTGTCACAAGGGAAATCAGAAGATGGTGTTATTCAGAGAAGCTTTGTAACAATTCACTCCAAGAGTAAATAAAGTAAAAAAAAAAAAAAAAAATACGAGAGAGAGAGAGAATATAATTACAAAGAAACTGGGTTACACACAACATTTGATGTTTTATCCTTCTTCTAGTTTTCATTGTAGAAAAATCTTTTGTCACGCTGTGTATACTTTCTCAAACACACCGCAACGTTTTGGAAGAGACAACCGCATTTAAACACTGGAGCAAATCCATTACAATCAGAAAGAAGTGACTGTAGAAATTATGCTGGAAGTATTTTTTTGCAGAATGCAGATATCATTGTGTGTAAGGAACAGGATTAAGAGGAGTGACAACTGTATTTATCTGCAGTGTGTGCACGGTCATGGAGAGCAAACAATCTTCCACACTTCACGTAGTAGTTCTTCATTCGCCTCAGATGACTTAAATCTCAAATGCCTTCAAGTTCAACCCCGCATGAAATCTTATCTAATTAAATCAGCCTGTAAGACAACAAACAACACGGAGGCTGTGGGCGAAGCGCTTACACCTTGTGGCAACTTTTACGAATACACCAAATGTGGATTGAGGAAACGCAATCTTCTCGTTTATGCGATGCTAATGCTCCATATCTGGTGCTTCAATGAAAAGCTGCATGAATAACATGAATATTATTACTTAGATGATCATGTTTAGTGAACCGTTAAGAACGCCTGAAGGACTACATTTTTTAAGTGCTTCTTTCTTTGTATGTTTTGAGGTGACATAAAAGAGTGTTTCTTTAGGCACCTTTACATCCCAGAGGATGATTTATATACACAAATATTATTTGTGTCATATGAAGGTCACATTTAAAACAGTCTAGGATCGAGCCTTTATCAATATTATGTACAAATATTCTGAATTTGAATTTTATGACAATGATAAATAATTTTAGAAGTATTTCAGTTATTTATACAGATTTGTGCACAAACTTTAACAGGCCATGTTTATGAACAATATTGCTTCTAGTACAAACACCCACAAAAAAGCTAAATAAATAAGTGAAAGGCATCTCCTTACG
This sequence comes from Enteromius viviparus, assembly GCA_032353835.1. Classification (NCBI taxonomy): domain Eukaryota; kingdom Metazoa; phylum Chordata; class Actinopteri; order Cypriniformes; family Cyprinidae; genus Enteromius; species Enteromius viviparus. The sequence goes on from JAUCNO010001888.1 coordinate 6,156,148, forward strand.
AAAAGAAACTGAAAATAACTAGCACAAACTTTGTATTGAACATAATGTGTTCTTGTAACTTAATTACAGATGATTGCAGAGAAACACTAACATGCGATATCTTGAAGTGAAAATATTAAAAAACTAGTTTCTTATAAAACATGCTCCAATAATCTTTATGTTCAACTTCACTTTTTACAGTGATATATAGTGAAAATTGTGTTTAGCTCCAAAAAGTACACAGGGTCAAAAGCGCCCACACAAAAACACCCAAACACAGAAACAGAGCTGGTCGGGTGAACACAGCGGACATCTGAACACTACATCTGTGTGCCGATTACAGCAGTCATCAGAGCAAAAGCAATGACTGCATAAACACACTCGTGTTACCTAAAAAAGCATGTGTCCTTTTAACACTCCTATTGATGTCGAAGTGTGTGTTTGGGACACTGCAAGCACATTTCCGGTTCCGATAAGAAAGTATGAGCAGATTAAAAATTGAAATATTTTATATTTGAATTCTATTTTATGTTAATCATAAGTCTGATATCTTGCCGGTGGTAGATAAGCTCAGTCTTTGCTGAAGCACAGGATATAGAAAGTGGGTCAGCCCTTGCTCTAAAGAGCTTCTGGCCCCTTCCTCTGTGGTACCTATTGAATTAATCACGCTTTACGCTTGGTCAAGCAGTGCTCCCAAAATGCTCCTTTTTCTATCTCTCTCCACTTTGCATCAAACGCAGCACAATACTGTCTCGTATTAATTCATATAAATGACAAAACAGCTAAACATGGTATACAGTATCTGTAAAAATATGTTATTTAGTAAAAGGAGTCGGATTATATTTTAACTAAATAAACTAAAGAAATAAAAGCGCGACTGCGTATTTAATTGTACATTCTTAAATGCATAGTTCATTCAAAAATTACAACTGTCATCATTTACTCACTGTGAAGTCAATTTTAACCCCAATCATGCATTTGCATTTGCAGAGCAAAAAATTAGATTAAGAGTCTAGACAACATTGGGCCACATTTGACTGATTTTGAGTTCAGTGAACGAACAGAGACACTGAAACATGACGTTCCACAGAAGAAAGCACTGGTAGCGTTAACTAAAACTAAAATCTTTCTCATTATTCGAATGAAAGCTCAAATCTAAATAAATATTAATATTAGATGAGAAACTTAAACTTATTAATATTAAATGAAAATAGAAAAACTACTAGTTGAAAATAATTAAAGTGGCAAATAAAGAAGCACCAGCAAATTAAGAAAACGGTTTGACAGCACATGTGTTGCAAATATTCACAACACAAACATAATAGCACGCTGCAGGTAGTACAGACTACAACAGATGCTTATAAATGGTCCCCAACGATGCTTATATATATTTTTTTATATATATTAAAAGCGTAGAAGCCATGTATTGATTACCATTTTTATAACCACAGTTGTACAAATACCATGGTAAACTATGGTTAATATGGCTTAACTATAGTAACCATATTTTGTTTGTATTTATACATATTTTTTGCATTTATGTATTATTATTAATATGTTTATTTCATTTTAATAGTAAAACTAAATGCCAGCTTAAATAAAGTCTCAGAGTTGCACTAATTGTGTATTCCTGCAAGTTTTTTTTATTATTATTTGCATGTGTTTTTTTATTTGTAGCGCATTAAATGCTCTCAGCCACCATATGAAATCTGAAGTCTGAAATTAGTACGAAGTACTGACTTTACTAAAATAAAACATAAATAAAAGATAAATAAAAGATAAATAGAACAAAAAGATAAAAGAATAGATAAAATAATAAAATAAATAAAAGATAAATAGAACAAAAATGACTAGCACATAACAAAATCATTAAAACTGAAAATGAATTGCAATATAAAAATCTAAGCTAAATGAAAATATTACTAAATATGGCAGCACTTTATTTTACAGTCCTGTTCCACTATGTACTATGTACTTGTTATACTGTAGTACTGTAAACTAATTACTAACCATGGAACTAACCCACATAGTATTTTACAGTACATACAGTAGGTAAGTACACTGTACAGATAATATAATACATAATCAATTTCTATTCTAATCTATTATATATTGCATTACACTGCTCTGTCCTCTAAAATATAACTGACTCAACATCGTAATGTTACAACAATTACCATAAAGTTCTGCACATTTCCCAAGTGAGTGGAAGTTAGAATAAGTGAACCCATGGAGTGCACAAACAAAACCTGGTGTTTGTATAACACTGCTAAAACAGCAGGGGGAAATAATAACCTTATTGCTTACTACAGTGTGACCTTGTAATAGGACAATAAAAGGAGACAGGACCTGAGGCTGCTATTCACTCCAACACAACCAGAAACAAACAAATACCCTGCTTCCTCTAAAATGACCACTGCAATTTAAGCAGTTCTGCACCCAGCAAATAAATCAAAATGTTTTTTCAGACCATAGGCTGTTTTTCTAATTAATGCGAAAAGGAAAAAGGTCTTGAACATCAGCAGCAAAAAGACTGCATAAACAAGCCATTTGTCAACTGCTCAAAGCTATTGACTCCTACTGCCTAAAAATCACACTACAACAGAAATGTGGCTACACTGAGGGTCCATTCAATTTCTCCTTTGACAAAGTCATAATGGAAAAGGTTAAATACTCTACTGAAACTGTTTTGCCAAAATCTCAATCACTACCATTACAGTTATGTAAAATGATGAAGGCCCAATATACTTCAAATGACGTCGTTTCTAACAAAACCAGGCCAAAACGAGTTCATTTTGGAAGTTGCATTAGCTCACCAAAGCAAACGTTGTGGGGAGTTAATTTTAGCTCCTAAACACCTTTGAGATACCACTGGCCGTTGTGCAATCGGTGGGTGTGTTCTGAAACTCCACCTTCTTTGATGCAGAATTTTTTTTCCCGGTCTGTTTGTCACTCAGACAAGGTCAGCCGAGGGAGCTACATCTCCAACTCACTATACAGCCGAGCTGCCACAGATATACCCGCACCTGTACGATCCCTTACGGAGACACTTTAAGAGTTCAGCGAAAGCAATTCATTCCTACATGGAAATTACAACAAAGCTTGTGTCAACGACCTGGAGATGCAAAACTTGTATCTCTCTGTGTTTCTCTAAAGTCATGAAAAGAATAAAAGGTAGCAATCAAATAAATATTACACCATACTGCTGCTGCTGTCATCGTCCTTATTTCTAAGTGAATTTAAAAGGTATACAATAAATAAACCATTGGTTTGAATTAAACGTACTGTATAGCCTACGTGCTAGCGTCAGGTCATGTTTACATTATTCTACATACACCCCGCCTCCAGCAAGTATACCGTTACTCAGCCTTTTCAAACTTCAAAAGAAGTTTGTTTGAAGTATATCGGGGCCTTTGCAGTCTATTGTGCAACATGAAATCTAATTGGAGGACAGGGGTTAAAAAGAAAGAGCGACGTGTGACATGATGTGACGATTGAAAATGAACACAAAGAGCATGCATTAGGAAGAAACCGGCTCAATTTTAAATGTGACAATATATTAGCAATTTACCAGTGTCTGTTTAGTTTGACTTTTGTTATGATCTAAAATGGTTTTGGAATCAAAAACTAGGAGACAAAAAGATTAGTCAATGCAAGCATGTTCATGCAAACTGCTGACACGACGTCCACCGCTAAAACAGTTGAAGAATGCTGAGATTGTACATTTACAGCACCCTACTTACTTCCTTTATTAACTCGCTCGTTTCTAAATGAACACTTTGACCAGAGAGATCAGTAACAGTCTGTAACAACATCCTCATACAGAGAGGACCGAATCAGTTAGAGTCAACATCAAATGATATTTGCAACTCGTTTTATTTCTATAAAACACAGTAAGACGTAAAATATCACATTCAGACTGGAAATAAATGTAGGCTGGGTGTGGATTCGGTTAACAGCATGAACACTTCAAGGATTTATGTTTCATGGAGTAATGTTCAACAAGACCAGGAATCAAACAAGGTTTTTAGGGTAAACCTGAATCATAAAGACATACTCTAGTTCAGCAAGTGTGTTCGTCTCTGGCAAAAAATAAAAAGTGGGTAAGTCCCTGTACAAGTGGGCTGGCAGAGGGGCCTGGACAGATCAAGCACCATGATTTATCGTGTTAAACACATCACTAGTCCTGTCAGTGTATCAAGGGTGAGAGCTTAACAAGAGGTGACAGTGTTTATTGGAGACACTGGCTCATGCGAGATTTCAGGGCAAATTATAGCCTGAGGCAGTTTGTCTTTTCTCTTGCTCTCGAAATTACAACCATGGGCGGGCACGAGGATGAGAGACAAAAAGCAAACAGGAAGAAGGGAGGTAACGGAGGAATAATCGGCAGGATAGTGTGGCGGAAGCAGCACAGTCATTCTTCATGAAAGACTGTCAAATACTATTTTCAGAGAGGCCAAAACAAGAACCAAATTAAATTGTTCATGCTGTCTAAACTATTTTTACTTGTTTTGTTTTTTTTCTCCATTTTGTCCTGGTTTAATCCTTCTCAGTACAACAGCTCCGCTAATAAAAAAATTCTACAAATTCTAAAAAATATATGGACAAAAAAGGTGATTATTCTAATTTTTATAAAAGAAACCTTATATATATATATATATATATATATATATATATTAAAAAAAAAAAAATCTGGAATTTTTCGATGACAAAATATCAGAACACATCTAGCAATTATCTTTTTACAATAATAAAAAGAAGAAAAAAATTATATATAATAAACCTAATTTGGTAATAATAAATAAATAAAAACATTTCTAAAAATAAATAATAAAAATCAGCAGAAATCTGGTAATTGTCCTAGTACAAAAAAAACCCTACTAAAATTACTAAAAAGTGATTATTTAAATATTTTTGGTTCAAATTTCGATAATTTTTAAAATACACGTCGTGTTAAATTTTGCACTGAAAAAAATCTGGTAAGTTTCTAAAAAATAAATCAATAAAATCCCTTTAACACTAGCAGGCCCACACCGACTCTGGGACACACAGACATTCATTCAAATCTCTTTCTTACCTTTTTATATTTTAAAGAATCTTCTTTCACCACAAAGGTTCTTCAGATGTTAAAGGTTATTAATAGAACCGTTTAGACAAAATCATCGTGAAGCACCTTTATTTAGTAAGACTGCAGAATGAGAACACGTCAAAGTTTTACACATCATTTGCATGGATTTTTTATTTTTTATAATTAGCTAATTGAATAAAGATTTCAGCTACAGAACCAATTAAAGTTTTAACACACTGTATTACATTTATACAATTCCACAGATTTCGCCACAAAACAGGAGAAAGTGGGAAAAGGAAAGGTCATGCCGAGATTTTAGATGAATCAACAATATTTGTGCTCAACATAAAAAAATGACAGTAATCAAAAAGAGAATTTACAGTTGTGAGTAAAGAAAAACAAGAGGATTAAATGCTACATGTGTAGTGCAACAGAATAATATGATTCCAAACAGGATTATGAACCCAGAGCTGAACATGTCCACTGAGATTTACAACAGGATCCAAAAAGATCAAAGAGGAAAGGTCTTTATAGACATGCAGTGTTTGCTTGATAACATTCTGTATTTTATACTTTAATAAACAAAGAGCAGCTCAATCTGATAAAATAAATAAATCAAAAGACTGATTTATGTAAACAAGTAACAGACCAACCACTTCTGATGTTTCGAGTCTCACGTTCACAAGAGGTCACAAATGTAAAATATGTGCAAAAGGTCCTCTAAATTGATAGATCTGTATTATGATTGCTTCGCCTCAGAAAGAGGATATTCTCTCTGCGATTAGATCCTTATGATGGGTCATCGCTCTAACTGTGGGGAGGAATTACATTAAAACCTCTGAATAAGAAGCAGGTTGGGAGCATTTGATCTGCAGTCATCAGACACACAGAGAGGGAATAACGTTGGAAGATAATGCCATATTCCTACGACTGTGGCAACACAGAAAACACAAAGCAATATAACGGGTGCAGGAGGAAAATGCTAAATATAATCCGAGTCCATCCACCATCATCTGGCCTGCCCTAATCCTCCAAGGCAGTCATTACATTCAAACATAAACCGGCCATAAGCCTGCTTCATAATTCCAGACTATGAGGAGAATTTCACTGCAGAAAGTGCTGCTTTCATCCTAAATGTTAGAAAATAATCAGAATGAACTTATGAACCCTTTCATACCAATTCAGTTTGAGTGTCAAATACCATATTGTGTACTTTTTTTTTTTTAGATTGTTACGTTCCACGTGTGCTTCGTGTACATTTAGTTTTCTCATTTGTGTACATTCTGTTTTTTTAGAATTAAAGATACATTTAACCACATTTTCAGCAGGACAGCAATTTCACGAATAGGTCGGTATTTCTTTGCTGTAATGCATTTTCTATACTTCAACAGAAAGCTAAAAATGTTCAGAGTCACGCAAAAAACATTAATTACCTATAACAAAACGTACACATTATTACTCAGAAACCCAATATTTAAAGCCATATTTTATATGTATAAACAAATATATATATATATATATACACACACACACACACACACACACACACACACACACACATATATATATATATATATATATATATATATATATAT
>JAUCNO010001888.1:6162889-6177713 GCA_032353835.1 Enteromius viviparus
ATTACTCAGAAACACAATATATATATAAATATATTATATTTATAACAAAATATATATATATATACACACACACACACACACACACACACATATATATATATATATATATATATATATATATATATAAATAAAGGAATTTTAATGGAAAGAATAAAAATAAATAATGTCTAAAAGTAAAAAAATAAACAAACAATAATAATTTCATAACAAAACTGTCATTTTAAATTTCACTAAATACATAAAAAGACAAACTAAAAAGAGTGTGTATATTATGACGAGTATATATATATATATATATATATATATACACACACACACACATTTATATACAGTATACACACACACAGAGAGTTTGATTAATGTAGAGTAATGGGCAAAATCCAATTAATTAATTAATTAGTTAATCAAGTAAATCCAATTAAATGATTTTTAATATGGTTGTTAGTTACAGCCCTAATCTGGATCTAAAATAAATTTTTTTAAATATTTTACATTTTTCAAAAATATTCAGTCGTGTCATTTATTGTTACTGTTATAAATAACAAAACACACACCATTTATTAAGACCAGAACTGTGCATAAGGTCTAATCTGTGTTTTCCTTTACTAGAGTCCCAGCTCATGTACAAATTTAACGATCACATTTTTTTTTTTATATATAGTTCTAGTAATTTGCCCACACACATATTTGATGAGAAACATATTGATTTAAAAGGCCACTCATCCAAATATTGACCCCCTAAATACACAACGCAACCACACTGTATTAAAACCAAGTGGTAATACAGGTTTTCACTGTATAAAAAAGCATGTTTTCTGGCACAAGTGTTCCCTGTGGGCATGTGGCATCACCAGGGCTGGGGTCCCTTTGGCTGGGCGTTGTGTTGTGAGGGAGGAGGGGGCGCATGAACACTCATATGTGAACAACTCTAGAGCCTTTTGTTGCAGTACGCGTGTCTGCAGGGGCACCCTTCCCTACTCAGCCTGACAGGCGGCTCGAAAACTGTCAGCCCTGATCAGTCGCCCTTGCCTGGATCTCAACCCAAATTATAATCAAGAGCTCAGTCGGCCAGCAATGCCAATGCAAGATCAAGCAAAACCGATCCAGGGATCTGAGAGCTGGGATCTCGGTACCAATAACCTATACTACACTAACGGCCTACTAATCCAGGTGGCTGAAATGCTAAATGGAGACACCTCTGGTCATCTCCAGGCATCACAGTGAAGACCATTTCTGAAATCTTACCAACATGCTGGTAGAAGCACAATACGGTTTAATCCTCAATCTTCAGACACATTAGAAAGCATTTAAGTGCGTATTTGCACATTGCCAACCCTTGTATGAGAAAATCCAATTGGAAAGATTGTATCATGGCAATCCAACCCTACAAATTTAAACTCTGAAGTTAAAGCACTCTTAGGTTTAGAATAAACAACTCTTTGTTCTGTTCATATATATTTCTACTAAAAAACTGGCAATGGGTGGACTGCGTACCGACAGTTTTTTAAGATGAAATCTCTTCCGCCTCATTGTGACATAAAGAACTCATGACGATAATTGAAGTAATGACGATGAACGAAATTGTGTACCTCTCTAGAAGCATTAATCAAAGGGCCGAGCAGCGTTTAATGTTGCGAACTGCCATCAAGGTCGGAATCGCAACTGAGACTGACACACAAGTCACAATCCTTCACGCCATACTGTCTGCGGCATACAGACTACTGTCGAACGATACACAGATATCGCAAAAAATGCCACAGCCTACAGCAAATAAAGCAAATCAGTTTAAAATAATATATACTAGCTTCAAGATATATCTTGAGATGAAAAAACAATATAATTAAATGTTAAATGGGTGTCTATATTGACTATATATAGTCCAAAACTCTACAGACTAAAGGAATGATTCCAGGGGAACGCCATAAAGACATTGTAAGGTTAATTGTTCAGATAACTAAAATACAGAACGCTGTTCCTTACGACCAATCATAACTGACCAGGCCACAATGCTATAATCAAAATATACGCTAACAATCACAAATTTGAAAACATAAGAAGATTTACCTTCACAGAGCTCCTAACCGACGGCCACCAATACTGACGTTCGGAAAGGACTGAAATTAAAAACCACAGAGGGAAAATGATTTCTCCAGCGATCTCTCGCTCAACCCCAATGGAACGGCATCGTTTGATTGGTCCTGGTATGAGGTCATGTGTGTGAGGCGCTGGACACGTGATCCCTCACCGGATACAATGCGCAAAAGGCTAAAAACGCCTTAATCCAAATTTCACTGCACCAAGTCTCTTGTTTGTCGACAGCATTATCACTGCTTGGGCTGAGGTAAAGGTTTTTGAGGCTAGAGGAGTCCCAGTACGCTCAGCAAGCAGCCCTGGGGGTATTGGGGGCAGAATCGGCACCCAAGACTCCAGCCGTCTGGATATCTCCAGCGGGCGACCAGCAACGAAGCTGTACCCGCCACTGTACATGCCCATTCCTGCAGTCTGGCCCAGCCCAGGGTGTCTGGTCACCATCTGTAGGCTCTTACATCAGTTACTTCTGTCATTACACTGAAAAATTGTCTGTAGTGACATTTAAGCTTCACATGCTTTTATGCCCCTTCTACCTATCCCTCACCCCGTCCTTGTTTTTTTTTATTCTGAGCCGAAAGACAATAAGCACGGACAATAAAAACAGACGAACAGACATGGCCTGAAAACCAGGAGGTTTAAGCCGGGTGAGGGGTGGCTTTCGATCATCACAATATCTGACAGTCCTTGTGTCTACCAGCCATTTTAATCTGGCAGAGTGAGGAATTACGGGGAGCTCCACTGGCTCAATCTGGATTACGAACCCCTGGCTAATTCGCTTCAACTGACCAGCAGAATATGAATTACTCACGAATCACTGAGGTTAAAACTCTTAGAATCATGACTAAATAATTGTTGCTCAGGCTAACATCTCAATGCTTTTCAGAAAGCCAAAATGAGCCATAGCACACTAACAATTCTAGGTACTCCCAAGGTTAAGACCAACCTAAGAAATCAACTTCAAAGTGTCAAACAACCAAATTTGATTCAGCCGGTTAACAGAAACACAAACGCAATGAGACAAATGTTTAAACACCCAAAAAGAGAACTTCAAGTGATTCCTAGTGCAAAACAAAACCCATGATGATATACGTTCTTAATGCATCTTATCTATCATCCTTACCAGACAGAGGAAAGCTCTCAAGGTTGAGTAAGGGCCAGAGATGGAAGGCAGTAGGCAAAATGACAGGAACGTGAACGCACCAAGTCCTATTAGTAAACTAAACCAATGCCCCCAGCAAGGTCAAAAGGGAGGGTGGGGTGGGGAGGCACAGTTGACTTGTTTGGGAACAGCAATGAGTCCATCAATTGAGCAAGCTAATAGGCCCTGACGAGCATGAAGAAGACAAAGATACAACAATCGTATAAGTTTGAAAGACTAAAGATCACCTGATCTCATAGAAAACGTGATGACAATTTGATACAGAACATCAGATCAGTCTCTCGTTCTTCAAAGTATCTATGTGTCTAACAGAACTCTGCAGAAGCACTTCCTGGATTGATCAGTTTAACTTTGTCTGCAAGCCCTAATTGAGCCACAAGCCTGCAGGGTTTAATTAAGTAGCTCATTACTGACTGCATGACATGAGGGCTGCTGTACTGGCTCAGTGCTTTGCTTCGAGAGACCTGAAAAATCCATAAATCGCTGAGGGTAAAGGGAACGTGCAAATGCCAGTACCGCATGATAGCGGCCTCTTATTTTATGCACTTGGGCAAAATCTCTTACCTCAAAGAGTTCTCCAGGTCGTTCTTAGTCACAATGCAGGGTCCTACTAACACCGGAAAGAAAGGATCTTACCCCAATGCCTTTAAAACACTTTAGGTCAGCATGAGAATGGATCTTTCTTTCTAAGAGGAAGTGGATGCTTAAGACACGTCGCCCTAGAGGTTCAGAGGAATTCTGTAGTTTAAGTGTATCCCTTGGCCATACCTTCACACACAGGCTGAGGATAAGTGGAAAATTCTGTTGCCTCGGGTCTCGGTCACACCACTGCGGACTGGCTTTTGTCCCTGCACTAAAAGCTTTTACGCCACCCCTCTCAACTAGACCTAGCGAGAATCAGTAATGGAAAATTTCGCCTGACCCTCCATTTGGTTGCAGTGAGAGCTTTCAATAATGGGACACCCCTGCAGCTAAAACCAATAGCTTCTGACATCAATTTCAGATGGAACTTTCAGGGTGGAACTGTCACCTTTATGGCGCATAAACAACCTTGTTCATTCACAGAGCTAAAACATGCAAGGCCATGCAATGTACAAAACATATCAATGTGTTAAAGAGTGCAAAACAATGTTACTAAAGGAATAGTTCACCTAAAAATGTCAAAATACTTCTAAAGAGTATAAACAGACCATATACGGCAAACAGGTGCTATGTTTGTTTTAAGAAATAGAGTAAAGGGACAGAGTTTAATGTGTTCGTAGTGTGCTTGTATAATATTTGTATGTATGGTGGTTTTATAGCTATTTACTTTTATCATGTAGGGGAAAAATAGCAAGTTAATCTTCAAAAATTCAACAAATAAGAAAAGAAAGCAAGTATAGAGAGAACAAAATAATAAAAAACTATTATTTTTCCCTTTTATTATTTTCATCTGCCCGGAGATTGTTTGTATTCAAGCACAAAAACATCAAGGCTTGGAGAGAGAGTTTTCTGAAATATTTACGAATACTTCAGAATATTTTTATTCCATTATATGGATATGAACACAACATAAAATGCATTTGTGCATTTATGCAACTTCCCTTCCAACTGTTATCCATGTGTCCCCTTGTTCTCTCTCATGTTGCTAACAAAAAAAAATCAAAAACAAGCAATACGCCGATCAAATAGAAAAGAACATGTTTTTGAATGTGTCTTTTTTTCATAATGGTAAGGGTAAACACAGTTAAAGCATTCTTCGAAATATCTTCTTTTGTGTTTCACAGAAAGTCAAACAACTTTGGAACGTAAACAAAACCACATTGAAAAAAAAAAAGCATAGGCAATGTTTATATGCACAAAACAAATCTATTGCATAGCAAAAAACAGAATGCAAGCTGCTCTCCAAAAGCTAATTCAGAGACAAGCAGCAGTGAGAGGGAAAGCAAACATAGGTTATATGCTGTTTTACTGATTTCAGTAAATTACATTGTTACAAAAGCTTTCAATTTCATATAAAAGTTGTTCTATTCATAGAAAAAAAAATAGTAAAATAAAAACAACACAACCTTTCAAAACTGAAAGAGAGAAATGTTTCAAATAAGCACCAAATAATATGAGAATGATTTCTGAAGAAACGTGTGACACTGAAGACTGGAGTAATGCCATCACAGGAATCAATTACATTTTAAAATATAGTAATATTAAATCAAATCAAATAAACAAGCAGGATTCTAAAGGAAAAAAATACAGCTCTTCTTAACAGACCTCTATAAAATATAGGAGTGCAAGTAAATGAAACAGCTTTAGAAAGCTTTCATTTAAGAAGTAGAAGTAAATATTTTGACATAAATGAATAATAAAATCACACAGAAGGAAAAATTATAATTTGGTTCTGATTTATTCAGCTGCTGTGTATCAGAAGGAAACAGGCGCTGCATGTTAATGTAGTGCATCCTCCACTAAGATGTCTGTTCAGCTCAGCTTGGCAGAACCCTACATGGCTCAGCCTTCCTTAAAGCAATGCCTCATCATCCTTCAAACAGCGCCAGTGATTCAGAGAGACCTCTGGGTCTTCCCTTTCTCGCTGTCCTATGCTATATCTTCCTGCATGCACCAATCCCTCCCTCTGATCCAGAATACGAAGGCTTAACACTACAGCTCATGTGGCCGGGCGCCGAGACCCAGTGACACAGGACTGAAGTGGCTGAGGAAGATGTCACAGCGACTCACTGATGAAGTTCTCCCAGAGTTCGCTTGCCAAACTCCCTCTCCCTCCTCATACACACTTCAGGCTATTCTCTAGAGCATGTATGACTCCTGCTGTCTGCGATGGCAATGCAAACACAAAACAGAGAACTAAAACTGGTGAGCCAGAATCAAAAATCTTTTAGAACGGTCGGTCGGACATATAGCCTACATTGCTATCTGACAACAAAGGACAATAAAATTGAGACTGCAATGCCAGCAAGTAATTGCAAAGGCCTGTAGAACAAGTCTGAATAAATCAACATGCATTTATCAGTGTCTGGAGGTTTGTCTCAGGGGAGTTGTGGGTAAGATATCATCCTCGCTCTCTGTAGAGAAGGCAAGAACGATTAAAAAAAGCCCAGGACAGAGTTTTGAGGAACAAATTGTTCCATATTTTTTTAAATAAGGAAAAGTGGTTGTTTTAGATATTTTAGAGGGTCATATGTGAAAAATAATGTTGCAGATATTTGCAGATAAAACATAAAAAGGTAACTTTGTATTAACCTAAAATAAAAAAATAAATAATGCTTAACAATTATAAGAAAAAGTTGCAATTTTCAGTTATAAAATCACAATTTCGACATTTTTTATTAATTAAACTTAACTTTTAAATCACAATGATAAGGAAAAAGTTGTACCGGTCTTTTCCCTTCAGCGAAATTATATCTGAAATTTTATTGCTATTAAAAAAAGATCAATTTTTTTTATAAAATTGTGAATTATTAAAAATTTATTTTAATCTATTGGCAGCCCTGAATTGTTTTTTAAGTCATACAATTACAGCATTTAACAAAGCTTAATATACAATGTTTATAAAATAACACTACAAAAAAATCAGTGCAGAAATATCTGAAAACAAAAGCTCACACTGCTGCTGGGAATAAATAGATCTGCGTATACATATTTATGCATGCAATAACAGAACGTGTTAGGGCACAGTGTCAAACATGCTCATATAAATAAGCTTGTGTAGAAACTATAGATGTATAGATCTATAAAATCAAAGTCAGAACGCCTGCCTTTGTTTTTTTGGAGCACTGAATGTGTGTGTGTGTGTGTGCACGCTTAATGCCCTGCCTTAGAATCAGTCAGGCTGCATCAGCATCAAAGTGAATCATTAGTGGCAGAGGAAAGTATTGCAAAGCAAGCTTGAACAGAAACAAACAATCCATGTGCTGTTGAAAAGCATGACTGTTTAACAAGGCAAATTATGCAAAACACAAAATTGCATTCTGCTGTAAACCGGATCAGTGTGGCAATCGCTCGGATTTCAAAAAAGTTAAAATGACAGGCAGAGTCGGTTCTGTGTGGGAACTTTAATAAGGCTGTTAAAATGATCAAATAAAACATTTTTCCTTCCAGAAAGTACTTAAAACCTCCCACTTCCAGAGTGTTCAGTGATATAACTAGTCCCAGACTATTCTATACAGATGACAAAGTGCATCAATAAATGATGCTGTATGAGAAAGAACTACAACAGTAAGTAGAAATATTATACAAGGCTCATCCTGTTGTTCTGTGCCAGTTGGTCGGCTCATTTTTCTGTACAATCAGATCTTGTGTGCTGGATCCTGAGTCCGAACAACTCTTAAATTCCAATGAGCTAAAAACTGGCAGCAATATGTTTGAATGGTGCTGCTTTCCACATGACAAATCTGAAAAGCAGAATTCACATCAGAAAGCAATTTCAAGATTTGGTAAATATTGCAAGAGGGCATCTGACCGTGACACAGGGCTTGATAATAAGGATAGCCGAATGGCCTGGGGTCAGTGTGAGAGAGATCTGAGGCAGCTGATGGGACTGCCTGTCACTTGCCTGATCAGAACGGAGCTGTTTTGACATTTGTTGAGGTTTTTATATCTAATTCAGTAATGTTTTGCATCACATACCGCAGGTAATCGGCAAAAATCCATTTTACAACTTTATGATGGAACTCTTTGAGTTGCAACTGGTTTTTAAAGATGCTTCTTCTGCTCATCGAGGCTGCATTTATCAGATTAAAAATCCAGAAAAATTTTTTAATATTTTGAAATATTATTTCAATTTAAAATAAGTGTTTTCTGTGTGAATATATTTTAAAATGTAATTTATTCCTGTGATAGAAAGCATCATTACTCCAGTCTTCAGTGTCACATGAACCTTTCAGAAGTCATTCTAATATACTGATTTATTACTAGAGTTATCAATGTTGGAAACGCTTGTGCAAACAAATATAAATATTTTTTCTTTCTTTTTTTTCCTCAGGATTCTTTGATGAATAACAAGAAGAATTTTTTTTTTTCCAAATATAAAACATTTCTAAAATGTAAATCTATGCTGTGACTTTTTTGCTCATTTAATAGATCCTTGGTTAATAAAAGTCATTCATTGCTTTCAAAGAAAAAAAAAAATGTATTGATCCCAAACTTTTAAACAGTAGTGTAACAGTAAACTACTAAATGCATTGAAGCTGCCATGTGATTGGTTGATTAGATAATTGCATTAATGAAAAATTTAAACAGGTGTTCCTTTAATAATCCTTTAGGTGAGTATTCACCAATAGGTAATGTGATGTTTGTACGCCCATGTTCATGCACATCCTCCCTCTGCTGGGTTTAAAACATGCATTACTAAAAGACGCATCATTAAAAGCGAGCTAGTGTAATAGCAATAATTAGGACGGTTTTCCATTCGCTTCATGAGTCAATTATAACATGCTTTAGATTTAAAATGACTCCAAAAATACTCTTATGATAGAGTCACAATACAAAAAAGTATGTGTCAGAGGAGTCACTGCACTCAGCTCATGCAAAAGCATTCTGTAACTGTTAAAACATTGATTGCAGTGAGGCTGAATGTATCAATGTTTACAGAAGTTGCATGATCATAGGCTCCATGCTCCACATACATTACAGAAGTGCGAGTAAGTGACGAGATCTCTCGATGTGCATGCAAACAGAGCGGGAAAAACACCTAAGCTCCCACAAACCAACACAAGTGAGTGTGCTCAAGCTGCGTACTATGAATACATGAATACTAAAGAATGAGAAATTACAGTCAAGACCACACAACACACCAGACGGACTCGGACTGAAACAAGAGTGAAATAGTCCATCATAAGTCAGGCTTTGACTGCACTGGAAACATTAACTGTGACAAACAGGGGACTCCGGTCCCCGCTGAGCCGATAATGGTGGCACTGAGATGTTAATAAGAGTAATCTGCGTGTGCCCTGTATTCACTCATCCCACAGTCACAGATGGGCTTGCCTTTAATGTGTACCCAGATGACAAGAGCATCATTTAAGCCAAAATACCCAGAAAGCCAAAGCACGCAGCCGAGACAGAAAGCGCTCCAGCATGTTAACTACCCACAAGCCTCTTCATCCACCCTCCCCAGACTGTGTACAATTTTTATGTCTTTGCACCATGTCTCATATATTATTTCCCCAAGCAACCTTGACATGAGAAACCTCATAAAAAGGCGATGCTTTGAGACAGAAGAACATTTTGTATTGGTGTCACTGATTGAGAAACAGAGTTCACGGACGTGGTTTCTGTCAGACACATAAGAGAGAGCTTGTGGTTAAACTCTACAGTAGGTTAATCGCATGAGACTTGTCAAGAACATGCCAAGGTCACATTTCAGCCCAAAATAATAAAGAAATCAATAAATAGAAGGCATGTAATGCAGTAATGAAAATGTACCATCCAAATGTATATTATATATATAATAATTTAACGTACAAATTAAATTATAAATGTAATTTACAAAATTATAATTTTAATGTATTATGATTTTAATTATCTAATTAAATCACAAAAAAACAGCACTGCGACATAAAGAGAAATGTGAAATTCCTGAAATCACAAAATTAAGGCAATTAATACCCCCACATTGACACTCTCCCAGTTTTTAGTTAATAATATATTTAAATTTAATATATACTTGAAGCCCACCTACATTGTATATTATTAAGAGAACTATATTAAACTATGTAGGAGAACCTATGCATTACAGAAATGAAATTTGTGTGAGAAACAGTGTTTAATTTAACTTCTTTTTTTTTCATTAAAAGTCGCAATCAAAAAAACCTTTGATTTTGGGGCAATATACTGTACACCTCATCTTGTGCTATATACTGTACAGAAGCTGTGTTATTATGAAAGGTATATATATATATGTAGAGATTTTCTCACAACATGTGTCAGTGCTAGTAAAAACGGCTCTGCTCTGAGTGCCTGCCTACCATCCAATCCAAAGCATTTCTCAGCATCTAAGCGAAGCCTGTCAGGGTGAGCTCACGATCGCGTCGTGACAAAGCGCCGGCATCCCCTTTCGCCACCAACATGAGCCAACGTGTGACACAAGCTCTCGCCGGTCCACGCAAGTTATTTTTAATGCACTATTCCGCAGTCCCTTCGCTGCTGGCCCTTGAGCAAAAGCTGCCAATGTGGCAAAACTACTCGCAATGACAAAGGACAAAAACTCCCTTGAGAGTTCCCTCTGAGGTGTCTGAGACAGGTCGGGGGGAAGGAAGTAACCGTGACGCGACGTCACGTGCAGTGAGACGGTCGGAAACCTCTGGAAACACCAATGGCGACAGATGCAAACACGCACACATCCGCCATTAATATTCATTATGATAGCTAGCCTAGTTTCTACGGCATTTGCTCCGTCAGAATCGAGCAGGCCTCCAACTGCAAGTCAGCAAGAAAGTCTCACGTCACACCACCTAAATATATCACGCTCATAATTTTCCATACTACTGCAAATGACTCTCTCCTTCAGAAACATGCACATATCATTCAGTTGGAGGGGGTCCGAACGCTGTGCACTTTGAATTCAGCACAGAAATAAACCCGCGCGCCGCAAGGCCTACAACAGCTGAATAATCCCAGCTGAATAGATGCTGATTCATCAATAGACTGTCAACGCAAAAGGTCATCCCATTTCCCATAATGGCATTTCCTGCTCAAAAACGGACGGCGGGCCTAAGAGGAACCTGCAAGAACCAATTCAGCAAGATTATAGGGATTAGAGGGGTTCTAAAGAAAAAGGGCACTGTACTCACCAGAGTTGCAGAAAGTTGTGGATCTCAGGACATAAATGGAGAGATTGGCCAGACGAAGAGGGGAAGAGAGCGCAGCTGTGTCGCCGTGCGGATCAGTTCATCAGCCTTTAGACTTCTTTCCAGGTTGATAACCGGCCCATTCTGCAGGCAGAAGGGCAAATCAAAACAACACACTGTGTCGTCATGTCAGTTTAAGCCACGTTCGTTAGTCATGCGAGGCTGCCATACGTTACACCTTCTCCGCATCAGGGTCTCTGTGTAGCGAAAGGGGGCTTTGCCTTAAGAGCACGGGTGAAATCACACAAGCCATATGTGCGCTGATTTACTTTTCTCACGCTTAACTGAATCCTTCATCAGGAACATGTCGTTAAAAAAAAAAAGGGCCAAAAGCTTCGGCTTCTAGTTAAGTGTCTGACATTTCACGTGTGGGAGGTTTTGAAATTCATAAAATGGTGTCACTGACCAGATAGGGATCCCAGACGTCTCTTGGGTTTTCTCTTCCAGGTCATGTGACCACGTGCTGCCACACTTCCAGAAGACTTGGGAGAGTTCCGTCTGTCCAGTGTACCTCACCCTTTATAAGAGATGTAGAGGTGTGAGAAAACACTGAAAGATTTCAGACTTCATTACAATTTAATGAAACAGATGCATTACCTGAGCAACTCCTTCCTGTTTCTCTGTACAGGCTTTATATAAAGGTTCTCTTCTGCTCGTCCAAACCAAGATTCAAAACTGCTTGTAAATGTAAATGTTAAAATTAATTTCCATTCATACAGATACATACATAGAGTGTTTGTCATTTTTGCTATGCAGTAAATGTTAATATTTCCATAAAATTTTTCTTCATTAAATAAAAATTAAATCTTAACATAATACATATATTAATATTTTTATGTTTGAGCAGATATGTTTATTCTTTTAGCCATGTCCTTGATTCAGGCCAATTATTTAGACATATTTCATGTGCATGTCATACTTTAGTTTTAAACCAAACATGCAGGAATTGTTAATTATGCATAAAACACATTATGCTCTAATTATATATAAAAATTAGTGCTGTTATGATCGCATTCACAATGCAATCGCATTTGTGTTACATGTATGTATATGTATTATATATTAAATACACACATGCATGAATATATTTAAGAAAAATATGTTTATATATGACATTCTTAAATAATATAAAAGATATGAACATGCATATATGCATGTAAATACATCCAAATATTTTTTTAAAATTCATACATGTATGTGTTTGTATTTA
Organism: Enteromius viviparus; assembly: GCA_032353835.1. Taxonomy (NCBI): domain Eukaryota; kingdom Metazoa; phylum Chordata; class Actinopteri; order Cypriniformes; family Cyprinidae; genus Enteromius; species Enteromius viviparus. Next base: position 6,175,191 of record JAUCNO010001888.1, read on the forward strand.
TATATAGATAGCAAATATCCACAGTACACACACATATATTATGTAAACAAACACTTTCATTTTGTATGCAATTAATTGTAATAAATAGTTTGACAGCACTAATAAAAATTTGTATGAAAATGTTTTTTCATTACTCTAATTATTAAATGAATGTGCAATACTATATACACTTTATGTTATTATTTTAGACAATATTATTATTCATAGTGACTAACCTATAAATTAGAGGAGCTCAAAAGGTGTAATTCTCATCCCACGTCTAACAAACAAATACAATTAAATAAAATCTTTTTGCATTTGGGTACGCTTAGCTTAGCTTTCAGAAAAGCTTTTCCAATTCCAACGATTTTTTCCAATGCCTTTTTTCTTTTTTTGTAACAGGGACCATCTCTTACGTTTGTGACAGCACTGCCAGATCCAGTCTTCAGCTCCCAGTAACCAGCAATTCCTTTAAAAAGACAAGGAGACATTTATCAGTGAAGTACATTAACATCTGTCCGTGTGAAAAGTGCTCCCTCTAACGGTCATGTTTTGCATTATATGACAAGACTGTGATGAATGTGTTCCCTGGCTCTGTGTGACACAGTAGTGTTCATCAAGCACATGGCATCTATTAGAAAACTGAAAGTTCAGGCTTAATTTTAATCAGATGAGCCGCCTTCAAAGCTGCTGTAAAATGCCAGTAAACGCACGTTCCATTTTAATTCAGCAAGTTGCCAGATTAATCATAGTTTCTGTCAACAATAATATAACTAGCGAGATATATATTCAGCAAAACAATCCAAGCTAGAGAAGGCGGCTCCTCAAAAACCGAACCTTGACCCAAGTGCGCTAAAACACTTGGGAAAGACTGCCATCTACTGGCAAACCCAACTACTGACACCAACTGTCAATCATTTTCAAGTTTGATGGCCATTCTAGAAAAATAGAAGTCATGAGGGCGTCTCCACATGAAGAAAAACCTGCCTGGTCTGGACTCAGCTGCTCTGAAAAACCAATTTAGCCAATTTATTTAGAGGCTTCAAGCGGATGCAGATAAAACACTTCGGTCCTCAGCCTGTGCGCGATTGTGCAAACCAGAAGTTAATCAGTTCCTCTAAAAGGCGCTTACAATCTGATCTCCTGTTTGACATGGAGCCACTTCGGAGGGTCCCCGAGATGAAATTCTATAATGATGTAGACTGAAATTCAGCACAAGGGCTCGACACACAAATCACACTGCATTAATGTTTAATGATCTCTAAAAGCTTATATTCCTTTTTCCCCTTTCTCAGGGTCCCGGGGTTTACAGATTATCACCTGACCCCTGCTCAAGGACTGTCCCAGCACACATCAGTGAGATTAAAGATCTCTGTTGTGATGGCGGTTACAGTGCTCAAAAGATCCATAAAACATATACGTTATCTCCTTACACAGCCCAGAGAACAAACCATACTCATGCAAGTCCATCATTTAACAAAGTCTTTTGTCTCTTTTGTGAGTAAAGCATGAATGATATCAAAAGAAACGCATATGGCGTACCTGTGTTTACATTTGCTTTTCCTACCGGCCATATTTCCTATGAACTGTCTTTTGTAATATATTTACAATTTTTTCAATACTGTGGCAGTCACTCAAATCGTTTTTTTCTATCACAAATGAAATATTAATAGGATCTAAACTATTTATATTGTGAGCATTAATAATGAATCGCAGCCCTTTCAACGTTGTGCTTTAAAACGTAATATCAAGCTTGAGAGGAAAGCTGATATTTTTCCATTTTGATTTAGCCGGGGGGTTATAAATTAAGAGGGTCTGTGCTCTGCTAAATATTGTAAAAGCAGCTAATGCATTAATCAAATAAGTAAATCTTTGCGGGCGCTCGGAAGGCAATAAAGCCAGAGCAGCACAAAACAGAGCTATTGAAATGTGTTTAAGCGTTTCATTACTTTCATTTACTAATAAATAAATGAATCAACTTGGAGACACTTCACTGGCTGTAAAATTTTAGAACTGAATGACATTTTCATGGAGACGTTAAAAGGGGTAAAGAGCTCCATGGGGCTTTTAGGGAAAGTGCAGACTCTTAACTCCGTCATGGAAAAAGTCAGCTCGCTTCTGCCGGTGTGCAATTTCATTAACGCTTACATGCAGGCAGTCATTGATTTGCAAAGGAATCTCTCTGAAACGCAGGTCTAATCAATCAAACGTCTCCATTAATTTCAGCCGGGGCTGTCGCTTGAATTCACTGGGCTTAGGATGAAATTTTTATGGGTGGGCCCAAGGAGGTTTATAATACCTGGAGAAAGCTATCCGTTAGCTTACCCATTCGTCTCAATAACAGATGTTTGGCAGGTAAAAAAAGACCCCCCGGAAGTATGCAACGTCCGTGGAAAAATATCTAAAGACATCTACCAAAATAATAACTTTTAATTATGTGTGATCACATGGTTAGGTGAGTATTATTATTTGGGTCAATATCACTATAAAGTGCCCTTTGTTGTCCCAACCACAATCATGGAGTTATTTTGGCCATTTTGTGTA
>JAUCNO010001888.1:6177813-6190213 GCA_032353835.1 Enteromius viviparus
ATCAGGAGCATGCCCAGGTGTTGTAGGGAGGTCATACAGGCACGTGGAGGCCACACACACTACTGAGCCTCATTTTGGCTTGTTTTAAGGACATTACATCAGAGTTGGATCAGCCTGTAGTGTGTTTTTCCACTTCAGTTTTGAGTGACTACAAATACAGACCTCTATGGGTTAATACATTTGATTTCCATTGATAATTTTGTCAGCACATTCAACTATGCAAAGAACAAAGTAATTAATAAGAATATTTAATTCATTCAGATCTAGGTTGTTATTTTAGTGTTCCCTTTATTATTTTGAGCAGTGTATATATAAAAATCTATAAAAACTGAATTTATAATAAAGTTTATACATTTGTTTATAAATTAACAGCTAATAATATTTCAGAAGGTTAATAGTTTTACAGCGGTTTGATTAAATAAATGCAGCTTTGGTGAGCATGAGACTTTTTTTCAACAATCAAAAAAAAAAAAAAAAAACAACTCGCAGCCCCAAAAATTTTTATATGCAAGATACAGTATATTAAGTCTGCACATAGTGTCTGATCTTCCTATACTATTCAAATGTGTTCAGTTAACACAGAGAAATGTGAAAGACCGCAAATTAGCTTTTAAAATTGACAGCAAGGGAGACGTGCAGAAATGTTTTGCAAAACGCTTGACACTTTCACACCTTTATGATTGGAGGGGTTCTCCTTTAAAGGCTTTTAAGTCTTAATCCAGCAAAAAGGCTCCAGTAGAAATTCAAAGGATCTCCGCACATTTGAATATCTCCACAGCTCTGTACCTCCCCCCTTCAGAGAGGAACAGATAGCGCTATCATGTGCTTTACCTTCGCTGCTGAGGTTTTTATTGAAGTGATGTCACAGACAGTTCTCATCGAGTTAAGATTGAGGGGAATTAGCCGATAGATCAAATCCCTCAACCTCGTGGGAGAAATCACGGCGCTAAATAATCTGCGGCTCAGATTTTCCTGCAGGAAGCAGATTGAGCCTGAACTTGTGATGTGAAAAAGAAATGCCAGAAATCAAACAGATCCCATTAATTACATTACACTTAAATAACTTATGCATCTGCCACACTTTCAGTTAATATCTTGTGCTAGGGATGAAATCCTGCTCATCTGTTTTCCAGCAGTTGTCAAACACAAAGCGCATATGGGTTTAATGTGTCAACATTATCATATGACCCTATTCCAAATGCTTCATTTGTGGAGTCTACCTTTTATTTCTGATCACTATTGTCTTCTACAGTTATGTGGAGCATAGCATAAAGAATCAATATTAGCTCTACACTGATCTTAACAACGACAAAGCAGCATGTTATAAGAGTATATTGACTTAGCCTTTGTTCCCAAAACAAGAGAAATGCCTACCTAATAAGTATTTTCTTAATACTTGCTAAACCACAGTATTTTGTTTAACCATTTCAGGTGGCTCAGAAAAAAAAATCAGTATCTGGCCAAAAAACACACAGCTGATTAAGACCAACCAATAAAAACATGCTCTTTTTAAAGTAAAAAAGAAAAATATAATTAATAGTAAAAAAAATAATAATAATAGTGTGTGTTTTAATTGTGTATGTAACACAAAGGAAATATATAATTTATTTATTACACATACTTTCAATTTTTTTATGAAATGAATACCTCTAACAGGCAGCAATGCTTTAAATTGATTAAATAATAAATAAAAATACAGTACACTTACTGTAAAAAAATTTTTTGTAAAAATTCAAATTTTAAAGAATTTCTGGTCTTTTGGCCTTTGTATTAATCAAAGAATCCTGAAAACAAAATCTATCACAATTTCCACAACAATATAAAGCAACACCAAATCAGCATTCTAAGGGATCATGAACACTGAAGTGTCAACTTTGGCATCACAGGAATAAAATCAACAGGAATATGATAAAAACTATTAACATAGACATACACTATTGCTCAAAAGGCAGGAGACAGTTTTTTTAAAAGGAATTATTTAATTATTTCAGCAAGAACGCATTAAATTTATCAAAAGTGCAGGGGAGAAACATTTACATTGTTACAAAAAAAACCCAAAATGATATCAAATAAATGAGAACCTTTTGCACTTTATATTCATCAAATAATATATAGAAAAAACTGTATTATAAATACAATAAAAAAGGGAAAAGTTGCTTTAAATTGCAATAATATTTTACAGTATTTACAGTTGTACTGTATTTTATATTCTAATAATATTTCACACTATTAATGGTAGTCTATTAATCTAATAATCTTAATTATATTGTGAATATTTTATAGATCAGCCAAGTCGTCCTGAGGGCAAATATAAGAGCCACAGAAATCAGTTTTCTATACAAGTAGCTTTAGCTGAGAGGAACCTCGTGCCTCTTTCCTCAATCTGTGCATCCCCAGAACACAGCAGCGTTACTGCTGACTTAGCTGCGCAGATGCTTTGGAAGAGCGAACGGCATCGGCTCAGGAAAGTGTGTCAGGCAAGCATATTTGTTATAGAGAGGGGCAAGCCAAGAGCTACCCTGAACAGACGACAACAACAACAAAAAAATTGCCAAAGTGAACCAGCAGTCAAAACAAGGCCGATGTTTACAGGTTTAAGACGGTTAATGTCAGTCAGGACTCCATTTCGGTGGCTAAAAAGACTTTTCAAGCAGCAGGTCACACCTTTCCCCTCACACCTCGCCCCGCTGGGTTCAATCTGCCCATCTCGGCGGTCACAACACTCTGGAACGCAGGCCTTGCCAGGGAGCAGGTGGGAGGGCATCAACAGACACCGAACATGAGGCAGAGCTTTTACTAAAAGCTTCAGAGGCTGTAGATTTTATTAGAACGCATTTGCACAGAAACGGCCTTCCTCTCTCTCCTCCTCACAACGCCGCCGATCACTCTCCGTCCGATAACAGGGGCGAGGCCGCTGAGAAAATGCTGCATCATTCATTGTTGGGTGTCTCCTCGCGTCACGCCATGTGACCCGCTGACACACTCCCATATTGTTGGGGGTTGGGTACGAAGCAGGCAGGAGCATGGTAGGAGAACCTGACCAAAGCCTCGTGCCATAGTGACACTCAGCGGATTATGTCTAAATAAAGCCTCGGCACTGCATGAATCACTCTGTTACTGATCCCACTGCTCAATGAGAAAGGAAGAGAGGACGAGAGAGAGAGGGAGGGAGTAAGAAAGCAATGTAAAAAAAAAAAAAAAAAAGCGAGGGAGCGAGAATGTGAAGTGGAGAAGGCGTTCATCACTGGAGTGCCATGGCTTAGCCTAAGAGGCTTGAATAATCAGTGGTTAAGCTGTCAGCCCTTCTCTTGCACCTACCGTGTGCTACAAACTCCGGTGCGCTTTTAATCAAACAAAAACGCTCAGATCCAGCAACGCTGCCAAGACAGCGCTATAAGACAGGCTTCAAAGTCTCTTTAAGACTTATCCTGACACATTATATTCCTTGCGATGCACAGGCACCATACGGCAGACATCATCTCAAGTCTCTGACGTGAAGTCCAAGTCGAGTTTCAAGTCATTGAGGTGCAAGTGCAAGTCGAGTCTCGAATATCGTTTCAGAACAGTTTTCTGCAGCTTTTGAGGGGCAAGTAAAGTTCGGTAACAACTGTGCAGGTTGGTTTCATGAAACGTGATGAAAACGTTATGTTGTTCAATTAAGTTAAAACAAAGTCTCAAGTTTTCAAGTACACTTTAAGTTTCAGGCCGCTTAAGAAGTGTTCTCTCTAAACTACAGTTTAGTTTGATAAACTGTGTTGAAAAATAATCAACATACATCAATACATTAATAGTTTTTTTATTCGTTCTTATAATTAATTTAACAGTTATAATAATATAATTTCCTAAAAATAATAATAATAATAATAATAATAATAAAAATAACCCAATCTCTGACTGTCACAGCTCACTCACAACATCCGGTGTGTGATGGCACATACAGTAGATATATACACATAGATATGTACATACTGTAGATCCTTACAGATCGTGGCCCATAGAAACAGTCACTTATGAGGCATCTATGTATAGATGTCTACAGTATGTGCCAGACGGTGACGCATTGCACACTGGATGTTGAGAATGAGCTAAAAACAATCAGAGATCGTGGTGTATATGGTAAAAAATGTCATAAATACTGTTTTTTTTTTTGCAGTTTTTCATGTCTTAACACCTCAATGTGTCATCACGAGCTGCAGAGTTTGGTTTCATCGGTGTATGTTTTTTTGACTCTGAGAGCTTTGAAATGTTTGGTTGCCATTGACTTCCATTATATGACTGACAGACTGTAACGGTTTGAGTTAAAAATCTTGGTGTTCAAGTGAAGAAACAAAGTCACCTACATCTTGCCCTGGGAATAACCAGATAATCAACATTCATTTTTCATTAAAATACATATAAAAAAATAATAAAAAATAAAACATTCTTTATTATTTACAATACATTTATAATAAAAATTTCTAGCAAATATAAAAATAATTCGCAAATCTTGGTATTTTATTTGGAATTTGGAAGTCTCAAGTCAGTAGAATTCTTAAAAAAGTAATATTTCCTTATACTTCTCCATCATATCTCCAATACATGACTGGAAACAAGAAAAATAATCATTAATAATAAAAAAATAATAATTTAAAATAATTCTCAGAATTTTTTTTTTAAAAACTACTCATTCCTCTGTGGTAGGTCAACAGAAAAACAATACTTGTTGTTGAGCCCTGGATTTTGTATTTTGAATCAAGTCTCAAGTTGATTGCCTAAGTGTAAATGTAACCTCAAGCCAATTATATTACAACTCAAGCACAACTTGAGTTCAAGTCTCAGACTAGAATTTCTATCCCTGCCACACAGAAACACAGAGACCAGCACATGTGCGTTCAGCGTAGAGCTTGGACGCCATGACTGATTAAATTGGATCACTGACAGATTAACAACAGGATGACCTGACTTAATCAAACAGCCAGCGGCATCAGAAGCTTACACGACCCACGGACCTACAAATTCAGACAAGCCTGCAATGTTTTCTTAACCTTTTCCAGAACATCTCCATTCCACTACATCACTGCAAACAATAAAAATAGCCATGCCACCCAGTCAAGCATTAAGAACGGCGGCAGCGGGGGGTCCAGGGCCGGTTCGACTTCTTCCCCAACCCCCCTCAGCATCCTGGGTCCTGATTGATCTTACAGCCCATCGGCGGGTTAAATTACACTGCAGAGTGGCTTTGCGGAAAGACAAAGGGCCCAGGATTTCATAGGCCATAATTCTTTCTGGGCCTTAACTTTGAAAAGGTGCAGCATTCAATTTCAGCCCTCGGCAACACTTTGCATTCGCTTATGAGTTATGACACAGCCATGACGCTTTTAACTTACTATACAGCCATGCGGAGGAGACCGGCGTACCAATCAGACCGAATGGAGGATGGGAGGGGGAGAAAAAAGATGCAAACTCTCTGTCAGCACAGAGCATCAGTTATAGTGAAATTTAATACAGTAAATAAAAGCGGCTCATCTTCCGGCTGAAGCTAAAGACGAGCTGGCTTCTTTCCACATCCTACTTGCAGAAAGCGCTAAAGTAACGTCGAAATGAAATCATTTACATGTACAATCATGTTTGGATCTCAGTCCGAAGTGACATCCAGGCTCCCATAGTTTTCTGGCAGGCTGGGAATAGAGAGGAAGCCCAGGGAATGGCAGAGGCCTTTTGATACAGCAACTCTGCCGAACCAGCAACTCGGAAGCCAGGACAGCATGAGATCCGGAGAAAAAAAAAAAAAAACAGCCAAAGCACAAAAAGACCAGCTGCTTCGAGATCATGGGCGTCAGCGGAAAAAAAAAATGTCTTGTTAGAGAGAATATAATTGAACTTGTCTGGCAAGTAATAGCTTTTCCTAAAACTTCATGCATCTGTTTCGCGCTGATGAAAATATACAGTGAGGTAAACATACAACTGAAACTAATCTAAAGTGGTTTAGAGATATAAGTCCTCATCGATGACATTTCCAATTTACTCTAGCTTAAGAATCTGCTCATATTTGTAATCATACTACGTGATAAGCACAGCTTCCCAATATAAGTCCACAAGCGAACAGCTAAAAAAGGCACCGTGCTAAAATGCAAATCCTGATTGCCTGACAGGAACATTTCAAAACACTCATGCTGTCACAGCTTCGACATCCAAGAACCTACTAGATCTTAAAGTCACAGTTCTTTATAAGTCGAGCATTAAGGCACGTCTTACTTCTCAAGAGGAGCCGCTATGGGTTCAATGGTTTAGAAACAATATAAAATCAGCAATATGAAGCCGCCAAGTTGTTTTAGAGCAAACATGAAGGGCAGCAAAAAGCCACTGCGCAACATTATTGAATGTCCTTCTAAAAGGAAACAAGTTATAGTTTTCCAATTTAAAAAAGGGAGGTTGAAAGGTACAAGAAACTGGATATAACTAAACAGATCTATGCTGAGTTGAATAAAGTAAGGCAGCATATTTCATTCCTGCTATTCCATCTGTGTTAGTTGAAGATTGGTTTATTGTTTGAACAATCACTACTCCTTTATTCCGCAGTTGGAAATAGGCCAACAAGGCGGCAAAGGAATAATGGTGTTAATTAAGACACCTGTTCTTCTCTGAATTCACTCACCTAACCATTGCTTTTAACAACCCCAGAATACTCTTGTTTACATTTAAAACGGATTAGGAAAGAGAATATGTTCAGGTATAATGTGCTCGTAAAAAGGGCGAGCATTGGGGACGTAATGCCGTTAATCAGATTGATCGGAAATGTCTTTATTGCTGAAGTGACAAGTTTGAGATCTGTCAAACATGTGCCGGTATTGATGTTTGCACCACTTCCAACTCATGCAGCACCCATTCACATCAAAGCACTGAACTGAATGAAGACCTAAGCAGTTTTTGTCTGCTGTGCTCTGTAGTTTTAGACCTGAAATATACGCAAGTATATTAACGCTAATGCTTCCAGCTACTCGATTTTACACGTCAGTGCATCCTGGAATGCAGGTCCAAACATATAGTCAGTTTTTTCCCTTCAGGTCTTGATGGAGCAAAAGTTTCTTATGAGATCATCTTTTATACACATTAAGAATTCTTTGTATTCTCTCTATTCTGATAAGACCGGGAGAGAAAATATGGTTTGAAGGGACAGATCACAAAAAAAATGTGCAGTTTAATTTTGGTTACCATTGACTTTCATTGTATGGACACACAAAAAAAGATCTCCAATCATGTTCTGCAATAGAAAGTCAGTCATACAGGTTCAAAATAATAAGTTGAGTAAGTGATGACAGACTATTCATTTTGATGGGTTTTATGCTTTAAGAACTCCCTTTTTGTATATTAAGGTTTATTACTGGCAGATACTGCAAATAAATGAAAATGAATTAAATGAAAAAGTGTAATGGCACATTCAAGTCACGACGGATAGATCTTATTAAGGAGTTGATAGCATGTGAATGGTACCACAAAATTGTAACTGCGAGTGAGAAACAGTCTATTTTAAGATCTGAGTTTCTGATTTGGGGGTGTGAAAGTGAGAAAAATGGTGGACAGCGTACATCTGTAGCTAATGGTACATTTGTTTTATTTGTGTTTGTGTTGGTTTTTTACAATAAAAGTCCCTAAGTTTCATATACAAAATTGTATTGTTTTGTGCAATTACAAATATTTACTTGCTGCTTATAATAATTCCACTTACAGCACCTTCATATTTTAAATGAAGTAAAAACACCTGATTTGCATTCTTCATTTTACAAAAACACATCACTGTATTTAAAAAAAAAAAAGGTACATCACTATCTTTTTCAGATCAATGTGATTTGAATGTGCCTGACATCGTAATTACAGCTTACCAACTCATAAACACAAACTTGCCAGGAGGACTTCCTTCCTCAAACTATTTGTCAGATAAACAGATCATTTTGCCAAAAACTGAACAAATACAGGACTGAGCAATGTTAAAAGTGCAATGTTTTTATTTTTTTTGTTTTGTTTTTTTAGGAGAATCAGACTACAAATGAATCACTGGTACGAAAAAAATGCATTTGTTTTTTTAAAAGTTTAAAATACTGTTTTTTAAAATAATGTTAAATACAAGCACCTGTACTGTATGTTTCTGACCATATTAAATGTTTAAATTAACAATGAATGCCTTATTATGTCGGTTCAGTAGTTACATCGTGACATGGGTAATTCTAGAAGCACAAGTTTCCTCTAAACACCTCAGCATAAAACAACTCTGACACACAGAAAATAAACTGCTGCAGGGGTCAAGGACAACACAGAGAAAGCGTGTGAAGCTAAAGTACACACTCTGCACTCGGTTTGTGGCACGGAGCATCGGTTTTCCAGCGTATCCATAGCCAGTGGGCATTACACAGCTTCAGATAAAGTCTTAGATAAAGGAAGTGGTAAGTACTCTTTGCGAACTGAGTTTGGGCTCGGAAACAGTGACCTCACAGATTCTAATCCCTCATCTCTCTTTGCACGCTTCCCTCTGAGAGGAACTGCCAGAGGGGAAAACTTGAAAGCAAAAGAGAGTGAGGGAGGGTGCGTGAGAAAGAGTGTGTGTGTGTGTGTGTGAGAGAGAGAAATAGACAAAATGACATGCAAAGAGGAAAGAGTGTAGAAAAGCGGGAAAAACAGCACAACAAAGTCACATCTAGGTGCTGGCTTACCTGCACTCTGTTCACAAGACGGGATGGTGAAGTGAGGATAGTCAAAGGGGTTGTGGGAGGAGGGTCCGGGCGGGTTGATCCAGCCGCTGACGGGTGGTCCGGGAGGGAGGAAGGAAGGATGGAGTGACAGGGAGCAGGGAGATGGGGAGGCCAGAGGGGGGATATGAAGCACTAGTCCTCTGTCTTTCCCTCTTTATCCCTCTGGCACAGAGGCAAAGAGGCAGACACCAGTACCTGCAGCCACTCAAATAATAGGAGAGAAAAGAGTGCTCACATCCACACACGCTCCAGCACAGGGAGGAAAGAGAGAACGCCCCTCCCACTCCTTCCCAGGACCCAATCGCACGCAGACTTCACTGGCAACGAATGGGAGCGCAGGCAGTCGGTGCCATGCCCTAGCCAATAAGTGCAATTGCTCATATCCAGTTGGAATAATTAGTCCGAGAGCAGAGCCGAGCGGCTTCCTTTCTGAAGGACAGACAAACGGGCGCACTTACCCAATAAGTGTGATTTAAGACCGCATCCGACATTAAAGTAATTAGATTGTGCCGCACTTAACCTAGCAGAATAACGCTGCATGCTCCACTGCAGAACTGGCAGAGGCGCAGGCTACACCGGATGGGCTTTGGAAAGGTGCAATGATGTTAAGCAGGCAGAAATGATGCGTAAATAGGAGGAGAAAGAACAGGAACTTTTAACAGTATGATCAATGCGCATGATTCTAACGCTGTGACACTTTAAGGCTTGACGCTTTATTCACGATATTCATAATCAGTGTTAGAAACGTAAGGGGAAAAAAACTAACTATTTTTAAATGTTGTATTATTGTTATTTATGTTTTTATCTATTTATTTACACCTCCTCCTGACATAGTTCTTAAAGTAATAGTTCACCCAAAAATGAAAATGACACCATGAACTATTAGGTGTATGTGACTTTCTTCATTCAGACAAACAGTCTGAGCTTTCCATTTATTTATCCTGGCTATTTCAAGCTTGGTAATCCTGGTGGATAGCTTTAGTTTTTCTTACAAAAAAACCATCAATCTGCTTCAGAGGACATGTGATAACACACCAGAGCAAAAAAGGTTAATTTTACATCACAGTACTTGCGGGTATATCAGATGTACAGAGATTTAAAATAATGGCTGCTAAAGCTTGGAAGAGCCAGCATACAGATTTTTTAAGAACTATAGGCTGTGTTTGTCGTCAATAAAGAGTCATATACACCTACTGTAGGATGGTTTGGGGGTAAGTAGTTTATGGCGTCATTTTTATTTTTGGGTGAATTATTCTGTTCTGTGCTATACTAAATATTTCATTTAAATAAACAATTAAAAATTATTTTTAAAAAAATTATGTTTCTATTTATCAAATAATGGTCAGACAAATTAAAAGAAACACAACAATAAATAAATAAATAAATAATAAATAATAATTAGATAATAAGAAATGTTTAATGCAGCACCAAATCAGAATATCAGAATGGTTTCTAAAGGGTGATACTGAAAACTGGATCCAAACTGGATTTCAGCTTTACATCAGAGGGAAAAAATTACATTTTAAAATACATTTAATTAAAACAAAAAACTATTTTTTATAGTAATAATATTTTACACTATTAAAACAAAATGAAGTTAAATTAAATATATATTTTTAAAAGAATCAAAGAATAAAAATTCTGAACTTTCGAACTGTACTGATTTCAATATATACATTTAAATATAGTTATATGAACAAATATAGAGAAATGCACCTTAAAACCAATCCAAATATTGCCTATTAATCAAAAAGTTAATTTCTGACTTTGCTCACACTTTCTCTACATAAAACCAAAATCATAGACCCGGAACAGAGCTCATTTCAAAAGACCTTTTTTCTGTTCTCCAGATCAATACTCTGGCTTGGGTCTTGGCTTCCAATCAATCTGATTAACTGTTAGAATGAAGAATGTAATGCACATCGGCCGGCACTATCCCCTTCACAGCAGCAAGGACTGATGTGGGGACAGAGATGTAATAATGTCCTATTAACAACTGCAAAGAAGGCACCTCTATATACTTTCAGGATGACAAGGTGGTGCTCAAAGTGGCGAAACTTCTCTTAGCACCCAATTCTGCTGACGTCCGAGCGACCAGGCATTATTTCAGGGTCGGGGCTCCTGACCCATTCGTGGTTTCTGAGAAGCATACGCACTTCTGCTCAGTGAATCTAGTCGAGCGGTGAAATCGATGCACCTATCAATATCATGCATCATAACATGGGCTTATATGCATAAAATGAGCAAGCACAAACCTATGATGATTCAGCAGGTGTTCGCAAATAGCCCTTCCAGACATCACATACATCAGCGTATCAGTATTTACAAATAAAGCAGCTTAAACAAGGAGTTGACAGGGAAATGTGCTATAGACTGTGGCACGCTACAGAGCGCAGGGCTTCCTCCAAGAGGACTGGGTGGGAGAGGAGGGCCCATAAAAAATGCATGAGCAACAGGAGGAGATGTCACATTGGATATGTTTCCAGCTGCAGAGATACTGGTGTGTGGAGAGCCGCGAGAGTGAAAGGTACAAGTGAACTCAGGTCTAAGAAGAGAGAAGTGAGGGGAAAAGGCACTTAACTTCCACCGCTAAACCTGCCAAAACCATTGGCGCGCTGTGCCAGCAATAACAGAGGTTTAGACATAAATCCATTGATGCACAAGAGATTTAATGGCTTATGTATGGCTTGATGCGTAAATATCCACAATCACTATAAAAAAATAGTATTTATTCAGCCTGTATATCGAGGCTGTCATCACACTTACTGTCCCGGTGATTCACATTCAGTCTGAGACACAGATCTGTTTCATTATAAACGCATTTACAACAATGGGGTTTTGAGAGCATGGCATTCCACTGCCTTAGTCTACAATTTCAGAAAGATATCTCATCAAATATTCATTAATTCTGGAGTACAATCATGCTTTAAATGTCATGCTTAGCAGGGGAGATGAGCACCGCTTAGGCAAGAGGATTTATAACATGTGGCACTTATAAGTGGATGTCATTATACTGGGGTTTGATGTCTTTAAACAGTGACTTACAATACAAACATGCATATGTGGGCAAACAAAAATAAATAGTGGTTTTGTATAAAGTAGAATAATTGGTTACTGGCGATTTGTAAGAATTGCAACAGATAAATCCAAACCAGGCTCTTTGGTAAACATGCCTTGATGTTACAGTGTTGTTGCAAAATTTTGCTACATTGATTCATATACATTTGTGTCACTTTTGAAGAAAAATAATCTTGGTTTTGCTAAAAGCAATGTTTTATTATGTTCGTTTTCTTAGTTTTTTCATATCGCAGCATTTTAGAAATGAAATGTCTAGTGAGTGACTTTACGAGATTAATGCTCTATCATGTTTAAAAATAAAGTACACCTGCACTAAGTGAGTGTTTTGATAATAACATAGTTTAGGGAGGAAAGCTGGACAAATTAATCGCGGCTGGCATCGCATCATCTAATCAATCTATCTCCTCATTACGAATACCCAATCAAATCCTTCCTACCCACTATAAATAACCCAGTTTTTCCTACATCCGCATCTCGCTTTTGTGCACCCCTCCTCCTCCCCATCTCCTCCTTTTCCAGACGGAGAAACGTCTAGGTTACTATTGTAACCCCCGTTCCCTGATGGAGGGAACGGAGACGTATGTCGTATCGACAGACTG
>JAUCNO010001888.1:6201610-6216605 GCA_032353835.1 Enteromius viviparus
TAGATAGATAGATAGATAGATAGATAGATAGATAGATAGATAGATAGATAGATAGATAGATAGATAGATAGAACGACAGATATATAAATCCAGTACTCTTGAGTGTTTTTAAAGGAAAATGAAAAGTGACAGGGCTCTGCTGAAGGCTCTGTTTGAAGGGTCACTGGCACTCACCAGGCACTGTCCCGCAGGACATCTCTGCCATCAAACGAGTAGATAGGAGCACTGTCCTTCATCCTGCTCTCTGAGTCACTGAAGAGAGACTCCCAGCTTCTAAAAAGGACTTGATCCTGTAGAGGAGTATATCAATGCCATCAAAAGATAGGAAATATTCAAGATCATCTAGTGAGATTATTGGGTAAATCTGGTCTTCAAATCAAATGAACACATGTGCCAACGCAGACAATTCTACAAGAGTGTCTACTCGTAAAACTAGTGTTCACCCGAAACAAAAAAAAACGCATTTGCTTTTGTTTTACAAGGAAAGCTAACTAAGAGCACATAAATTGCATTAGTTTTGAACTCTTCAAAAAGAATTAAAGTATATTTATGAATTATGAATTTTCAACTTGACTGCGTGATCAAAATGCAAACAGAAGATAACATCCTAATTTACTCACTGAAAACCTGCAATTGCAACAAAACACGACAGATGATTTTAGGCTAATAATAATTCTACATAGTGGGAAAAAAATTTATTTTAGATGTAGTATTTGATCTGACAGTTTATACATTTTAATAGAATGTTGTTGTCTCCATTTAATAAAAGCAATATGAATTGTAGTGGTTTTACAGTGGTTAAAGTGATTTACAGTACAGTAGGTAATCTGCCACAATAATCACTGTAATTTTAAGGCTTTTAAATTTAATAACCTTGAATTCATATCTGTATGGCTAATGTAATACACAACAGGCTTATTATTTGTTTGCTCAAACCAAAACCATTAAAAATATCTTGAAAACTAATAAAAATGACAAAAAGTTTAAATAATAATAAAAAAATACATATATATATATATGTGTGTGTGTGTGTGTGTGTGTGTGTGTGTGTGTAAAATAGTATTCATTGATACAAAAAAATAAAAACACTGCTACACACCTTGAGGTTAACAATCGGTAATGTCTCTCTGTCAGATTTGCGAACGATACTGTAGAGATCTTGAAGTTTGGACGAGAGGAAGGCTCTGAACGTTCCCTTCAGACCCACGGCCCGGGCCTGCTGAAAGCACAGGAAGTCTGCCCCACGAATGCCTCTCATGTTCCCCACTTGTGGAGAATTCAGGGCAATAAGATGTAACTGTACAAAAAATGATAATGGTGTCAAAAAGAAAATCAACACAGAGGACCAGTGCGAATGTTGTGATGAAGTTGACTGAACTAACCCCTGGTCCAGAAGTGTGGATGTGGCCTTCTGGTTGACTGATAGGGGGGCTGGGACGGCGGGCTGGAGTGATGGGGTTCCTCTCTGGTTGTTGGGGGTATCTGTGTGGTTGTACAGGATCGGTGTACCTGTTTTCAGTGTAGGGTGGGTATCGTGGGTCAGGGTAACGGGAGTCAGGGGGGCTGGGGTTTCTGTTCTCTGGCTCTCTCCTTGGAAACTCAATCGGCGGGAGCGGTGGAGAAATCTGCTCTGCTCCATTGTTAGCTGTGTGGTCTTGGGAATAGTGAACAACAGGGGGTGGCTGGACCGCTGCCACTTCATTGTCCTGAGGAAGAGCCAATAAGCTAGTCATACCTTCAGGAATTAATTTGCACATCCACTAATTCCAGCCTCCTTTGATTAAACTGTGGGTGCTTATTTGAATGTTAAAGCATAAAAAAGAGCTTTATTTGCACTGCTTACCAGCTCTCCGTAGAAGGGTTTATAATCTCCAAGCTGCAAATAAAACCAAAACTGTGTTCAAATTTGAGAAGACACAAAAAAGAGAGTAAAGCCTTACACTGTAATTTTTGATAACCAAGGCATAAAGGTAGTGACAAATAAGAACGCATAAAATTATGAAAAAAATCTAGTTTAAAACACCATGTTCCTAGAAATATGTGCATTCTTGATGATTTTCTGAAAAACAAAATCTTATGTAATTTTATATTATAATACCATAATTTTGATTTAACAGCTCTATTTTCATTGGCTTATTTGTTAATATTTCGTTACACCTGGAGTGTGCTTAAGTAACTACTTTCCAAATAAAATGATCTTTCAATTTACCAAAAAGTCTTTAAACAAATTTTTTCATTCATTTTTTTTACATTATTTATTATTTAATTATTATATACAATAAAAGTTTTTGCAGAGTTATCTCATTTGACAAACAAAACAAATCCTGCCATGCCATAAAAATGTCAATAAAAAAAAATTTGAACTTACTAACTCTGACATTCATAGTATTATGATATTCTGGTAAATGTATCAGTCATGACTTAATATCATTTCACATTTTATGGCTTACTTGTCACATAAAAAAATCTGTATGGTGGTTATTCAACAACATTAACTTTAATTTGGCAGACACTTTTTTTTTTTTTTTACCAACAAATGATCATTGTAAAAATGATTATCAAAAGTAATTTTATGTATGAAATGCATTTTTTTTATATTATTGCAATAAATGAAAAGGTGTGAAAAAAGAGCACAATACCATCACTTGTCTGACACCATCCCGAACCCTGAGGTAGAGGTCATTTCTGTCCAAAATGTAAATCAAAGCACCTTCGGTCTGTCTGCGTGCCGTGCCCATCATTATATCATAAGACCTCAGGAAAATCACCTGCTGGCACATATAAAACCATGGGTATAATTAGTATCAGGTGTGTAATCATATATATGGTTTCTTTCATCACTTTTCCCACACTCACCCCAGATCCAGTGCCAGGAATACCTGGTGGGCCGGGGGGACCTGGAGGTCCGGGAATACTGAGGGCTAAAAGAAACAAAAATCATGTTTTATTTAAGTTCCTCAAAAATATTATGTTCGTTAACTGCACTTTTTTTCTTACGTGGTCTGTAGGCTCCTGGCAATGACGGTGACCCTGGAGGACCAGGGGGTCCAGGAGGTCCTGGGGTTCCTGGACGACCATCATAACCAACTCCAGGTGTTCCTGGTGGGCCCTGTGGTCCTGGGGGACCTCTGATTGAGTCTCCTTTAGGTCCCTGGAAAAGATCTCTTTGATGAGGCCATCCATATGTAGGCAAGTACTCCAAGTTATGTTGAAAAAATACCCAATAATTCTTACGGGAAGTCCAGGGTTTCCAGGTGGTCCTTGTACAGCTCCAAAACGAGGGTCATAAGATCCACCTCCTGGCTCTCCTTTCTCTCCTTTAAGACCGGACTCACCGCGCATCCCCTTCAATTCACCCTGAGGAAATAGATGTCATATCTGCATTGGATAAATCACAATCAGATTGGTTCATCAATACGTTTGTTTAGAGAATGACATACCTTTAAAATCTGGAAATAATCCACTTCATTTCCTGTGGGAAAATGAGAGAATATTGCATTATATACATTAAGCAACACAAGTGATATGATAGTGATGTCCAGCTACTGTAAAAAGTCAGGGTACTTTAGGGAGTCACTAAATTTACAGAGGCAGAGACAACCTTGTTATCCCTGGCTGCCATTGGCCCTGAATGTCTACAAACAGCAACAGTGGTAAATTTTACCTGGCGGTCCTGGAGGACCACGAAGTCCCTGGTCTCCTTTCTCTCCTTTAATAGCTTTAGAAAACAAAACAACACATTGTTTGAAGTTGCCAAATGTATTAGAAATTTGAACATATTTATGTTCAAATCAATATAAAATGCAGTTCTCATACCATTTTTTTCCCCCCTGTAAGTGAGTATTGTTTTATATTTTTGAGCAAAACGTCATTAAAAAGGAGCTAAAATGTAGGTTGGGACTTGGATTTTATTCAATGAGAAATAACTGGACTAAAGTGAAGTTCATTACATCAGCAGTAAAGAAAAGGCTGATTCTTTTAGAAACCATTTGCAGTTAAATTATGTACAGTAATATCACAAAAGGACTTGAACAATGTAAATAAGAGTGCATGTAGATTTCCTGTTGACTTTATGGACCTTGTGACAAAATGTCTTTTGGTCATCTGCTGTGACAAGAATGACTGTGACAACCTACCTGGATAGTGCCTCGAATAATCTTCATATCTCTGAAATGGAAAACGAAGATTGCAGAATATTGTTGTTGCAATCATGACCACTTCAATTCAACATAGCCAGCATATGGCCTGCTCGTTTTGCAACATTTCATGCATGAATTACAGCTTATTTGACACAAAAAGCACTTACACCGAATCTATCCAAGGGCACAGCAGGTCCTGGGGGACCAGGCGGTCCCGGGGGACCAGGAGCACCCTGTATAGACACAAAATAACTTATAAGGGAAAAGCTATCTATATAACAATCAACGAAGCAACAAACTGCATTTATTTTCAAATTCAAGAGCTTGTGGTGTACTGACTGGGTAGCCATATCCAGAGCCTGAGCTTGGTTCTCCCTTCTCTCCTTTGTATCCGTTCACACCTGGACGGCCCTACAGACAGAAGATGCATTTATTAAGCACACAGTCAGTTAAATATGCTGTTGTCTGTCAAGGAATATGTTTTGTTGATGAACATTTAGAGACTTACGGGTCTGCCTGGCATTCCAAATTCACCCTTTAAACCAGGAGGTCCAGCTGGACCCTGTATAAAAGGAGGTATAAAGAAGATGTTGCTCAGGATGTTCCAAATATATGATAGTATTAACTTCTAACTGTGAAAAAATGTAACAAATACAAACATACAGGAGGTCCGACTGGTCCAGTAAGCCCTCTATCACCCTACAAAGAGGGGAAAAAATCATTTTGATGAGAGGTACTAAAATGGTTATACACCCATTTAATCTTTAGCATTTTCCTAATTTTGAAAATATGAAGAAACACATTTATTTATTGTATTTATTTAGTGACTAAAAATCAAAACTGCATGTTTCCAGGACACTCCACTTCATATCTAATTCACGTTCAAACCAAAAACAAAACAAACCTTTTGGTTTGTCAGTCCACCAAGGTAGAGTGGGTTTCCATCAGGTCCAAGAATTATTCCAGGTTCTCCTTTCTCACCCTACAAACAAAATGATGTTGCAGCGGTGAACTCTGGGTTCTTCAGCACTTCAATTTAGGATTTATTTGTTGGTATTTGCTTCCAAACCTTAATGCCATAGCCAGGTGAACCAGGTTCTCCTCTGTCACCCTTTGGTCCCACTGGGCCCTGATTGGTAAAGCAGATACAGTACAGCGTGAGATTGATGATAAAACACATAAATCAGACTATAAAGTTTACATATATATGTGTAATGCGGTACTTACTGGGAATCCTGCTTGACCAGGAAGACCACCCCCACCCTGAAAATCATATAAATAATGTAAGAACAATACAACAACTTTTAGGGTCTATTTCAACGCCAACAAGATAATTTCTTGTATCCTAATGCCATTTATCATACTAACAATAAACTACCAGAAGAAACATTTTCATACCTGAGGACCTGGTCCTCCAGTTTCATCATACTGTGAAGAAAAAAATGACAAACAGTTTAAATTAAAGCATGAATAATTATATTAAAGCAATATAAATGTGAAAACTTACATTTTCAGAATAACGATAAATAATTTGTCCAGGTTGTCCAGGGGGGCCGGGGGGCCCTGGAAGTCCACTTCCATCTCGACCAGGTTCACCCTAAACAAATAATCACATTTAACAATGATTAAATAAGTCATTTACCATTTCAAATATACGTAACCTCTTCAGACCAAAAGTAGGCTCACCCTGTCTCCTCGGTCTCCCTTGTCACCCCTTGGTCCCTGCAGGAAAATACAAAACACTGAAATCAGCCTGAAGTACAGCACATCAGCGTGGCTGTTTAGTAAATCTGCACCTAGGAGTTTTAATAAAATGAAACGCACCTGTGGTCCTGGGAAGCCATCCAAACCAGGCTGGCCATCTTTTCCCTGAGCTCCCTCGCTGCCTTTCTCACCAGGAAATCCTGGTAAGCCAGGCTTACCCTAGAGAACAAGATATAAATAAATTCAAAAAGGTATGATCTAAAGTTAATATCTTTATTTATTCGTTCAAATGAGATATCTATCCTAAAGTCTTACTTGTGGTCCTGGGGCACCCTGAAATCAGATAGGATTGCATTAAATGAACTGCTACAGATCAATATAGTAAACAGATCAACAATGGTAAAGAAAAACTCAACAGAACAACAAACCTGGACTCCTATTGGTCCTCTTACTCCAGGGACTGAACCGAAGTGAACACCAGAGCCCTCCATATCATCCTGAACACATACAGAGAGCTCAATATTTCGGCATTAATCCTAAAAGACTGTGACTGTCCTAAATATGATTGACTAATACTTACAAAACCAACATGATAGCCTGGGCCAGGAGGGCCAGGGAGCCCTGGTGGGCCAACAGGTCCCATTGGTCCTGGAAGACCAGCAAGTCCACCCTCTCCAGGAAGGCCAGGGGAACCAGAAGCACCTTTGGCACCCTTTAAAAACAAGCAGAAAGAAATCAATAAAAAGGTGACTACTAGATCAGTGGAGTTAGCTTTTAAGAGAATATTAGTTTGCACGTTCAGATGATGAATCAGCACAGCAGTTTCACAAAGAGTCCACACTACCATCAGTATAGTGATGTAATGTTACAAGTATTAGTACTGTAAAGTAGAAAGTGAAGAAAATCGATTGCCACACTCAAGACCTGCTACCTGCCACCCTGCAGCTTTAGAGGAGAAGGATGAGGTAGAGTAGGAGAGAAGATCATAGAGATAGCTGGGAAAGTAGGAGTTTTGCTACAGAGACAGAAACATGAAAGAACCCTGAGTGGGTTTGACTGAAAAAAAGCTGTTTCTTCCACACAGTGTCCAAACTAGATGTGACGTAATAAAGCAACGTTATTTCTTCAACAATGGGCACTTCTGATTATGAGCAACTGCTATACGATGTCAAAGCAATCTGTGGTGGAAATCACATTTTTGACATCCTTTTTATCTTTTTATCAAGTTACAGCTTGAGTGAAAAAAGTGCGCAGTAACAAAAAAGGTTATGAAACAATATTAATCTTAACGTAAACACTAATTTTACATGAAAGGAATTCTGTCTGCTTGGTAACTAAGCACTAATATCTAAATCATTTTCATAAAGTACTGCGAATACTGAAATGGTTCATGATTATTTTACTTTGTTTAGATTGGCGTGTGTTTTTATGATTGTAAATTCATTTTTATGATTAAAAACAAACAAACATTTAATAATAGGTTTTCATGCATTAAGACTGAAAGTCTGGGTCTTGGGAAATGGTAAAACAAACAAAAAACATTTCCACATCACAGATAATTGAAAATAGCAAAATAAAAAAAAATGGAAAATTTGACCTCTTGGAAATTGACAGGTTTGCATTTCTGATGCTGACAGTGAAATCTCACAAAATCCTGCTCTGCAAAACTATATATCATACATATGTATTAATAATCATTATTGTGAAAACAGACAGATTGCTTCTCACTGGATCTTGCTCCGTCACGCCTGGATAGGACATTATGACATTATTACTTATTAATTTAATTCCTATTAAAAGCATACAGAGCATTGACTTGTAAAGAAAGTTTTTTCTTAACATTTAAATATGTGATATGCGAACGAACATATGCATACTGTGCACAAGTATTTTAGAGGTTTCTCAAGAGGTGCCCGTATTACGCAAACTGACCTTCTCTCCCACAGGTCCAGGTAGGCCCAGCTCACCGGCATCACCCTGTGGAGCACAAAATCAGTCCACTGTCTAAAGATAGCTACCATTACAAATCTCAACAGAGCTGAATTATGCAAGTCCAAGTCCATTAAAGGACCGGTACAGCTATCTATGTACATTATGGTCAGGGCTCCTACACTTTTTTACCAATGGATTGCTGTGACTTTTCCATGACCTTTCCAGTCGTTTGTGATTACAGCATAAGGACGTTTTAGAAATCATTTCCGAGACTACCAGGCTGTTTTAACATTTGCATGCCAGACTGTGATTAGAGGGTCCAGCCAGTGTCCTCTACTGTATGTTATTGCCCACTTATTGAGCACAGCCATAAATATTTTGTCCCTGGCCCTGATGTCAAATGAAATAATGGATTTAAAATGACTGCTTCATTTTCAAATGTCTCCAATATGACAAGCTAATGTCATCATCCTGGCTTATAAGCATGTTTTCTCTCCACAAGCATCCACAAAAAGCAAAATTTAGATAATTAAAGCTTTCTTGAGAATATCTAAAGTTTTTCCCATGTGTATTAAGCACAATGTTAAATTCCCTGTTCTTTTTTAGGTTTTAAAAGAAGAGAATGGACTTCCTACCCTTTCTCCTTTCGGCCCAGGTAAGCCTGGTTTTCCATCAGCACCTGATGGACCTGCAAGTCCCTATTTAAAAAACAAACATGATTCTTTTTTAAATGTGTTTATTTATTTGTCATTTTTTCATGACTTTAACAAGACACAGAATGACAGGTTGAAACAATCGAAGCACACACACACTACCCACAAGGCCTTAAACTTACCGGTTGACCTGGAGCTCCATTTTGTCCAGGAGGACCAGGAGGCCCAAAACCTCCAGAGCCCGAAGACCCAGAGCCAGGGGGACCGGGGGGACCAGGGGGACCAGGAGGACCAGGAAGGCCAGGCAAACCGGATATTGCCTATCAATAAATGAAAAGTTACTAAGTAAAGAACTGGGAGCTTTTATAAACAGAAAATTTAAGGTAAAATAAAATGATAACAAAAGTAACATATTTTGCTTAATTCAATATCTTTTTCTTTTCTGTTCAGCAAGGGCATGTTAGATCTTAAAACATGTCAGTGCCTTTGTTTTGTCTCAAGATGCACACCAGTAATTCTAAGGCACGTTTAGAAAAATTTAAATGTTAAAAGTCCTATTTAACTTAAATGTCCTAATTGAACCAGAGCCTAATTATGGCTTAGGCTAAACTCTGTCTATAAAACCGGGCTTAAAAATCTTACCAACCCCAAACTTTTTAAACCAAAGTGTATATGAAGAAGATTGAAGATTATCAACAATGAATGACACGTCATTCCAAAATGGAGACTTCTAGTTGTTGAGCACTAGATCTGACTTGATGCTATAAATGAATTTTAGGACGTACCCGTACACTGTCTAGATCAAATCCAGAGCCTTCCATGTCCACAAATGTCTATAAAATGAATACAGAGAAAAGATTGTGAAACAGTCTTTAAAAGGAAAGTGTTCACAAAAACAGCTGACTTATAATGAACTCACAGGCCTATCAGAGTGAGATGAGGGTCCCGGTGGGCCAGGAGGTCCTGGTGGTCCACGAGGCCCTGGCTGACTTTCACCTCGATCTCCCTAAAATGAAAACATAAGAACAAAAAGTTGAACTGGCATTCTGTAAAAGGCATGCACAATTCAATTCTTAATGGTGCACAACCCTGATAATGCCATAATAACCCACGATAAAAGACATCAACAATACTTACTTTCTCTCCTTTGAGTCCAGAACTCCCAGGAGTTCCAGGAAAACCAGGAGGTCCAACTTGACCCTGTTACAAAAACAGATTTTTAATTATTTGCACATGAACGTAAAAAAACAAAAAACAATCAGATTTTTCTTCCTGTTTTATACACTAAAAACAAACTGCACTCCCCAAATACAGAAGCAGGTATGATTTCATATTGAAAAATGTACTTGACGCAGTCTATTTTATAACAGAGTTTTATGATATGCATTACTTACAGCTTTTCCATCTTCACCAGGGTCACCCTATAAAGGAGAGGAGAGAATATTAGTTTTGTTCGGATATGACCAATGCATAATGCATAGTTTCAAGGGCAGAAACACAATGTGCCTTTGTGTTTGCAATGATGCATATCTTAAACCTGCATTAACATCATTCTCTGCTTGTGATTGGGAACACCATAGGGATCTATTACTGTTCTAACACATCAACGGCAAACGCAAGACCACTTATGACACATACGGCTATGGTATAACACTGTTCCTTTTAAATGGAAATGCATTCGATAATAGAAAAGAGAGCCAGTAATTGAACCATTCCTATGACTGTGATCTACTCACCGGCTCTCCGTCAGCTCCAGCAGGGCCAGGGGGTCCTGGTGGTCCGGGTGGTCCTATTGGTCCTGCCACCCTCTGCACAACTGACCCATCTCCCCTCATTTCTACCTCTGCACTGGGTCCTGGGGAACCGGGAGGCCCTGGAGGCCCCGGAGGGCCACGGTCACCCTTTGATCCAGGATAACCAAAACCAGAACTGCCCTGAAACCAAAAAGCATGACCAAGGATGATGAATATAATATAATTGCAATTTTAAAAGAATATTGCTCTTGGTGTCAATGGGCTTCAAGTTTTGTAAATGGAAAAAAAAGAATAAGCATTCAAAATAGGAAATTAATCTCTTAAAGGGAGAGTTCAGCAACAAATGATCATTTTTCATTCATTATTAGTATTTTATTCATGAAACACAAAAACAGACAACAGGGAGATCATGCATTTGCCTATTATCTAATTTTCTGTTTTGCAAAAAATAATAATGAAAGCAGGGTGCATGAAGGAAGAGTACATCTCAATTCTGGCATGCACTTATCGTTTAATTCACGTTTAACAGATGTTGTCATAGTTATTGCAAGTCAGAAGCATCAGAACAAACCTTCATTCCTTTCTCTCCTGCGTCACCCTGTGAAAACACAGACAAAAATGATTGACCTGTCTGCCACTCTCACCACTCTAACAGATGGCTGAACATTCAAGCTCCCCATCATTGACTTCACACATTACTGTGAATTCTGAAGGGCATAAAACTTCAATATAACAATTCTACCAAAAAAAAAAGGGCCTTTTATAGAACTCATCTCATATTAGCTGTTAGCACAGCCTGTGTTATTGTTTTTATAAAAGCTTCGAAATAGTTTAGATGCATAGCTGCTTCTATAAAACTAATAGCTCTGACTCTCGAGTCTATTAACATTGCATATCAGTTGAATTGTAGATTAACATTGCTTAACAACTGAACTATATCACTGCTGGATTTTTGAACAAAAATAACATCCCAATTAGAGTAATGGACATGTTCTCAAGGCCTATTCCTTTATAGCAAGCTTTTCAGTATTCAGTACTCACCTTCACTCCTTTTGCACCGCCACCAGACACAGATCCAGATCCTGCATCGCCCTTCGGCCCCGCAACACCTCTGTCACCTTTGGCACCCTTCTCTCCTCTTTCTCCTCTGTCTCCTTTCGCACCTGTCAATTTTTACATGTCTGGTTAATATAAAAATAATTATTTTAAAATGCTTAACATTTTGAAAAACATATCTGGCTCATATCTCACCCCAAAAACAACAGAACAAAATAAGAAATTAGACGTTTGCACGTATTCAATAAAGTCTCTTTTCCAGATTTTTTAACACTGTGACACCATTTTCCTGTCAACTCGATTCATTGACATGCAAAAAAAAATCTGATTCAAGTCACTGTAATGCAAAAAGGAGCATTTTAATTAACTTAACATAAATGCTGCACATCAAATACTAGTTTAAAGTTCAAATATAGCTAGCTTTAATATAGTTACAGTACAAGAATTCAATTGAGAATTTTTGGAATAATACTTTAAAAGTAAAATATACAGACTCATTATGAAAAAGGCCAAAATTTTTATGAAAATAAAGTCAGAATGCAGAATATCTAAATGACCCTAAAAGGCTTATAATGGCTTCTTAAAAAAAAAATATATATATATATTTTATTTATTATATTTTTTGAGGTGAAATGTGACCTGGCATGTTTTTGTGATAGGATAAGATAACTTAAAATAAAATAAAAATGACAAAATACCATGACTATATGCCAAACTCCACATATTCATGTAAGAATATGCCTACCAGCAGAAGCTTCTATAAGCAGGCCAATAAGCATAGTGTTTGGATAAAAACAACACAAATACAATATAATAATTCTAGCAATGAACACCATACATTAGCAGCAAACACTATTGCTCACTCCCAGTCTGCTGCAGTCCCTCCTGGGCATCTCTACACACTTCCACAGCTTTTTGCCAGCTTTTCATGCAAAGCGTCATGTAGAAATTCAGAGGATTTCAGCCGAGAATTTCTGCTGAGAATTTCTATCCAGAAATTCCATGTCCATTTGAGAGATTTCCATCTCTTCATTAGCGACCCACCTGTTGAACCTGCAGGACCGAGTCTGGACTCCAGAGAATACCGTGTGCCATCGCCAGCTGAGCCTGACGTACTCAGAGACTTTGAAGCTTGTCTAGAATCATCATACGACCCAGAAGTTTGCCTGCTAACACCAACTGAGTCAAGATTTTGTCGCGAGTCACCATAACGGCCAGAAGTTTGTCGGGAACGACCGTATGAGTCCGATGACTGTCGAGAACTACCATGCGATCCAGAATTTGTTTGGGAATCACCATATGAACCAGAAGATTGTTCAGAATCACCGTATGAGCCAGATGTTTGCCGAGAATCGCCATAGGAGACAGATGTTTTTCGGGAATCCCCATACGAACCAGATGCTTTTCGAGAACCTCCATATGAGCCGGATGTTTGTCGAGAATCACCATAGGACCCAGACGTTTGCCAAGAAGAATCGACTGAGCCTAATATTTAACAAAACTTACCAATTCACCTCATTCTGAAGAAAGATCACACTTCAGTAAACCATTTACAAAAAGATGTCGAAAATTGTATTGATGCGAAATAGTACACAGACAACAAAAAGTTGAACACCTTATTTTAAAATATAACACTAATATATAAAAACAATAATGTTGGTTTTATAATTATTATTATCAGTGATTTTATGTTCTGTAATTGTGATATTAAATCTGTATATTAGCAGTGAGATTTTCAGAAATAAAAATGTATACAACTATACATTTGTATAAATACAATAAGTAAAGCAACAACTGAGTTTAATACATACACACACACACAGACATATTTTATAGATTTTTTTTTAAAATATCATGTTTTTCATTATGTTTTTAGTGTGTTTTATTGTGTATAACTTAATCAACATAACCCAAATGCAGTTTGATTGAGATTAATTACACAATAAATACACAATGAAAAAACATGATTTTTGAAAATTGTAAAAAAATGGAAATCTGTTTTTTCAAATGAACTCTCCATTTATATATATATATATATATATATATACACACACACATACATATATATGTACCTTAGTGTTTAAGCCATCAATAACCTATAACAAAACCTGAATAACAACTTTTTCAGAATCTTATGCAAATGTAAAAACACAGTCCAATTTGCATTGCACCAGTAGAGGGCGCCAAATACCACTGTGACTGCTCTATAAACACAACTGGTTTTTATAGTCAGTCTACTCTATCATGTCTGTCACAAAACATGTTTGCATCTGCAAAACAATTTAATGAATGACATCTACATTAGTAAACCTCAGATTACATTTTAAATCTCCCTGCCTTCAAAACGCTATACACCAGGACTGAAGGATCAGTGCTGTTAAGACACACTAAGGTACACTTTCTGATTAATTTGAATTAATTTTCCTTCATGAACAAAATGACAGAATCAGAAAGTTGTAAATGAACCCAGAAAGAGTTTGCGAGAAGAAAAAGAGCCACTTAAGAGTTAAACAGTGCAATAAAGACTGTGCTGTCAGGCTAGCTGATGTTTTACAGGCAGATCAGTTCAGACCTGACACTGAACAGAGTGAAAGCTCACCTGTCTGCTGCTTCTCAACAAGCGGTCTGCTGGTCACCGGCGGCTGCTGCATCGGCCGAGAGGAGGGAGGGGTCGGCTGCAAATGATGCATACCATTAATATAGCAATTAACATAAACTGTAAAATAGTGTATATCAGTCTTAAATAACAGAAAGACCAAAGTATATCATTGTTTGTATATTGTTATTTCACTGCTTGTAGACCTCAAATATCAACATCAAAACAATAGACATTGGATAGGGGAAACCAAAGAACCGGGTCACTGACTGCATAGATATTTGTACACTCGCACACTCCATTCAGCCAATTGGGAGACAAATACAAACATACAGCTCCTTGAAGAAACGCTTCCAGGGCAGGACGACTGAAGAGCAGACACAAAGCGGGCCTGGCCTTACACTTCACAAAACATGTGCTGCTGAAACAGCAGAACCTACTGTAGCAGGCATCTCTGATACTCAGCTTTCACACTGGGATTGAGGAAAAGGAGACTTTGGCGAAAGGACCATGGAGCGCACCGGCCAGTGTGAGAGGATGCTGACAAGCGTGTATTTTCGGACTAAGAGAACAATCGTCTTAGGGAATGCAGGCCACGGGTCCTGAGGTCTAAAGATAGGGGTCAGGGGTCCGGCTACACCAGGAGGGACTGCTAAACATCTGCCATCACAGTCACTGCTGCGGAGAATCTCGGCAGCTGCTCTGACCTTGAACACATTACACTAAGTTATGCTTGAGAAATGAAGGACATGGAGGAGATCTTAAGGCACGGAAGGATATTTCCTTGTGCATTAAAAAAGGGGCCATTCTTTGCTGCCACATGTTTTTTGCATCATGGTCTTCTAGGAGAGCAATTTGGATCATCGCTTGGAAAGTACTGACTTCTTTGGATACGTTCTAGTTCTGGTACACCTCCTCAGCTTTGTTATAAGAGTCTAGAGAAGGGTTCCTGAAACTATTTGTGGTTTATGAGGACACAAATTTGTATAATGACATGGGTATGACATACAATATGTAGGTGTTTTATGAGGACATTTTCAATGACCCCGTAATTCAAAAAACATACTAAGTGGTGTTTTTTTTTATCTAAAAATGCACACAGTTTCCTGTAAGGGGTAGGTTTAGGTGTAGGGTCAGTGTAGGACAATACTACATACAGTC